>JAWMRA010000162.1:17846235-17860795 GCA_035584735.1 Pseudotriccus pelzelni
GTATGTTTGCAGATGACAGGCATTAATTTGGGTGGCAGTGTTGATCAGCTGGAGGGTAGGAAGGCTCTGCAGAAGACCTGGACAGACTGGATTGATGGGCTGAGGCCAAGATTCCATAAGGCCAAGTTCCAAGTCCTGCTCTTGGGTCACAACAATCCCATACAACACTAGATACTGTGGGAAGAGTGGCTGGAAAGGGACTGCTGGTTGTCAGCTGTTTGAACACAAGCCATCAGTGTGCTCAGGTGGCTGAGAAGGACAGTGGCATCCTGGCTTGGATCACCAATAGTGGGGCCAGAGGGACCAGGGCAGTGATTGTCCCTCTGTACTCAGCAGTGGTGAGGCCACAGTTCAAGTCCTGTGATCAGTTCTGGGCCCCTCAATACAAGAAAGACATTAACGTACTGGAGTGTGTCCAGAGAAGGGCAACAGAGCTGGTGATGTGTCTGGAACTTAAGCCCTATGAGGAGCAGCTGAGGGAACTGGGTGAGTTTATCCTGCAGAAGTAGAGGCTCAAGGGAAACAATATTGCTCTACTGAAAAGAGGCTTTAGTAAGATGGGGCTTGGCCTCTTCTCTCTGGTAACTAACAGCAGGATAAGAACAAAAGGCCTCAAGTTATGTCAAGTGAGGGTCATAGTGGATATTATGAAAAATTTCACTAGAAGAGTAGTTAAGCTTCGGAACAGGCTCCCCAGGGAAGCGGTGGAGTCACCATACCTGGGAAATGTCCCCAAGAACAACAAATGCAAGTTCTACCTGTGGTAGGCTGAAAGCCCTTACGTATAGCTGAACAGTGTATTTAGGAAAACAGATAAGACAGGCTATAAAACAAGTTGAAGAGAGAGCACACAATTCCATTTCATGCAGTTTAGAAAACTTGCCTGTTACGAGTGAGTGATGTGGAAACAGAAAGCAGAAGCAACTTCACTGCAAGGGTTTATTATGCAGCATTTATGAGCTTTCTTGCTATGAACGCCTGAAATTAGATCAACAAGTAACAAGACTGTTGACAGTAAAAACAAACCAGAGGTTTTACATACAGCAGATATCAGATCTTCAGGTGTTAGTTCAGTTGTGTACAGATTAAACACAGCAGGCAGTTTAACCTATAAAGACAGTTCACTCAACGGACACAGACACTGTTCGCTAAGGGAAGACTTGCTTAAGCATCTCAGCTTTTACAGTTGTTGCACACTGAAAACCTCTGTGCACCCACCTTCCATGTACCTGTATTCTATATTTCCCCTATTTTTACATACAGGTAGTGATCCACTGCTTTGATGAATCTCAGCAGCACCGTTTCTGGGTTTGGAACCACATTTCACATCCTGCAAGGTTGTAGCTCACTCCAATAAATATGTCATGTGCCCATTTTTGAAGGACATGGTCCAGCACTGCACAAAGTAGCACTTACTTCCTTGGACAAAAATGACAACAGGAAATATCTAGCACTTCTGCTAAAGTATTAATTTTATGGGAAGAAATAAACTTCTCTTTTTGTAATTGAAACTGACGTTTCCAAGTTAGAGCAATCAGAAACTTTAGAAATACAACTTTTTAACAAAGCTCTTTTTAATGCAGTGTGTCAACAAAACAATTGCAATTAGTTCTGCTTAGCAACCGACCAATATTAAAACACAGATGGTGAATTGGACAAATAACTGAACATATCATCAAGCCTTTGAAATGGTATCAGTTAATTCCTTTCCTCATCAGAGCATGAGTAGAAGAGACCATAAAGGTGAGCAGTACTTTTCCATCAACTAACACAGCAACAGCTCTGCTGTGTAAGGCCAAAGGTTACTCTTTGCTTTCACTGACAAAATCAGTCACAGAGAAATTTTCTAGATGAGTAATGATTGGCCATTGACCAGATAACTTCAGGATAATGTTTTCCTAAAACAAATCTCTCGACTTTTCAAATTTCTAGTTCATTTTTTAATTTCAGCAAAAATAAGTAAAATATCCCACATGCCTCAAGACATACCTTCGAAATTCCATCCATACAAGCTATGGGCTCATGGAAAAAGGAGGAGCATCTGGGCGCACACCAAGAAACATCAGCTGGAGAACCATGCAGGTGACCTACTCTGCTGTACTCACTGAGAGAATCCATTCACTTTTCCTTACATTTTGGAAGGGACTGTGAGGTCTTTCCTTATCTCCTTTGTTTATGCTGGGTTTTCAAAAAGGATACAGAATGTTCAGAAGATTCTGAAGTTCTTTTTGCTACGATGGTTACAATGCAAACTGACCACGTTGTTGAAATGAAGAATCAGTTTGCATACTAACTTAATATACATTCACAGCCAACACAGGCCGTTCTCACAGTCCTTATGTCACATCACAGAGAACTGTTTCTCACAGCAAGGAAAGCGAGCAAAATAATAAGCACACAAGTCTATTCATACACATGCTTTCTCATTTGAGGACTGCTTAACTCTAAAATACTGCAGCTGTGCCACTGTGTGCTTCAAATGACTACACGTCCAACCGAACTATCCACAGGAAAGCACAATGTATAAGATTATGGTCAAAACCTACTCAGTACTTCTAGTGAGAATTCATTCTGGACTTCTGTCAGAAGGTATCTTTAGTTATGGTGGAAGCTTCAGAAGCATCCAGAAAAATAAGAAGATAGAGGAAACAATTTACCCTTTTAAAAAACAAACTAACAGAAAACAAACAAGTTAAAATAACCCCAACAAAACCAACTGACCAAAAAAAAAAAGAAACACAGGAAAATTAGTTCCTTGACTCTGAGATAGTATCATGAACCCTAACAGCACATTACCAAAGCCCTCGAATATGACAGACTGGAAAATACTAAACACATTTCATTTGCACTAAGAATTACAGACTTGTAAAGTATGGTCTTCTAAATCCTTACCATTTTTGCTTCTGCAGTGGGAGGCATTAAGGTCATCCAACAGATAACTGTGTAAAAGTTATAAAAATGGTTTTATCATCTTTTTCAAGACTTCCTTTTCTATTCCTTTTACACAAAGCACAACCATCATTAAAATCCTTTTGTTGTCTTAGGTAAGCCACATTTTTCAACTGTTACCAGTCTTACAAGCCCTATACACATTGCACCTTCTTAAGCACAAAATTGTAACAGAACGTACACTGTGGCAGCTGGCATCAGACAAGACTGAAAGGTCAAATACTGTTTGGCTGAAAATGAGAGTTCTTCTTCATGCTTGCATCAGTTTGAAATTTTTTACCATAATGAACACCATGGGGATCTCCCTTGGAGAACTAAAGGGAGCAGGCCCAATAGATGGCCAGATTAAAGAAAGTAAAGAAAGAACTCACAATCTTGATTACATTGGATCACTGGAAAGTCACCAGAAATGTTTGTAACACTAGAGTGTAAGATTTGTTTGGATCATCTGATTGGGAACAGCTGTCATTGTGAAAAACGCTGAGAAATACAATCACATTGAAACAAGCAAGCTCAGGAAAGTGTATAATCAAGCACATGGAAAACAGTCTCCCATCAGCTTCAGGTTCCAGTCTGGTCCAGGCTAGTAGGAGCAAACATTACTAGAGGGTGAAGTGAGAGGACTTTATTTCTAGTTACCTTCCAATTCCTACAAGCATGACATTCTCCTACATAGTGATTTCAACACACAGCAGTTGGCTGAATCTAAAGACAGGGTATAAAGGGGCAATTCAGTATTCTTACCCAGGAATCTGCTACTTACTAGCCAGTAGGGTAATTCTACTAAAAGGACAGATGGAGATGAGTGGGAGAGGATAAAAACGCTCCTTAAACAAATGCAAATATTCCTAAACTCCCACCCCCTTATTAAGCTTGTCTCTGCTATCTGCAGATAATCAGCTGCATTGAGGGAGACACTTCAGCCTGCAATTTCTAAGAAATCCAAATCTACTCATCAGTTAGCCCTATCTGTGCCTGATGTGCTAAAAGGCAATCAAGAGAAAAAGGTGATAGGGCAAATGCAGTAACACAAAACATATTGTTATCAGTACCGTGGTCCCCAGCCACACCCCTCCTCCCACATTTGTCAAAATATTCTCACAACAGAGCAGGACTAGTTGAAGCTCATGGTCAAAAGGCCAGTGCAGCTGTAGCCTAAATCGTTCCTTAATGCCAAAAAAAGTGAAGCAGCATGGGCAATCCAAGTTAGTGGCTTCTCTACATATCTTATAAACTTAGAGATATCTGAAAAGCATTAGAAAATAAGCTTAGTGCTTTAAAGGGGCCCGTGCCAAGCACCAAGGAAGAAATGAATTTCAGCAGCAGCATACAGAGCCAAATTTGGTCCCAATTAAAAATACAGATAACAGCTAGGCACTTCAGGTCTTCCCTCACAGTGACTGACCAGCAAGACAGGGCACAGACTTTTTACCTCACTGATCATATTAGTACCAAAAACAAAGTCAAATTAAACCTTAAGTTTCACACAGATAGAGCCACACAACATTTGTGCAACAAGCTTCAGCCTTCTACACAGGATAAGAGAGTCAACCAGGAGATAGATTTACTCTGTTACACAAGACTGACTTAAGAATATATTTGCCAAACAAGACCAAAAAACCATGGCAGGACCTTTAATAGGCTACCCTTGAAAGAAGTCCTCAAAAAGTTAATTAATTATTATGTACTCAGTAAGGCTTCACAGGCAAAGTACAGCTTAACACAAATATCCATCTCAACCATATCAAGTCTCAGGGAATGGTGTGGCTTCACCACCATCTGCAGGTTTACCCAAATGTGCAAAACTGACACAAACATACTGTGTTCTTTCATGCCTGAATGCAATATGCTAGCTGAAATACCCATTGTTTGTAGAAGCTCTCCCCGGAGAAGATAAATACAATTTCACTCAAGTGAATGAGGTGACTGGATTTATGCCAGGAACTAGGACAAATGTGTTTTGATAATACCCAGTCTAAGCCTCCCTTCCTCAACAGATTAAAATCAGAAGCAAACGAAAAATCCCGCAGGATTCCCAATCCAAAATTCAGGGGTGTTTTTCCTAAAGTTTTTTCCTGATCCTCTCTTTAGGAGGAAATTCAGATCCATTCACACAGACAGCCTGGGCAGTCAATTTGATAACAACTGAAATACTTTACCTGGCCTTCTGTACTCTTGACAGGAAAAATTTATTTCACTGTTTATCCTTCTTTCTAATATAACTGTGATTGATATTACTTCATATCAGCACACTTTTCCTTTAGCTTTATTTTTGTACTGCATTCTTTAACTTTGTGAAGTTTATGTGTATTTATAAACTCTGCCCTGACACAGCTGTGATGCATGCACATACTCACCAAATTTCCACTAATGTATTTATTTTTCCTTTTGTCTCAAAACCAGAGTACTAAATAGCTACCATTTTTGGAATCATATTTTCAGTGTAGTGACTATAAGGGTGCTTTTTCCAAAGTTTTGTGCTACGAGTAATTTTTTCCCTATTTTCTCAAGATACAACTTCAGAGGATTTTGATTACTAAAAGAATCATTTTCAGCTGCCAAAAACTTAAAACCATTAAGAGTTCATTTTACTAACTCCAAGCATGTTTTTCAACACTATTTTTATAAGGAGACTGCTTTCTACTGAGTAAAGCGACACTTCTCTTTAGGCTCACATATTACCTATTCTTAGAGTTGCTAAATCCAAACGACAAACTTTTCCCAAAGCAGACAGGATGTCAGAGGCTGGTCCCAACATGTAAACCCATCCAGGAGCCACCTTGGAAGTAACCAAAAATCCTTAAAGACAGGAGAAATACAGTAGCTTTGAGTGGGTTGGAGACACTATTTCTCTGCTTCCTGAAGCAGCTTCTTCCAGACAACGGAGAGCTGGACCCTTCAGAAAGTATTCAAGTCCATCAGGACGTAAGAATAGATGAGGAAAGACTGTCTGCTAATGCTATTGCGACATTGACAGCCTTTCTGAAAAGGAAAAAAAAAACCCAAACCAAACCAAACAACCAGTCCCCCCCATCAGATTTCACTTGTTAGCGAAGAAAAAGAAGAAACAAGGAATTGTGTTTAAAGCATAAGATCACACTGAGATAGTTTCGTTTAGTTTGTTGACGGTTGTTTGTTATTCCTTTTCTTAATGAACCACAAAAGAAGCGAGCGCACCTCCCGATGGACTAGGAACTGAATGCTGCACGGAGGGGGCACACGGCCTCGTTTCCCACTCCTCCCTGTCCCGTTCCCGCAGAAGGCAGCGGATCCCGGCGCCGCTCCCTGCGGTTCCCGAGCCGCGCCGGCTCCCCCGGGGCTGCGCGCACCCCCTCCGGGACACACGGGCAAGGAGGCTTTCCGTGTCAGCTCCGAGGGGGCAGTTAGTTACCTCTGGGCTCCTCACGGCAGCCTTTGCAGGAACATAGCCCCATGGCAGGTGACAGCGTCCCTCGCAGCCCCAGCCAGCCCGCTCCCTGCAAGGCGGGGCCGCCTCCAGCATCCCTGGCAGCGGGGCGGGCAGCGGGGCTCGGGCTCCTAACAGGCTACGCAGGGGCAGGTTGGTGCCCTGGAGCTCCCCGCCTTTGTCGCCCGAATTTCCAGCCGGCCTCGAGGCAGAACTCAGCGCTTCACTGCTCCCTGCCCCTTAAACTGCACCGGTTTATTAATTGCAGTCGCCCTTCTGAAGGGGTGAGAGCCACCGGAGCCTGCTTTTATGCGAGTGGCAGATGCGTGCTCTCAGATGGCCAGAGGGCAACAGACACCAAACGTGAACCTTCAGCGCGCATAAAGAGATACTAGAAAGACCATTTCACCTCTTGCAAAATTATGTCAGCACAGGACAGAATCATCTCCCGCTACACTCCCCCTCAAGAGTAAACACTTCTCCATGAGAGGTACAGAGACCTTGCATTCTTGCGAAGGTCAGCACTACTCTAGCAATATTTAGAAGGCTTGTTTAAACACTTACTTTTAATTGCATTAACCTCACTAAATCACCAGCCACAAAGACAAGATAAGAGTTTTGTTTTGGGATAAAGAACGAACAACATCCCTAGAACAGATGTTCACTGGTTCTCTAATCATTTAGTGCTCGTTTTCTAAACCCCACAACACTTCACTTAACCCAGCAAGGACCCTGCTTATTGAAGATCGAGTGCCCTAAGCGCTGCAGCATAGTTGCACAGTTCGTTTTATACACCAACTCACAGGCAAACCAGGTGCCTTTGCAAAGCTTGGATCAAGTTAGATGTCACAAGCAAGAGACTGAATGATAAAGTCTTCTCCAGGATGAACACTTCTTGAATTGCAGTGTGCAATGCAAAAAATTACAGTGTGGGTGGGAGGAGAGAAAGCTACACAAATAAAAGTTTGAGGGGTGAGCAAAGTAACAAGGAGCTACACCTTTCAATACAATTAAAATACCAGAAACAGCCTAAACCCAAGACCTGATGACAATCTGCAGCTCCTGTTCCCAATACATATCCCAACCTCAAGCCTAAACTAGTTCTTCAGAATGAACTTCCAGGAAAGAAACTAAATAATCTAAAGGACTGATGTCAGACTGATGTCTGCCAGGTCTCCCACCATCAACCAAAAAAAAAAAAAAAGAAGACTATAATAATGTTCCTCAGAGAGGTCCTCCTGCAGAGTATTCTGCTCCTAACTGCACACTTGAGCAATCCCAGATCATGAGCATACATTAGTTAGCACAAAAAAATCCCAAAACCCAATCCCACACAAGATTGAAGATGGACAGGGCAGGAAAACTTTCCCATCCCCATCAAACATGCTAGAGGAAATTCAAGATATTCTTGCAGGAGAGCTGAAAGAAATACATTCTTCTGGCTTTGCTGGTACCAACTTGTTCCTCTTGGAAAGATGTGTGAGAACTCAATTGTTTTGTTGAGCCTCTAAACAATGCCAATAGCTGACAGCTGCTTGGAAATCCACCTCTTGTGCAAAGCACTACCTTCCCCTCGTTAAGCAGCAGATACTCTTTCTTCTTGGCTAGAGGGTGATCTGATCTCAGAGAAGAGGCATGTAAACCACCTGCTTGAGGGGCTGGACACTCTCCTGGCAACACTCCTGCATTTCATTTTAAAACAAACTGCAGGCAGCCCCCAGCAGGGGTAAGTTTTCCAAGTTCAGAATACCCAAAGTGTTTACTAATAGCACTGCCAGATCAGTGGTGGATAAAACATATGGAGATAGCACCCTGCTCTCCAGCTGTTCCAGCCTGGCAGCCAAGCCTGCTCCATGGGGAAACTTACTAGATGTTATATCTCAGAGAAATCCTCAGACTTCCTAGAAGTTACTGAAATTTGAGTATTTAAGTAGTTTTAGGACTACTAGGTACATCACCTCACATGGACAGACAGAGGCTGATGTGAGGTTAAACACATATGCATGGTTTAGACAAGCTGACAGCTTCAATAAAGCGTATCAAGAATTTTTGCATTCTATTACTGAAACATTACAATTCTCAACTCTCCTTATTTTCACAAAGTATTTGAAAAACTGACAAAAAATGGGTATTCCCTTGTGATGATTCATTACCTGAAGGAATTAAAAGGTCTCAGATGAAAACAGCTGAGATTTATTTACTGCAATAACCATCATCATGTGTTTAAAAGAACAATCTTCAGGTGGATTCATTGCAAGAACAAGGCAGAACCTCTGACATGACACTATGTCCGCATGGTAAGGATATTACCCAAGAGCATCACTATATAAAATGGAGTTAAAGAACACAGTTCTTCCCTCAGTTTTGCTCTGGATGGCAATACTAATTACAGTAAAGTTCAGCAATGAAACAAGACAATATTGACAGCTTTCAGAAAGCTATCCAAAGCTTGCATATAAATGAACTATCTATGCTTTCAATTTCACAGCAAAATACAAATTTCATCCAAAGAAAAAAAAAGCAGTTCTTCAAAACTGGTTCATTCAAAAGAAAAATTTAAAATTATTCATTTAAGAAAAATCTTCACTGCATTGGTGACTTATTGATATATTGTTCATGTCAGTCTTGAATGTGAAAAGAATACACTCAGAAAACACAAAACTTGGGGGGGGAGAGGGAGGAGGGAGAAGGCACAGTCAAGATTCAAAAAAAAAGGGCATTTTGAGCTAACATTCATTTTCAAAGCTTTTTAGTCGCAAGGACAGGATTTCAAAGTTTAGGGTTTCTTCTCACCATCCCCTCCTCCCTGAAAGGCACAAACTGGTCTGAAGAATGTTGATACCACCTTGAAAAGTTACAGTTAAACAGGTGAACTGGGCTACACAGAGAATGGATCTGAGCCAGACGGTGTGAAACAGATGCACTTGTGAAAAGCTCACAATTTATACTAGTACACATGCTCAAAATTCAGGAGAACGTGTTAAAATTTTCAAGTTTGGCCAATATAAGCTTGTTTTGTCTGATCTGCAAAACTTGTTATACTGTGAGCTTCCCCATATCAATCAAAAAATCTACAAATCAAGGCAGACTTCCTGTTCACGAATTAGAACCTTCCTAAAATGAAAAATAAAACTAAAAGTTTACTTTCTATGAAAAGTCAGATTCAACATGGATTATTCCCATGATTGCCAAAATACATGGTGAAGCTCAAGTATAAGTGGCTTGCCAGGCCACAGTGGGAATACCCTATGACTCTCCACAGAATTCCTAACAGCCACTGAACTCAAAAGTAAAAAGACTATTTTGACACAGGTAGAAGAGTACATTACAAAACTCCCTTAAAGATCTATTGCATCTCTTACAAAGGCCTAAAACTAGAAAGTGAGTTTTCTAGACTACTGTTTATTAATAAAGTGACATGCTATCTCCCCTAAGGCTTCTTTTACTATGAAAGCAGTAAAATGTAAGCCAACCTCCCCTTTCAAGCCCCAGTTTCCACCATCCCCTGCCTCCAAAATCTCAACCCTCCAATGCACTTCTAGTACATTTTATATAAACTGCAAAGGAAATGTTTCAAAAACTCCAGTTCTCTGGGCTGTTAAAACTATGAAAAATAACCTGCTGAGAGAAGAATCAGACCTTCATGATTTAAAGGGAAAATTTATAGTTCATCTATTCTTCACAGAATACACTGACACAAAAAACATGAGTTGGATATAGATACGTCACCAGACTGCATGAGAAGTGGGTACAGCATGAAAGTACACATTTTGTATTCATACACTGCCTTTTCCCAAGTGATATAACAATGCACTCCTGTCAGCCAGGCTAGGCTAGGTTCCTAATAGGGCACAGTTCTGTTAAGAAAAGGTTTAAAAAAGGAAAATCAAAAGTCACCTGGTTCTGTCAGGAATAACAAACCAAAATGTATGACTACATCCTATTAATGAGTTTCTAATCTGGAAAGAGTAAAAAGATATTGAGTTTATAAAAAGCTCTTCTGAATTGACTAAGTCCATTAGCTCAGTTGTAATCACTGTAATTCCAAGAGAAATTCAGTCATAACATCTATGACAATAATTTGCACTGGCATGTTGACAATGTTGACATTTTTTCCATAGCACTAGCCATATTTTAAGAGATACCCAGGTGTCCACTTTCTTTGTTCCTTCCCTTCAAATAATGACTCTGCAGCCTAAAGCACTTGTGAATCGAAAAAGGAATCCCACGAATTCTGATGGACCATCTGTTGTATGCGAAAGCTCACAGCTTCCCACACAAATTCAAAACAGAAGTTTAGGTGCAAGCATGAACAAATAAAGAAAGCTTGGTTGTAAATTCCAACAGAGCTTTAACCACATTGTGCTAGGGAGTATATCCCCAGGTTTTCCCTTTGCATGTATTATTAAACTCTTAGGGTTCTGGTATTGAAGCACTAAGGAAGCCTGAAAAAAATCCCTGAATAGTCAAGCCTTACACATGGACAAAATCCCTTTATAATGAATCTTTTGCAACTGATCCCAGCAAAGCTGATGTCCTTACTGTTCCATTTTTGTCAGTAGAAAGGCGGTGTTGATTAGAGTGCTGGGACAGTTCTTATTGCTGTGCTTTCAGCAACAAGTAAACACACTGGTTGACATCAGCAACTCTTACCTGGCACTGCCATGGATCTATAGCTGCTTGTGCACAGTTCACACTGACTTATAGCTCAAAGGGGAAGATCAGCGAAGAACACAGATTATAAGAAGCACAATTTTACTACAAATACCTGAATGCATCTTCCTCCCCAACAGCACTTTAAACTGCTGCAAAAAGAACCTTTTCCTAACAGATCCCAGTGCACCCAAATAGACAGCCTACTATTAACATATGTAAGCTTTTGCACTTACTAACTGCTAAGAACCCTTGCCTCTAGAAGAAAAGGGAGGATCTGCTTTGGCTCACAGAGGCACACAACTCTGCAGAATTTTAAGCTAATGGTAAGCAAGTCTGACCTTAATAGAATGTATCTGGACTCGTAAAGACTGGGATGCCTTGCTGGAGGTGGTTAAGGAAATAATTTCTTAAAGGGTAACTTAATCATATTTTTATCAAAGACCACAGCAGAACCCTGTGATGATGGCATTACAACTGAAGGCAAAACTTCTTTCCAAGAGGAAATAACTGTGATGTCAAAGCACTACTAAGGGAGGACACTGAATTTCTTCTCACTGGTCCTCCCCAATCCCTATGTATTCCCATTAGTAAGATAGTCACTCTACACATCCACAGCCATAATTATGATATTTTCCACAGATCTCCACCAGCTTCAGAACAAAGGCTAAGTTGTTAAAATTTCTCTTACCAAGCATGACCATAAGCATAGTATTTCCATTTGTATTAACTTTCTCTATTCTCTGTTGTGATGTGTTTGGGTCACAGAGCTAATGAAAGGTACGATAACTCCTTTCATGTTCTGCAGTATCAGCAATACATGACACTTATGATCCATATCCAAGACCTACAAGGACATAGAAATAAGTTGCTGAACCCTGGCCTATCTAATCAAAACTAAGTTTCCACAGGAAACTTTGTTCGGAAAACATCTTCTGCTGACAAACCTCTGTCTCCCTTCTCACCCCCCCCCCGCCACTCCGCAGGCAACATTTTGACTCTCTGATTCTTATACAAACCACATGCTGAAAAACCAGAGTCTTGATAGCCTCTGTGGAGCAGAAGGATGCTCAGACCATACTGATATTTGTAGACAATTCTATTTGTCTTAATAAAAGTAATCTTTCTCCTCATTACACTTACATGCCAGTACAGGCTTTCTTTTGATGTAATTATACTGGGACAGCATTCCTAATGTAGACAAGGTTCTTCAGCTCTCAAGTGAGCAGCTGCCAGTGTACTGATAAATCCCTGTATTAAAACCCCAAATCAGGAGAAGCACATTTTGTACAGTTATCCTTCAATGCAAATAATATATGGTTGGGTATAACAGTCTTTCCTAATTGCCTTAGAGACACTCCCTTTTAACACTCTATACTTTTGACTTCCCAGCTCTCTTCTTTGTTATCTCAAACTCCTTCTGCCTCTTCCCCCAGGTTTTCATGAGTGCCTGACAGTTGGCGAGTAAAAGCAAACCCCAGAACTAATAACAATGCTTCATGAGTCCAAGATTACACATACCATCCTTTGATACCACATGGAAGCACGGATATCAACATCTTTTTAGGTGGACTTCACTCAGATGAGCAGTGGTGTCTGGCTGAGATTCAGAGACAAACTTTGAAAGAATGTGCATGCACTGGCCTGAGCACCTACTAGAACAGAGACAGAAGACACAAACTTGGAGCAAGTAAATATAGAGTCTGTTAAAAGAAAAAGCTCTATAATTATGAATGACCTGAACTGTGGCCTCCTAATGGAAGAAATCATTCATTTCAATTAGAGTGCTTGAAGAAAGCTGGATGATTAAGTTCATCAGAATGTGCTACACTAAACGAATCATAGTCCTGATCCCAGCTGCCTCACTACCTTTAGACAACAGTACCTTGCACAGAGCCCCTGTGATGGGTACTGTCGAGATGCTGTGAAGCTTATAATGAACTTCAGAGAATAAAGTTGTTGTAATGCCATTAAATCCAACACAGATTAGCCACACTGCCATAAGTGTGCTCAGCACTCATGCAATCCCTAGCACAGGGAGTTAAAGCTATTCCCAGTAGAAAGCAAACAAAACAAAGCAAAAACTAACCAAACAAAAAACCCCAAACCCCATAAACAACAGAAAAGTAAAACATGGACATGCTGGTTAGTAACTAGGTCTCTATCAAAACTGCTACTATACCATTCTTAAAGTCAAAAAGGTTTAACCACATCAACAGGCTGTGGTCAAGTTACTCAAGTTCAGTGGAAGTAGCTTCTCTACACAGCATAAAGCTATCAGGAAGGAGAAATTGCTCCCAGTTTCCTGAAATACATGTGAATCCAGTATCCAAGCATCTACAGGATCTACCTGTCAGAAGAGATTACATTACAAAAAAATACCATATCTGGATATGCCAAAGATTCCACCTTCAACCCTTAATTAACAAATTTTTTTGAACAATGGTAATTGATGGAGAAAGTAATCTTATTATTGATTAATTTTCAAACACAAAATTAATTCTTGTGAAGTAATATTCTGAAGAAAACCTGAAGTAATTAAATTGCATGTGGTTCATTCTTTAATGTGATTAGTGTTGATATTTCTCTTGGCTACACCAGGGGAACCAAACTGTTCTGCTTATTTCAAGTTATACCATTTTTCATGACATACTAGTTCTTCAGGGCCTGAATTTTCAACAATTCAGATGTCAGACCAATTTGTTTCCCCCATGATAACTTGCATCTTTTAAATTTTATTCAAAAATGTGAAGACCAAGAGGGATCTGTGAGATGATCTAGTCAAGTTCCTGTGTAACACACGAGAATCTTATGAGCAACTTCACAGTAAGGCAAATATTTTGTGAGCAACCAAGCAGACAGGATCCTAACCAGGGGTAAGGCTAAGTAGAGGCATGTGCCTCAGGATAATCTGAAAATCATTAAAAGCTACCTAAAGTTAACTAATCAGCAAGTACCTAATCAGTACTTGAGATATACTCAGAGTACCAGACAAAAGAAAGCTTTTACAGTGTAACATTAGGTTCTCATTAGTTTACAGCATGATGATTTATTGAACAAAGTAGAAGTCTTAAGTTATGTCATAGGCAATGCATCTTCATCGTATTTCCTCTTCCTCCCTATGAAGTTCAGAAAGCCCAGTGCAAGCTGGTTCTCACTGATAGCACACTAGTTATCCCTAAAGCCCTAACAAACACAGAGGGGATTTTGCCTGTGAACCCGCCCTCACAGGTGTTTGACAGTGGGCCAGTTGCCCCTTCCAACTGGCATTAGTGCACCAATTTTAAACACCCCAGATATTTTTCCAGTTATACTTTCTCCTAGGTGCTGGATCAGCACATTATCAGCTTTCCAGCCACTCTTCCCACAGCCTCTAGTGCTGCATGGGATTGTTGTGACCCAAGAGCAGGACTTGGAACTTGGCCTTATGGAATTTCATCCTGTTGGCCTCAGCCCATCAATCCAGTCTGTCCAGGTCTTCTGCAGAGTCTTCCTACCCTCCAGCTGATCAACACTGCCACCCAAATTAATGCTTGTCATCTGCAAACATAT
>JAWMRA010000162.1:17860895-18170661 GCA_035584735.1 Pseudotriccus pelzelni
TGAGGGTGCACTTGATTCCCTTCTCCAGATCATTGATAAAGATATTAAACAGGACTGGCCTCAAAACTGAGCCCTGGGGAACCCAACTAGTGACCAGCCACCAGCTGCATGTAGCACCTTTCCCCAGCACTCTCTGGGCCTGGCCATCCAGCCAGTTTTTAACCCAACAAAGAATGCACTGTTCAAGCCATGGGCTGGCAGCTTTTCCTGGGGAACAGTGTGGGAGACAGTATCAAAGGCTTTACTGAAGTCCAGGTAGACAATCTCATTCACTATGCAGGTCACTTGGTCTGTAGGTATCGTAGGGACACACAAGAAAAAGAATATGAACTTCAAATGAAGGGGCCAATCTCACAAGACTTAGAAGGTAGACTCACTTCAGTAAGATTATTAAGCTGGTAAAATATTTGTGGAGCAGGCAGCTAAGCAGTGAACTTACTTCAGCTTGATATTTTGTTTTCTTTATGCTAAGGTTGACCTCTAATACTTATTTCATTACCACTAGAATTTCGTGTGTGCTGTGAACTAGCACATTGTCTTATATCATGTGCCTTATTTTATTTTACTTCATCATGCTAGCCTATGAGACTCCTTTATTAGCCTCAGGGACCCCAGACATTGCATAAATCTTGTGAAGAATTCATCCACTGCTATTGGAGAGAGGAATACAGCTGCTTTTGATGTTGAAAAAAGCTTAACCTATAACAGCTGCACCAGAGAACACAACCTGCAAGATGGCACTGAAAATTTGATTTCTGACAAACTGGCAAGAAATATAGAAGTGGCATTACAAAACTGATCGTGTTGACAGTTTTATAAGCATATCTTTATGGAACAAAGCTGTTCTTGCACCAAAATACTTTAAAAAACCCTCTACTAAATACACATTTCTTAGGACTTAATATATTATCCTCAAGGCAGAATATTCAATAGCAGACCTCACTCTGGAAGGTCACAGCAGGAAGTATTCAAAATCTTACCTAATTTGCACTAAAAAGACAACCTGAGGGGATCAAATGGTGCCTTGTAGATTCCAGTAGCAAAGTGCCATCATGCTACAAAGCCACGTTTCTGTACCCGAAAGGCAGCCTACACAAAATGCTGTGCTGTATTTGTCTTTCAGGAATACAATGGGTTAAGGAAAACTGCTCAAGAATGGTCAGAGGTTATGTTTTAATGATCTGCACTAGCAGAAAACCCTATTAATGAAACTTCTTAAGCCTCATGCTCCTTTCCCAGCAGGACTTATGGTACTGAAATTGAAGTTGTAAAAAACATCATTCTTGTTGAAAGTCAGCACGTGCATTAAAGACAGCTAGATGCTACTGATCAGGGATCAGATGCAGAACTTCTCCTGGAATGCAAATTCCAGGACAGCAGAACACATGTATGTTGTCATAGCCCATTTCCAGCTCTGCTTTCAACTGCCCAGAGCCTCAGAGCACTGAGGGATGCAGACAGTACAACTTGGAGTAGATCAAACACAATAAAACAAAGGCAGGATCTTGTTTATTTCACAAAGTGGGATCATTTCTTGCCAAATGCAACCATAAGCCTTGGGCATTGCATACACTAGGGGGAAAAAAAAACAAAGCAAAAAGCAATTTACAGACTGCAGGTGCCTCCTGATGCCCTTCAAGATGTTTTAAGTTGATAAGGTAAGGTAAGCCAAAACATCCTTAACTATCAGAGAGTCTCACAGCCCTCAGGGGAACCGGGCTGTGAGAGAGCCTAATAACCTTTCTGTAAAAAAGTCTGGATGAAGTCAAAGACCTTCACCTGCAATGAGTCATCACCATAAGTAGGCAGAAGTGTATTGGTCAAGCTGCAGGGGTACACCACTGGACTGAACACAACACTGCTGAAATCAGCAATGTTAGATGAATTGAGAGCAGAGTTAAGTCCTTTTTTTCATGTTCTCAGAAAAATTCAGTAACAGGGTACAAGGCAAGTACAGATCAGGAAATCAGTAAGAGATGCCTTGCTTGCAGAGGACTTCAGTTGTTAGTGTCTGGTATCTGCATGAGGGCCTCCACTAACTTATTCAAATAACAGTTGTTCAACTGGAATCCATTTGTAAAACAAGCCTAGAAATACTGACAGCTGTTGATACTTCTGCTGATGCTAAATGAAGTTATCAAGTTCTGGACAGGCCACAAAAGCTGTTTTTTTCAGTTGGATAAAATAGTTTCTGTATAGTTAGGAAAGGAGTAGCCCTGAGGAAAACAATTAGTATCTTTTAGCAAACACTAATTCTTTAAAATAGGAAAAGTTTGAAGATAAACTTATTTTTCAATATGTGTATCAGGCTCAGAATGGGGGAAGAGGAGAACAGTCAGATAGATGCCACTAAACGGCCAGTAACCCCCGGGTCAGTATGTTAACCTGAAACAATGGAGATCTAGGTTCAAGTGTCTTTCCCACACAGTCATTACTGAGCATAGTATTGGCTTTACAGGCTGGGCAATAAGAATTTTAGGGAACTCTTGCTTACTGATTTCTTATGAGGAGACACGAATGAACAAAAAAGAGTAGCTAGTTTCCTCTGAGAGGATCAACTCACACTCCAGCCATTCAAGACATGCCATAACCGGCAGCAAATGTCCAAGCAGACGCTGGAAAGAAGCAGCACCATCTAGTGCTCAGGAGAGACGGAGCAAGCAGAACATATAAAGAGGAATGCACCAACAACTTTCAGGCAGAGAAGTGCAGGATACACTTTCAAGGAGACTCAAACTGCACTGGAACATGAAAAGAGACTCTGCAGCTGTCAAAAGATAAGCAAATGGACTTGTCACTATCTTAGAGCTAAGACATTATTACCTTAAAGATCTTTAACCCAAGCTATAAGGCAATAATGAACAACATTTTGCAGACTGTGACTGCAAAGAAGGCATGCAATTTTTTCATTCTGGGCACTCCTTTGAAAAGATAGTTTAGAAGAGACATTCAATGTTTCTCCCTCTTTAATAAATTGAAAAATCTATTTCCTTTTCAATTGCAAAAAAAATCGAAAAAGTTCTCTCTTTAGGTGACACACAGATAATTGCATGCCCTCAGCTGCACTCCAGACATCTGCAAGTACTAAACACAGATTAGACAGGGCCTTCCACTGCAAAACCAGTACCACCAATGTTCTTGTCCAGGTCAGTGCGATGCCATGGACACTGTAGTGTCTGCAGCTCTCACTTGCTAAGTGTTTCCATAGTGCACTGCTGCAACTACATTGTCCTAATCTTTCCAGTAGGACCCAGAACTACTTTATTTAGCTGCCATTTCCGTAGTCAATATCCCGAGTACCAAATCACAGAAATCTAAATATAACTCTCAAATATCAACATCATCACATATTCAGATATGCACAGTCAGTTTTCAGTGTAGACTTCAGGACAAAACTTAATTACCAGCAGCAAACTCAGTTTCCTGCTGTTAGTTAGAATTACAATTTGCATTGAATAATAGAGAACATGGAATGATTTTTAATGTATGAATTTCTAATTCCCCCTCCAGGTATTTTAATTACACACCATCTCGACAGGAACTGAGATAAAAAGGCAACAAAAATAACTTAACTGGTGTCAATCATCTGAGACACAGAAGTATACCCACAGAGCAGACTGCTTTGTAGGCATCATTCAACCTACTGGCACTAGACAAACAAGCTGCCACTCCAACTTCTCTGTAAGACACTGTCAACAACACTAACAGACCTCTACAGAACAAATAGACAACAATTACTGTCCCTGTAAGAGGACTCCCACCTTCTGATTCTGCCTTTCTTGATTTCCTTCTTGTTATTTACCACACTGAAGGCAGTGAAGTAGCATCTACATAAACCCTGCAGAAAGTTCCTGGATGAGGCATTTTAGTTTGACCCAGCCTAACTTCTGGCATAATGCAACCACTGGTCCACCTTTAAAAGAGTCAGTATTAAATGCAAATCCTTTTTGTAGGGCACGTTGCCTATACCGAGCTCAGTCTTTATATGTTATCGTTATATATGGCATTAATTCAAGAGCATGCCATAGAGATCTGACTTGAGAAGTTTTGAAAATTACCTTCTACATGTGAATCAAGTATAGGCAATTGTTCTTGCTCTGGCAAAGAGACCAAGATAACAATTATGAAGAGGACTGAACTGCCTCCCTAAAAAGAGGGTTTGCATAACTCAACCGGAGCACAAAAAGCAACCATTTTTTCCTCAGGCTTAGTTGGATCTACCTGAAGTCCAGCTGGTCTAAAAATCTTTTACAGTCATAAGAGCTGAAGTGAGAGATATAATTAGATATTTGGAAAAACCCAAGAGGACAGAAAGAAAGCAAGATCAAGCCCTCCAACAGCAGCTTCCAGTGTAAATAAAATTAAACTTATTACAAAACCGCACTCTTATTCTCACAGAAAGTCTCCGCTAAGAGCTGACATTATTCACCTTGGCAAGAAACAGGAATTAGCTATCAGTGACAAGGAGACACCAAGGTGTGTACCATGAGTTTTGGTCAGGACTTTCTCAGGCTGCTTTCAACCATAACATACCAGTTTATTGAAATAGAAAAGGGTACATTTTCTCTGGACAAGAGCATTACTAGAGAATGATTTCACAGTAAAAATGAAACAGAAAAAATATTCCCTAGGAAGAAAACCAAAAAACCAACAAACCCTGCACCAAAAGAGTAGTCACTGAGAGCACTTGGCCTCTACACAGGTGACAAATTCAGGCTCCTGGTCTGAATCCAGTGAAACAAATTTGGGTTTCCTGCACCACAGGTTAGGATGTTAGCCAAAGAGGTACCAGGTAATCCATAGAAAATTTCTTGTTCATGTTTCTATCTTCCTTCTCTTACTCGCCATTAAATCTATTCTGAACTAAAATAGAATAATGTTCTCAAAAGTTGCCAAGTTTTCTACAAAGAGAATCTGTTCTCCAACCAGTTGGTAACAACCCTTGCCATACTTATCAGAAGACAACACTTTTCACCTCCTAACTTCTGAACCTTTTTACCACTCCCTTCCTTGACTCTGAAAACCTTACTATATCAGGGAATTACCTCTGGGTACAGAAAAACTGAGCACCTCATAGTGCTGCAAAGACTAGGGAATAAAACTAGGCAGACCATTTGTCATATAACATTAATTAAAAACCTCACTTTCCTAAAAAGTGAGACTTCAGGAGCATTTAGGTCATCAGCATTCCTTCAGACATTTTCAGAGATTAATCCCTATGGCTTCTTACACCTTGCATTTCCCCATTCTAAAGTGCACTGTAACCCCAGGCTAACACTAGGTTGTTTTGTTGCCCCTAGTAATTAGTCAGCTGCTGTTTCTATCGCCAGATTTCAGACTCCTTTCCCAGGCAACACACATAAATACCAGCTGTTGTGGGACAATTACCACAAATGGTTAAAATTTTGCACCTGACCTCATACTACCCCGATAATTTTAAAAAAACATCCCCCCACTTGCTAATTTGCACTGGGAGTATGAGAGCAACTTGAGGCCACACTTTACTCTGCCATTCCACTTTGAACTTCTAGCTGTGACAGAGGAAAGCATGCATGGGTTAAAAAGGGTCCAGAAATTTAGAGAGTTTCCTCCCTAAAAAGGATAGAGAACGTATTTCTGGAAGTCCTCTCACCAGATCTAACGCTGGTTTGACTGTAGAACTGTTCTGCAGTCTCATGTCCCTAGTTAACCCTTCTCCCAGCTGCTCTATACAGCTTAAAAATGAACTTGATGAAACATGAATAATACACAATGCCCATCGTTAGTTCTTGTTACTCAGCAGAAAATCAATACATGCTCTGTTACAGCACAGGACATGCTGTTACTCTAGTCCCTGCACTGAGGGAATAGCTCCCACAGTCAAGCTTTACACAGCTTGCAGCAGAAGAAAGGTGGAAACATCCCACCAACAGTTCCACAACAAAGATACTGAAAGCCTTAAATATTGATCACAAATTTTTGGAGGTAACTGATACCACAGATTTTAGAAATCTTTGGGCATTTCTCTCTCCTGTTTGCAAGATAGACTGGTATCAGCCATAGCAATGCTGTACTCCATTCTTAATTTTATTAGTTAAAGCTCTGATGCTTTACACAGTAAAACCCCATATCTATATTTACAGGTATCAAGTGTACCTGTATTCAAAAGTCCCTAACTTATTTAAGACAACTTAAAAATTCTCATCATACCTATAGAAACCGTAGAGTTCTAGCTTACAGTGGGAGAACTGAAGCACAGTTAGGCAGAGGTATGATCATGGTCATACACCCAAACACAGAAAGATGGGAAATGATGGAAAATAAAGATTAGGGTCCTTCAAGATTTGTGCCCCCCTTCCTATCTGGCATCCATTTGAGAGCTGTTCACTATGTGGGTGTTCTGCAGGCTGGCAACCATGCAGAACACGGTCATTTCAGAACACGTGCAAAAAAGAAAGGGTATTTATGCCAAAACCAGCAGAGAATAAATGTACTGTGAACAAAACGGGGAACTCTTCAGGCCACATTCTCCAGTGACGTCTGTGCCAATCACATTCTGTATTGACTGGCTATTTATAGCATTTTTCAATACTTGCTATCCACGTAGCAACTAGGTTTGCTACAAACATGAATGGATTTAGCTCCACAAGTTAGGGAAAACATCTTCATTTTGCAGACAAGCCAGTGGTACACTAAGACTGAATTATTTTTCCAAGGAACACATAAAAGGACAAGGTCAAAACCACAAGCTGAACACAAATGTCCTGAGATTCGCAACTGTGCTGAACAGAGTAACACTTTTTTCCACCCTTCTGGATAGTCCCTGTCAAGTAGCCACATGGCACTGCTTTACCAAGTCCACTGAGGCAACAGCTACCTGCAGTTTAGGACAATTCTTTTGCACCCTACTGTAATACAGCCTGACAGGTTCAGCAAGACACACAGAATGACTATATTCCCATCTAGAACCAGAGCAAATTCAAACCTGCAGGAAACTCGAGTAAGCCAGTTTGTGGCTCAGTTAATCATTTCAGATCACTGCCACAACACATGGGATCATTCACAATCACAACAACCCAAATGCTTTCAAATTGCAGGTCCACAGTCCTTCTACAGCAGTACAGTGCATAATCTTTGAAAAACAGTGGAGATGTGTCGCACTCAGACAGACAATGAATGCCATTTCCTTGGAGATCCTCCATGCAAGCACCACTGTGATCCCAATGCCTTGCTGTTTGTGAAGCACTGCCTATGAGGGCATGGTGCAGTGTAAGGAAAAAAAAAGGCATTAACAGAAAGAGTGCAGTGATTAGGAGAAAGAAAAAAGAAAATCTCCCCAAATAGCTTCCTGTGTGTCAAAGAGAATTCTGTGACTAAATAGCGGTGTCTGCTGATGAAATTGAAAACCTTACAGTACTGCCTGTTCTTCTTGCTCTGCCTGATACTGTGTGAAGAAGGGTGTGCAATGCAGGCATTTTAAACCAGTCTAATTGGACACTAGGAAAGCAACCCTAAAGACATGGGTAAAAACACTTCTGCCTTCACAGCAATAACATTCAAATATAGGGACAAGCGTTCCCTGTGTTGTCTCTTCCATTAAAAAAAGAGGAAGCCTAATGTAATTACTTTTATCTACCCTATCGACACCATTTCCACTACGGGTGAACAGACAACGCCAAGCAGCATGGACAGGTAGTCCATGCAGGAGAAGCTGGCCACGCAGTAAAAGCATGACTGAGTCAGTGCACACACATAATTTTTAACACAGGCACACTTGTCTCCCTTCTTGTTTCCAGGAACTCAGTCTTTAGGTACTGGTAAACATCTGTGGAAGGACTGAGCCAGTTCATCTTTCTCACTCCTGTGCTCTAAAACTGCTAGTGGTGCAAAAGGTTGTTAGTTGTCTCTGTAGATCCTGCCACCTGAAACTATCTCCAAAAGTGTATTCAAATCTATGCACAGGGATGACCCTCTCCCAAATATAATCAGAACTGAATAAAGTGAATACAATTGCTCCTACAGCAGAGAACTTAACTTTAAATATACACTGGACGTACCAACCCTGTTCCAAGGAAACATTTATATGGGAGCTAAAACAATTGCAAAAGTTTTACATTAATACTACACTGAACAGATCATTATACTTTCTATCAAATAAAATTTCAACCTCTCTTCCCTGGTAGGTCACCTATTCTTTTAAACCTTTCATTCAAAAGAGAAATGTTTTGAAGCTTTTTTCTTCCCCCTAACGTCTGAAACTAGTATACGTGAGGGCTAGTATACATGAAAGAAATTAAATCCAGATACTGCATGCCCCTTTTCCATAAGTTCTGTGGTGTGTTCTGTGTCAATTTCTCCCTAAACAACCAGAATAATACATCAGCTTGGGAGACCACACAGCACTGCAAGCAAGGAGCCCCCTCCAAACAAACAAACAAAAAAATCAAGGAGCATTATGCATCTCAACTACCATGAAATGAAAATGAGGTACCATATCAGGATTTTTATCCCAAACAAAGAACACCATGTAATCTGTCAAATCCCATTTCCCAGCCTCACCAGATAATCTGGCAAGGGTATCAGAACACTTAGGAGTGAAATGATCAGTACAATTCAATTATCATTAATGAAAATTGATGGGAATAAAGTGATGTTATATTGAAAGCACTAAGAAATGCTGCCATACCTGGAGTAATTTCAAAGAGATGTTTTCCTGGTTCATCAGGATTAGGTGGCAGCTCATTCACCTGATTGCCTTGCAGTAGTATCAAACCCTGTAAGGGACACAAACATTGGTGAAAAGGGAAAAGCCACCAAAAGAGTAAAGAAAAGATGTTATTATACATAGCAAATTTAAGCCCTGCTCATCCACAGAGCCCAACTTCTTTCCACAGTTCTGAACAAGAAAAGATTGAGCTGGTATGCACTTGCTTCTCTTGTCCTTTCTCTCACACTGGACATTTCTGGTCAAATGTTCTTTCCTCTGGGATAACTATAAGCATGGAGGTGATTCTCCTTGGTTTCCATAACTAATTATCCCTTGCAAAAGTTTCATATCACATTACATCTACTCGTTATTCGCCTTTTAATTTCAGGTTGCAGCATGAAACTTCAGTCACCAACAAGGTGGCTGAGGTTCTATTTGTGTGTCTTTATTTCTGCAGCTGAATAAAATGAACTGTTTTCCAGAGATCCTCAGTACAGAGGAGTTCCCAGGGAGATACTGGAGGAAAGCAGCTAATTCAGATTTGTAAAGCAGTGGACCAACTTTTATCCCAGAAGACCATAGTTTCCCTAAAAGGAAACCTGAGCCCCTTTACTTCCCAAGTTCAAACGCTGTCAATATTCAGCTTCATTTCCACTATGAGTCCAAGCATAATTAACACAATGTATTCCAGTTTGGGAATTCTGCATAGTTGGTGACACAGTGTCTTCAAAGTGAACAAAGTCCTCTTCATCTATGTAAAAGCTGAAAAGGAGATCACAGGAAGCTCTTGTCCAGAAACATGAGTGGAACAAGCATTTAATCTCTGACATTTTAAAGGGTTTCGAGCTAACATTCTTCGGCATATTACACACAATAAGTCAGACAAGAGGCAGTAAGAACTGGAACTCTCAAGGGTTAAGCCATGAATGGGGTAATCAGCAGTTCCTACTCCTGCACTGAACTGACCTGGAATAGCAACTGGGTCCAAAGCATCTTTTTTCACTGAACAGAAAATGAAGAAAGTTGTTTTGGTAATTTTCTTTTTTCCACACATCTCTCTGGTAAACATGCATAATTACATTCTCACCAACCAATCTGGCAACAATCAAATCCTAGGCACATTGGACCATCACAATATTGCTAATCAAAACAAATCCATATATGACTGATTAATACAATTAGTGTCTCATGAGACAAACAATCCAGAATTTTAACTAATAAAAGACAACTCACCACAGGACCTTTGCAATCTTCTCCATAAAATAAAGATGTGTTAATTTTCATTGCAACTATTATTGTATAACTTCTATGACTTTGCCCCTTAGGAATAAATTTTCCTTGAGATGCTTTGCTCAGAAAACTACTATAATTGCCCAAGGAGCCAGCTTGTATTAAATGTAAAGGAATTAAGTTTTACTCTTTTCTTTGAACATAGAACATTCAAAAACTATTACAAATAAGTTACCACAACAGTAATGCTTGAGATGGAAAATACTTTGGCTAGGAAATAAGCTCCAAGTCATGTAGGTTTACAAGTTGACATTCCAGTTCTGACAAGCCATCCTATTAAAGTGACATTCTGCTTTGATGCAACTGTTTGTTGCAAACTGAAAATGTCTCACAAGTACTCAAATTTGTTCTTTACAAAACAAAACTCACTTCCCATGACACTGTAGACTCAGCAACCTGGTTCCATGTTATGCCATCCCTCAAGGGTATCAGGCAATTTAAAGCCCTATTTGTACTGCAACTCATGAGATCCACACAAAGTAGAGATAGTGTCACGGAATACCATGTCAGCCAGAAACAGGGACCAAACAGTGACCAACTGACCACAGCATGATTTTTGAAGGCAAGGTCCTAAATCTTTCTTTCACCAAGTGCTTAGGATATTTTGACAAGCTGCAGTCTCAAATTCTGGCTTGAGCAGGAGGACTGCTTTTCGTAGTTTGGTTTCTAACAGGTAGTTCTTTGAAACAAAGATGATTTAGTGGGATGTACACTGAGAGGTTCATGCTCCCTCCTCATCTCCTTTTCGTACTGCATGCAGAAGTTTTAAAGCAGTTACATAGCATTCTTCTAGAGACACCATATTGAAGGGGTAAAATGAACAAAACTTAAATATAAGCATCTGCTTGCCATACCACAGAACAAAGTTCCATGAAGAGAGGGGAGCAAAAGAAGTAGCTCCTATGTTAATCTGAGGCTGAAGCACATGAGTAAGGGCATGTGGAGAGGTGGTAGGGCCACAGTGCTTTGGTTTGTCTTTTACAAAGCTTCTTGATGAAGAATAAGGACCTAAAGTTTTAATGCTGCATACAGCAATTTAGACAATTCACACTTTTAGGAATATATGGATCATGCCTAGGGAAATGGTAGCATAAGCAGAAGAATAAATTTAAAAATCTTAGTTGCACAATTGAAACCACAAAGTATTTCAGAATAGCCTAAGACAAGAATGCTGAGAAAACACAAGAAAGAATCCTGAAGGGAAAAAAAAATAAATCACAAAGCTATCTGGAAAAAAAAAAAGAAACAAGGAAACAAAAAACCCACCAAATTCCAAGTAATTTTGTTGATTTAACTTAACCTTGATGTTTATGCATTCTCAGTTGTAAATTTACACTGTCAGGTCACTACTTTATTAAGAGAAGCTGAAAATATGGCAATAAAAACTATATGGTAACAGTTGATCAGAGTTTCAGAGCTTCAGTTATCATTTGAAAGCTGGTAATAGTTTTTCATCACAAGATGTAATTCTCTTAAATATTAACAGCTGCTTTCTTTGGAGGAAAAATTTACATTTTGTAGAAAGAAAATCTCTTAAAGACCCAGTAACTCAACTCTCTCTCTAATTTTAAGGTACAGTCCTCTCTTAAGAAGCCCTCTCAGCAAAACTAACTTACGTCAAAACGGGTGCCCACAATCCCTCAAAAAAATAAAAGTTGGGCCTTCTTTATCCAATGGTATAAAGCAAGCATAAATTCCCATTTGAAACCTAAATCTCACATTTATAATCAAGAACTCAGGACTCTGAATCAAACCCTGTGTTACTTCCGAAAAAGGCACACTTTCGTGGAGGGATCTTTCCCTGAGCTTAAATTAGCAGACTTGGAAAACATGCATTTCTGGTTCACACATACTTTAGGCAAACCCCAATGATATACTTGCTAGCTTTTTGCTGTTTTATAGTATGCAAGGGTGAAGATGCACAGCAGTATATAGAGGAGGAGAGTGCATTTACAGGGAAGAGCAGGAGCAGTTCATAAAAGAGTGCTGTCAAACAAAAGAGTTTCAGAAAGCCCATCTTCCTGCAGGAAACTGAAGTCAGTGATGAAGCCAAAGGGTTAAACCAAATTCTCACTCTGTAGTGCTTTCCGAAGGTTGTACTTTGCTGGACTCAGTCACCGTTCTCCTGCAACAAAACTGAGCAAATGGACTTGTGCCATGCTTGATGCACCATATGGTGCAATGTCACCCGCCCCCTCTTCAGTGAGACACACCTTTGACACATGAGGGTGATGTTTACTTTTGAAGAGATTACAGAGGCATAAATTGCTTGAAACAACACCCTAAACCAAAGCATGTCCCAATCAAAATATACTTCCTTTTCGATCCTTTTCAGAAGACATTTGATTTAATATATTCTCTAAGAAGTTTTCATTAAAGTGATTTGTCTCTTACTCTCATTTTAATCACTTTTGATTAAATTTGTATTGTACATCAACAAAGCTACTTTGTCCTTACCAGTATGCACCTCATTCAGCTGTGCAATGAAGTTGCAGCAAACTGAGTTGGTAGCATAACAACCAGAAAAGAGTAGGTCTTATATGTAAAAGACCTAGAAGAATGATTTTACAGAAATTGAAATTGCTAAATGCTCACTTCACCTCTGAAAAAACAAGAAAAACCTGCAAAATAGGTCCATGTCTAGAAAGTATTCTTAGGCCATAAGTGTATATATAGCAAAGATTTTCAGATCAGCTTGTTGCACATTTCCCTCTGCACACCAGCAAATTGTGCTGTTTTTTTCTCTCTGTAACCAGTCCTTTCAGGGGGCAAAAAACTTGTCCAAAGGGTAACAGAGCACCTAGCTCACAGCTGTCCAATCTGCCTGGCAAGCTATGGGAAACTCCAAGCAAACAGAGGTGAAAAGGTAGAAAAAAGTAGTTTATCTTAACAGTGAGGGTGTATCAATTCTGACAGTTGCTGTCACTGGTAGAAAGACGTGACTAAATTTGAACAGATTCATGTGTCCTTGTCCAGCAGCCACTCAGACTGCATTAGCAATCTTGCTTGAGAAGTAAATTAATGATGGATTAAATCAGTTTAAATTCCCCAAAGTCTAACTTGATATATGCCAAAGCATGCCCCAGAAATAAACGTCAACTCATGACCGAGTTATTCCTCCCTCCCTCAGGCTTTGGGAACCTGAGATGGTTGAATAACTCAAGGGGCAGGCAATAGGTTGCAGACCTTCCACTAAGCTGGAGGCTCAAAACCCATTTTTGACAATAGCACCCCCTTATACCCTTTGGGGGCCTTGATGCTTTGAGGGAGAATCTTAAAGAGGACAAGTGTTCATATATTAATGGTATTACTGTAGTTCTCCCTAACAAGATCAACTGAGAAATCTTGTCTGTACAAGGCTCTTTAGAGCCAAGATTTGGTAAAGAAAGCGTGTGACACATGAAACATCACTGAAATTCATTCACTTGACTGAGTCCCTCAACAAATACAGTTGATGTCAAAACTGATCATACTAATTCTCATACCTTTACCTTTAAAACAGCATTTCAGTCACTGTTACAAACCCTTAAAAGACTGTAGAGGGAGAATAACGGGTCTCCAACCGCCCTCAGGTATGGGTTTCTGAATCCCAGGCCTAAACAGAATAAAGGAATATCTTCATTTTAATTAAACACAAAACAAAATTTCTGCAACAGCTTTATATCCATGAATAATCTCCAGCTCTGAATTCTAAGGATCATATAGTCCAAGGTAACCCATGACCAGACTTAGCCACAGACTCAGTAAAAGAGATGGGAGCCAAATTGCCTCAGATTTAAAGCAGGCTAAAGGATACATCCCACATTTCAAGTGATAAGTCAATTGTCGCCTCAGATCCTTTTGTCTCAGACCAGGAAACTCGACAAGAGAAGCTTTCCTAGGTGTTTGTGAAGAATGTTCCCAGAGGTAGTCAGGCAAGAACTTTTAGAAGATCTCTCTTACCTCTTTTGTTCATCATCTGGATACTCAGTAATGGTTGTGTCAATAACAGACAAAGAAGGATGAATTGCTGGCTCAGGCTGCCAGCAGACATTGCTGCATTAACATTACCAGAACTAGGTTTTGTTTGGGGGAAACAATTTGTTAATAACAGCCCTTAAAAACTTCTGTTCATTTCCCAGTACTGACTCTAGAAGATTTTTCCAAGTTTAATGCACGTTCAAAACCTCTAAATCAAGGCTATAACAGATTAATGTATTTTTTCAGTCAAGCTGTTCCTACAAACCATACTGGACCTGAGGCTTACAAGAACACCTACAGATCTGAATAACAGCAACAGTCCAGCCTGCTGATAGAGTAAACAGCTAATGAAATCTGGTTATTTCAAATATTTTCCAGGTGTTGGATGTCTGTTTCTGCAAGGGGGAAAAAAAAAAAAAACAACAACAAAAAAAACCACACACATCAAAATTTTCTTAATTAGCAGATAATAATCTCCAAAATGAGTTGAATGATGATGAAATTCCAGCCTGCTCCAAATGTAAGAAGAGCTTTGCTGCTTCACCTTGCAAAGTACAGGCTAGTTTAGAATGAAAAAAAACCAGACAGCTACTAGGTGGATTTCACTGACAAGAAATGCTCAGAAAACTTATGGATACTCCAAGAGGACAGAGATGTGCAGGCTCATGCAGACCCCTCAGAAAAGGAGAAATGTAAAGCTGTCCTGCTATTACTAGGTATATCTAACAGCTGGTTAACTTCCATTACCATTCTTGATGTGTATTCTTCCAGGTATTCAGTATAATGAATAAAAATATTCACCAGGGTTGTGCTTTATGACCCCCCCACTTCATATTACAGATGCAGCTGCCCTGCGACTCTCACTCCACCTGTTGTGTGTCCCATTACAAAGTGTTACGTGGAGATCATATCGTTGCCATCTCTGCTCACTGACGAGAACAGAATCAACACTAGTAGGCTCTCTAGGTAGTGCTGCAGAACAGTGTCAAGGCTCAGTTCCTGTCCCCTACTTAGTGTAAGGGTAAGATTGTGGAAGGACACAACATAGGAGAGCACTTAAGGAAGTCTATCCTTAACGAAGTCTAAACTGAGAGGTTCATCTAGAGTGGCTGCAAGTTTTAAAATTATGGTAAAATAACAAAACAGGATGAACTTTCAGCACCCTTCCCTGCCAATCCTATTGCCCTACAATTTGACTTTGAGGCTCGCTGAAATTCAAAGACATGCTGAAGGCATTCCAAAGATAACAGGAAAACACTGTAAAGGCAACATGACAAAAATGCAGATGCATCTCAAGTTATTCCAAATGGAACAAAAAAGTATAATATACGAGTCCAGCGGCCAGAACACAGTCTAGAAAACTCTGTTTTCTAGAGGGCAAAATTCAATCCCACTGCAGATGTACTAAAGCCTTCTACCATGCCAAGTCAATACTGAAAGAAAGGTTAATGAATTATTTGCACAGTGGCTTCTGTTTCCCTGGAAACAGAATGGGAGGAGTGCATGCTATCTCCTCTCCTGGGAATAGAAACGAACCCAAAGCTACTTTAAAAACCGACCAATATATTGACAGTTAGTAGGAGCATCAAAAGCTCTTTACAGGTCAGTCCTCCCTTCCCCCTTTCCTCATGGGGGCAACCTGAGAAAACACTCAAGAAAAGCAATGGCTGCAAGTCCACCCTCTAAACATTGGACTCTGAGTGGGCTGTGCAACTGCAACTATGTCATATGGCACACAAACACACACACCTTCAACAGTACTTGATCCATTAAGACCACAGAGTAATTCCTCTTCACTCCAGAAAGCCTGTGTGATTCTCCTGCCATTAGATTACAGTTCCATCTTTCAGCATTTTTATCAAGGGAAGAACATCTGCAATTTCCTCTCAAAATCTGATTTTCATAAAAATAGGCAATCCAACATCCATAAACAAAAAGATGTTATTTCATGTCTCTCTTTTGTAACATTATGTCATAAATCTCACTTGGCTTTATCAGCTAAACAATAAGAATACAACCTTCTTCCAGAGTATATATAAATAATCAAGTAGGCAGAAGATCAATGGAACTTTTGGTGCAGCTATTGCTTTAGTTTTTGCACACAAGCTTGCAGACCACACTTAAACAAAAAGACTTAAATTAAGCATGAGTACCTTTCAGGCTGAAGGAAATTAGGGATTAATATCAGCTAATGAAAATATCTCCATGGGCTGTAACAAAGATCTCCCAGGGTCTCAGTTGTCTTCCTAAGCTTTGTAGGCATCCCTGTGCCATTGCCCCTTCATTCCAGACAATCCCAAGCAATAGCTATCAACAAGTTCCAAAAATACATGTCACCTCTGGGATACATACAGTCCTAGCTGAAGTCAGATGCAAATCCTAGTTTGCAGTTCCTAAAAGAATAGTCAGGACACAGTGCTTTATCATCCTATACAAAATAATATTCTGTGATTCTGTGAAAACCGCTTTCCGTGGTGATAAACCCCAGAAGGGCTAGGGTTAAAGAAACCCTTTACAACATGACTACCAAGGCAGATTCTTCCTGGTCACGTTCATTAACACAGTTCAGAAGTGCCCAGCTCTCCATATCCATTGCATATGAATATAAGGTGCTTGGCTTAAAAGCACAAAATCCAGCTGTTGCTCGCAGCATCTTGAGTAACCAGGCTACATCGTCAAGTCCAGGTCTCTGTAGTCTTTACACAGCAGGCTGTCCATGATGGACTAAATCCCTGATTAGGAGAGCGCAAGATATAAGATGCAGCCAACATCCTCATTCATCTACCATACTTATGTCAGACCCACAGGGGAATATTCATTTCCATTCTCACTCTACAATGAAATTTATGTGACAGTCAAGCACACAGCTGCATCAAGCAGTTCAATAATCATCTATAATGAGCATGTAGATGGTGATGATATTACACAGGCTGACTGCCACTCTGCAATGCCTGTACTGACTCATCAGGAGGCAGCAGTACAGGGACATTGTTTGGCTTATTCAATTATGTTCCCTCTGTTCAATGACTCTGGCTAAAGGCCTGACAGCCAAAACAATAACTACATGAATTATGATACATAATCTACTACAGCAACTAGGGAAGACCTTAGCTCAAAAGCTGCAAGAGTATTTTACAGGTATTTGAAGAGGATGAATAAGAAATTCTTTATCTCCTCTATAAGCTTTATCCCATAGCACAACACCCTCTCCCACCCCCCACAACACTAAAACATATTACAGTCCATTGTCAAGCCCTGCATGCCGGCAGGTAACAAAACCTACACACTCTACACACACAAGCCAGCCCTACGCAGCTGGTTCACCTCTCAGTGAAAAATGGATTAGTTGGGAGATAATGAGTCCCAGCTGACTAAGCAAGGTTAATCACTCCTGCCTCAGTAATCTGGAACTCCATAGCTCTTCCTGTCAAACTGCAGTCTCACAGATGACCATACTAAGATTTGGAGGTCAGCACGCCCTAGTGGGTAAGTAAGCACCTGCCAACCTCTTCCCAAGCTCTATGACTTGCCTGATGGAAGTCTCCTTACTATGTCTCTTGCCTTTGAACCTTCTTAAGTGTGTATGGTTTTGGTGAGGATACAAAGCATCTGAAATGAGCTGTCAATCAATGCAGTGACTGTGATCTACACAGAAGTCACAACCAATAAGTCATACCTGAGGCTTAGTTTCCTCTTCATCCTTGTAATAGAAGAGCTGATCCCCACGCAGCACAAACCACCGCTGCTGCCAGTTCTTCATAATGCTCCTTTGTTTCTTTAGCCAGCCACACTTCAGCACACGTTCTTGAGGGTTTGGAGAAGAAGGTCTGGAGGGAGGCCCAATCTGTTCACCCATCACCAAACTCCTTGACCGGGCTGAAAAGGAATAAATGAAACAAAGAAATAAGGATAAGAACACTCAGAGAAGCTAAATAACTGTTCTACACTTTCTTCTCAGACAAGGACAGAGCATTACATGTATGCTCCCTCTTTGAGCAGGTACTTGTTTTTCAGGGTGTACATTCAAGTTCACGACAGTCAAACAAAAGACAAACCACCTTTTTGGTACTGTTCACTCCAGCAACTTTCTAAAGTGATACAATGACTTCACTAAGGCTCCACTGCTCATACTACCTTTCTTTGTAGCAAATCATTACTGATTTCCAGCTCTACAATAATGATATTGCTCTCTCCTAAACGCGTATTTATCCAATGAGGATGTGTAAAAAGTATGGTGAGGGTGGACAGAAGAGGAAAAAAAAGGAGAGAGTATAAGAAAATATTCTTACTCTACACACTACCACTGTGGGGTGATTAGCCAGTGAACCCAGCTGCCATAAGAAAAAAAGATTAAAAACTGAGAAAGGTTCAAAAAGAGAACTGTCAATCAAAGTGACAAAGACAAAAGACATATAGATAACATAGCTATCCAGAATGATTAAAGTCATCTCACTCTTCAGGGCTTTCTGACACTGAAGCAGAAAAACAAAATTAAAAGATGAAATAAGGTGGGGGGGGGAATCAACATGTAAGTCTGACTACAGATTTCAGAAATAGAAAAGAAATACATCACTCTTTCTTTTCTCTTCCCACATACCTACAGTAAGACTACTGAAGTTTTGGATATTTAGACCTAGTCTGGAATAGCAGACAATGATTATATACTGCAGGCAGCAAGCCAGTTCTCTAGAATGGATAGGTTAGGTGATCTTATAGGTCTTTTCACCTCTACATCCTTTGGATTTATGAAGTATCTTATAATAATAGTTTTTTAATATTTCATGCTATTTTCCTTCATTAGTGCTAATATGATCCCGCTCCTTCCGATTTTCTACATTCAGCTAACTTAAAGCACAAATTATAATTGCCCACTTGGAACAAGGCATTAGTTTAGAAGCCAGTACCTGGAAATCTATATTACTGATGTCTTACATTAACACTGTAAAAACCAAAACAAAACCAGTCAGCTAAAAACCAGTCAAGCTTCTAATTCACATACCCCTGATATGCTACAACTAATCCAGATTGTCACAACAAAGGGCAACCCTCTGCCTCTCAGAACACTGTCTAGCTTTGCCTCTTTTGGGTTCAGACAACTACAATGTGGCCTTGATGTTGCCACTCAATTCTGGTTTCTGCTCCCAGTGCTTCATCAGACAGTGATGAAACTGAAAACACATGCTAAAGAAAGAAAAATAATTTGGATGTTGTGGTGTTTGGGAAATAAAAAACAATAAGAAAAAATAATTTAAAATAATCACAATTGCAACATCAAACTTGATCCTTTTTCTTCTCTTTCCATCAAGCAAACTGCAAAATAACGAGAGTCAGATAACAGACTTAGGTCAGATCTTTGGAGAGCCTCCTCAGTGTAATCCAGTGAGGGGAAATTCCATTAGTGTCTGTGATAAAAATCTACTTTGACCTTCCTCGTGACCTGGCACTCAGGCCATCATGTTTTGCTTTATAAAGAAATATAAACCAGCGCGTCTACACACTAAACACTTCAGTCAGCAGAGGGCAGATCCGAGCAGTACCGCATCCACCCATTGTAAAAAAGTCTCTGTGACACCATCTCCACTTACGCAGTTTCATATACTTTCTCCTTTCATTCTGGCTTAAAGATCCACTCACCTCTCCTGCAACCATCCCATAGGCACTCAGTCTGACCCCTGACAATTTCACAGTTTTATTTGCAGAAGGTGTTAGTCTTTGTCAGTCTTAAATTTCAGACTCAGTGAAAACCCTATCTGATAGGCAGAATGGATTATTTTTTTTTCCCACTTCTCTAAACTGCTAGGGTAAATTCTGGTCCTCTCAACAGGACCGTGAATAACTGGTTTTGTATTGTGCCTCAATCAAGAGAAGTTAGCTTTCAACTTATAACTATCTCTTGTTATAAGAAATCAAGTTTTTACTTTGTTATTAGCTTCACTTAAAAATGTAATTTAAAAGTTGAAATATTCTAAGAAGTGCTGCTGCAGCTTCAGAGCTTTTTTGGAATTATAGTTCCCTTATTTTTAGCTAAAATACCTGGCTGAATTTAACCTGAGCTCATATACAGCATTAGTCCTACGTCAGTGAAGGGTACCAGGAACCCCTGGATTCTCTTAAGTAACCCAGCACTTCTCAGTTCTGGTTATTTTCACATAGCCAAAAGAATTGGGAAAAAAAACTCATAATAAAGAATTCACTTGAGATCAGACTTTGATATATCCAGGCTTATTCTCTAAGCTTGCACATTGTAGTCTGAGCTCTCACAGATGGGCTTATCATTCCAGTAAATATATCAACCACCACTTTCCACCATGCAGGGTTTGGTACTGGCCTTTCCAGCAGCAAAACACCTCTCACAGATGGATACAGAGGTACCAAAAAAAACCCATCCCCTTCCCCACACCCCCATCACCTGGAGGACCCTGTTTCATACGCACAGAGTAAGAAAACTGCCTGATCATGTTTGAGTCTCTATTGCAGAGGCCTGCAAAAATTTAGTTGAATGAAACTTCTCTGCCTCATCCCAGGCCACATTTTACAACTATGACCAAACTGTAATCTGGTTTAGACTGTCCAGATTCTGTTCCACATTCATGTTGCAACCTATGTTATTAGAAGAGCAAATATCCCAAAAATTTCCTTTTACCAACAGCACTATAGTGTTTCTTAGGCAACATCTTGGCTACTAATCTAAATAATTAGTCTAATAATACCAAAATCCTTCAGTAAGCACCTAAGTCATCTCCACACTAAAGTACCTTAGCACTCTCCAGCTTAAGCATGCAAGTCATATTAGTTTCCAGTTTTCCTCACTTGCACATAGTTACATGCACCCTTTGCTACTTTACCCATCTGCCTAAAACGAAATCAGTTTTATTTACCTAGAAAACTACCATCTGTATTGACAGACTTGACAAATCACATCAAACATCTTGCTTTGAAATAACCTTAAGTATGTTACTTGGTACTTCCACACACCCTTCAGGGTTATTTGTACAGTTCACCTAGCAACTATTTATTTTAGTCAAGAGTTAAAGTTTTCGTAATCACTCACAGGAGAATGTATTTTTTTTTGTTTTATTTTATGCAGCACCATGTCTCAGTCAATTGCTATGGTTGTTAATTCTTCATGCTGTCTTAGCTTTCCATTTCCTTAGTTTCTAGTTGTGCCTGTAATAGTTAATTTCATTAGGGAGATACTTAGCAACTTCATCTGCAAGTCAACAACATGGATCAGATAGAAATTTTTAGAAAGAGAAATTATTTATGGCTATTAACAGCATTAATGCTTAGACTGCATGCTTCACAGAATACAATAATTGCATTAAGGTCAGAAGAAAACATTCATGGATGAGCACAGCCTTCCTCTAAAGCACCAGGTATCTCATACTACTGGGATAAAAATATCTGCTTTGATAGTCTGATGCAGTACATCAAGCCCCTGATTCTTAATGGTAGAAATACATTCTTTATGTTCATCTATTGAAGAGAATTATGGAATCAGCAGAACATAAGGAAGGAAACAGATCAATAAAGTGGACTCACAACAACTCAGCAAATGCTTTACATGCCCTAGAGTTCTGATCCAGTAATGCTTTTTCAATAACACCACAGTTTGGTTTCATTCTTCATGTTGTCGCTAGTCAATTATTGATTTAGTCATACACATAAGTTCTAAACAGAAATCAGCGTAGGAAGGATTCAAGTTCTCCTTGGAAAAAGGTTTAGGATTCATTTGCACAGTGTGGCAGTACTGAAATGCCAACCGTATACCCACTCAGAAGCTGGGAAACAAGGCAATTGCAGCACAGCAAGGTAAGAACAAACCAGGCAGACCCATATTCTTGCTGCTCCATAGATGGCACTAACGAGTCAAGCCATTTTGAAATGGTAAGTCATAAAAGGCAAGAATCAGAATCACTGATCCTGAAAATACTCCTCTGACTGATCTGACACTGGCACATGGAATTTCTCATATCCAGGTGAATATGGGAGAAAGAATATGAGCAAAGGCACGGAAGAGATGCTTTAACACTCAGTATGCAAATACCTGGGGCCACACTAAATAAACTCCCCTCCAAAAGCCCAATTGTTATGCCTTCAATAGTAAATTCAAAGATTATCCCAAGGAGTGAATGGTTCAAATTGGCTGGAGCCACACTGCTAATCCTTACAGAGGTAGCAATCCCTATCCCCATCCCAACTCCGCCCTGTCTAAAGCTAATCTTCCCTCACTCTCTTCCTTTCCCTCTTGTCAGGGCACCAGCCTCCAAGCTATATACACATTCCAGTTCTGTCATCACATCTATTTTCTACCCTGAACATGCACATAACAGAGACATCATCTTCCCATTCCATTCCCACTTTTCCAGTTCAATCCTGCCTTGCAACATTATACAATTTCTGCTGCTCTCCTTCTCCAGCTCCCAGCTCTGAACACCACTAGAGATTTGAGCACTCAGTAAGTACCTACTCAAACCAGACCTGGAAATCAATCAAGTCAACACAATTCAATATCAATTAAAGTTGTAATCTTTTGAAATTTCATAGGCAGTTAGCTAAAAATCAATATAGTCATTGTAATTGATTTTGGACAACAACTGTCCTACAGTAAAGGCACTTTGCTCTAGTGTGTCTTCAGTCTAACAACACAGTGACACGCTACTATTTGTAATATAGTCTTTATTTAAAGTATTAGCCACAAAGGGAAGTGGTTTCACATACTATAAAAAATATTCTCAGTCATTTTATTTAATTCGAACTTGGCCTCATAAAAGGATTCACTGGAAACACAAGTAATATGCTTTAGAAAGAGAAACTGAATTTCCTTTCACTGAATTGTAGGAAATAAGATATTTGGTTTAGATTTTTTGGTGTTCATCACACAACTGAATTGTGTTCGAATTTGATAGCCAAGATACCAGGATTAGTAAGCACAAATGAGACCAAGACACTTCCTCAGTACCATCTGAGAATTAAGCATCTTGAAACACAATAAGCAAAGAAATTAAAGACAGTATTTGAAGTGGTTGGTGACAAGATGTGTTTAGGCAACTAGAAGGATATTAGTTATAAGGAACTGGCAAAGGCTTTTCGTTCCTTCAAGGTAAACAGAACAGCGATCTGTACAGAAACAAAAGGGTGCTACACAGCAACACACCCCCTCACATTTTGTCATCTGGAGGACAACTACCACATTCAGAAACACTACCATAAGAGCAGGTTGTGCTCCACCACTTTATTGAATAAAGCTGCACCCGTCTACTCAGAACATTTTATAGAGCAAGGTGATGCACTGTGTTCTACTTCCTTCCCCTAATTTTTTTTTCTTTCAGCCAAAATAAAAATACAGAAGTAGAAAAACAGATCTAGAAACCCATAATTTTTTCCAAACCAAAACATTCATACATTACACTAATGCATTTCTGTAATCTTACTGTCCAACCAAAGGAAAATTAGGGAGATGATCAGTTTTACAGAAGTTAGTTTAGTAACCTTGTATTTTCTGCAGTGTTTGGGAAACCAGACCAGAAGTACCAAACTAGGTTAAAAAAAAAAAAAAAAAAGACAAAAAACCCCCACAAACAAACAAAAAAACCACAAAACCCAAAACAACAACAACAACAAAAAAAACAAACAAAAAATCCCAAAACAAAACAAACAAACAAAAAACCCACACAAAAACCAAAATAAACACAAAACCCCTGAAACTCTAAAGGAAGGATCTCTTTGTACAGCTATTTATTTGATACTAAGTGCCTGCAAGAACAACTGCATTCCTAAAGACCAATTCATAAACCTAAAATCCAACATAAACTAGTACAATTCGCTATACTCTAGTATGGTTTCACTCTCAGACAAGGGTTAACTGCTATTATAAACTGGTTATACATACCATCTAAAATACCCTTCAGCCCTTCACTGAAGGGCACAAACTTTTGTTACAGATAATCTACCTATAGGTAAGTACATTCTGTTTAAAAACAAAAATCAAAAACAAACAAAAAAATCCTACACACCAAATAGACACTCTTTTGAGCAGAAAGATACCCAAGGATGAAGGAAGATCTGAACAGCAAGGAAATGACCAAAAAGCATGTTTCAGCTATGGCCAAAGAATCTGAGCCAGCCTGAAGGACTCTGACAAAAAATAAACTGTATACTATAGTAGATGATGCATTCCCAAAAAGGAGCCCAAATTCTTCATGAAGCAGCACCCTGTTTCCAGAACACAATTTCATCCCCCTCAGAACTTTTAAATCCAAAAGCTGAAGGTTCTGCTTTCCAGATTTTATAAAGGTTGTTCTCTCATCTCTCTTTTGCACTGCCAGATCAGTCAGTAGTTTTTCATTGGCAAACTGCAGGTGCACCAAGGAGTTCTGAAAATAACACGAGACTGCATATATTCTTTATATCATTATGTTTTAAGGGTGAATGTGCTAACAGTACCTGGTAGCAAAGCAGGCAAGATTTCCTGCCAGATGGCAGGTTAGCACACCCAAACGACACTGTTAAAATACACATACTGCATCTGGTACTAAAAGCTGCATGGCCCTACCATGGCATAAGCTCAGGCACAGCAAGACACATTTAGAGTAGCCTTTACCCTTTCCAGAGTCATGGAGCTGGCTCAGGTCTTTGCATCAGTCTTCTACAAAGGGAGTGCTGTGAGATTGTTGAAGACAAAAAAATCTATTCCTCTGTTCCACCTACGGTACAGTATTTATGGAACAGTCAGAAACAAAAGGCAGAGACACTCTATTTTGAGAGAAGTTGCTTCCTGACATGAAGGATTTCATCTTGGACTTCTTTGTGTTGTTCAACAGCCGTGATTTTTCCCCATCTTACAAATGGCATTGTCAGCTCTGTAAAAGGCACGTTCTAAATAAGAAAAATAATTTTATACTCCAGTGACCTGTGTGATGTGACCATAAAAGCCACTTTAATGATCAGAGTTACTTGCAAAAGCATGCTGGTAGCACACCTAAACAAAGCAGCAGGGTGAAGACAAGAATCAACTTTAATCTTAGTTCTCTTTTTGAGTGATACAAAGGTTCAAGGCTTCTGTGAAATATGCCGATGACTTGGTAATGACTTGTCTTAATTGCATCAGAGAACACACCTACAGTAGCACAAATTGATACACATTAATGCACGTCCCTTCCACAAGGTAAGGAAAACTCAAATCTATTTGATAATCAATGCAACCCCCCACGCACAACGAAAAGAAAACACCCATATAGTCAGAGGGATAAATTAGTCCTTTACTCCTTAAAAACAATTTTAATTCATCTTCAAACTATTGTTACAGATTGATGGCATCCTGGACTTCAGGAACAGCTAAGGATTTTGGCAATCCATTGCTGCCATCATATAAGCAAAGGGACATTGATCTGTTGGTTGACATTTTACTCCACCTCTGGAGACCTTTGACCTATTGTACAAAGAAGTTCCAAACTTAATTTGCTATCGCTAACAGCAAGAAGGCCAGCGTGTCTCAACTCCACAGAATAGTAAAGATTTTAACCTCATATTTTCAAGAAAAAAAACCCTGCATTACTGCGCCAGGTTGTGAGAATATGTGGGGTTTTTCACACTTGTCAACAAAGAAACTTCTGCAGATAACCCACCACCAGCTGTTTCCAAAAGTGCTCTGCAAATACACAAAGCCATGCCAGTCTTCACAAACCACTGGAATTAGATCATGGATAAGCACCAAGATGGAAGGGTGATGATTTGATTCTTTCTGCTACTGACCTACTGATTAACTGATCAAGTGAAGTGACTCTATTCCAAAAAAACGCAGTGAATTGAGGCAAACCATTAAGAACTATCAGCATTCAGATGAGATAGCCTACATCTCCTCTGCAGAACTAGGAAATTTGGCTAGGTCTGTATTATAAAGTAATACAGCACACTGGGTATGGGGTAGAACAAGTAGGGAGGAACAGCTGATACTGCAGACATTGGAGTACAGAAGTAATCCAAGGCTGGAGATAATGTGGTTAGCACTGTGCTCTAACCAGCTGAGTTTAAGGTTGAGGGTTCAATCCCTGTGTGGGCCACTCACTTAAGAACTGGACTCAATGATCCTTGTGGGTCCCTTCCAAATCAGAATATTCTGTGACTGTGAGACTACTCTAAAACACCAACCAGTGCGTGAACGGTAGGAAAGGTCAGCAGATCTGCTGCAAAGGCATTGATCCAAACCAAAATGGAAGTCTCCCCTGAGCCTCCTCCATGATAAACAATCCCAGCTCCCTTAGCCACTCCTCAAAGGGACCTGTGCTCCAGGCCCTTCGCCAGCCTTGCTGCCCTTCTTTGGATACGCTCCAGCACCTCAACATCCTTCCTAAACTGAGGGGCCCAGAACTGGACATAGCACTCAAGGTGCAAATTCTTCGCAGTAGAGTTTAAGTCCTGTTTGCTGAATCCCACCATTCCCATCTCTACTTTTACTGCTCTCAGTGTATCTGAAGCAGCAGCATGGCTGCATCTGTACAATGTGAATAAAAATGCATACAGAACAGCTAAGAGAAACTATTGCAAACACATCTGCGATAGGACAAGGAATAAAGACATCATTCATTTAGCACCCCAAGTACTGGCTCTTTATTTCTAAGTAGAGGGTATCACACTGAGTAGTGCAACTCTTACGCCTGCCTTTCAGTATTTCACTACAGCAAAAAACTCAGACTCATGCAGCAGAATAAGTCAGCTTCTCCATAACAGAGCATACAAAACACAACCATTTATTATGCTCCCATCTTTTTCTTCTTTAACAGCAGTCTCCTCTCCCTCCTAGCAATAGGAGGATGCTGCAGGTCATATTTTAAGTATTTTATTTAGCATAGCTTTCCTCAAAGTCCATGAATATAAACACAGAAGACAAGGAACAACAATTTAATACTCTGTACTCTTGAGGCAAAGTTAGAGAGCTACAAGTTTCATGACTTGAACACTAGTCACTCAAGTATTACTCACATGCTTTATTTCTTAGGTACTGAAAGGGACACACAAAACCTAGACGACCACTCCATTACAGATTTATTATAATCTACACCAGTAGACAGCAGGTTTAGGTCTACCACTTTTTTATTCTTTTTTGTAGGGCTGGGGGCTTAGTTAAGCATATTATCACTTATTCTTCTTGCTGATCATGAGTAGACTCCGTAACTATAACCAAATTCAACACCATGTCCTTTGCTATTAGAAAACCAGAGTTACAGACCATATCGATAGGCCGTCCAAGTACAGAAACTGCTCCCAGCAAAAGACCATATTTTAAGGTCCCTTTATCTACAGCATTCTCTGAGTGTTCTCAACAGGATCCATTGCAGACTATTCAGAGGACAGATCAGCACTTAGGTGACAGCTATTTGGTGTGTCACTAAAGCACATGCACTTGTCACACGCTATGGCCTACAAAACTGTATAGCAAACCTAAACACCAGCTCTCCACCCCAACTGAACTCTGGCAGAATCTCTTGAAAGCTGTAAATCTTCTCCATCTGATTGGTGAGAACTGCCTTCCTGACAAGCACTGCTGAAGACACCTCTGCTGCTGGTAAAGCTCTTGTAGTTTCATGGACATTCACACTGAACTACAGCTCACTGCTGCTAGAGGAGAGAAGTTTTATTCCTTTCTTTCTACATCCACTCTGTTCTTCTCTTCTGCTGACACACCCAGCCTTGCATTCTTACATGATATTGACAAGGTGAAACCTTTCTATAAGAAAAGTTAACTTTCTACCATTCCAGTAAATATGTAAGATTTTTAATTCCTGCTGTTTTAGTGAGTCAAATCAGGCCACAGAAAAGAAAATGAAAGAATACTTTGTGCTCCTTCTGCAATCAGCAGCAGTCCCTTGAAATCCTCCCTATGGGTATGGCTATTAATTTTTAACAACCTTCCCAGCCATAGTGGCTTAAGGAGCAAACAAATTATGCTGACCATGCTAACATTCATATTGGAGCTGGGATGGTAACCTGAGCTTGTACAGCATCAAATACTGTGGAGTTCTGATCAAGACGACAGTTCTGCAGCAGTACAGGTGCAGCACAAACATAGGTTCACTGCAGTGTTAACAACAAGTCAGAGGCACCCCAGTCACCCACGTTTTTGATAAATACTGTCTGTGCCACAGTAAGAACACGGTTCATGTTATTCAGACATGCAGTGTTTGCCAGCATCACTGATATCTAACACTGATGTTATGAGCACCAAAGACATTTGTCCGCTATGTTCCATGGGATATTACTTCCCAAAATTATTCTGGACTGAAAAAAATAATCTAGAATACAGAAAACTTTCTGAAGGCCTTTAGCCAGGAATTGGCAATAAGATGAAGTGATACAATGACCCAGACTTTTTGAGCAATAGGCTTCCCTAAATTCATCCATAACATTGTATCTCTCTTCTTTCCCTCATCCAAAGATCAGGGAGGTATTCATTCCTACTCTACTTTTCAGGGCCTAGCATTGAACCAACAGCTCAGTGTACCTGTTCCAACATTGTCATACCCGCTTTCAATCTGCAACTGAATTGTGCTTCCTGTACAACAGCTGCCACACTGTCAGGGTTGATTTGGGGGAAAAAGGCAGAAGAAAAACAGGAATCCTTACACTAATTCGTACTCTGAATTTAAGTACTCAGATTATTTTCCCATAAGTATTTTTGACAAAATGTCACTGGTTAATAGGTCTGCGAAGGAGTAAGTGTTAACCCTGCGCCTATAGTTCATCCAAAGATATAGTAATCAGCCCAATTCTTTCTCCTAAAACAGAATTAGTTCTTACCCTAGAAACAACATATACATCTTCCTTGTCATTTATTCCCAGAACACAGGGTTTGATTTTTTTGGTAACTTCAATACCAGTTCACAGGACGACAATCTTACCTGAGGCATAACAAGTGTTAACACCTGCATTTAAGAGGAAGGATATTACAAGAAACGTTTTTCAAACATAGCAAAAACCTAGTATCTCCTCTCTTTAGCTCTTCATAAAGAAGAATTTACTGCTTTTTGGGCACAAGGGATGCACAAGAAAAACACTGTGGAAGGAACACACGTTTGGAAAGACTGTCAGCAGCAGATTCCCTCCCCCATGTTAGTTTTAAACACCTTCAGCATGTGCAGGCCTGGGCAGAGTCTAGGCAGAGATCCTTTCCTCTTCCAGATGAGCAAACAGCTCACACTACAACCTCCCCTTTCCACCACAGTGTGCCCTTATCGTTACCTCAAGCTACTCCTCCTTATACTGAAGGGAGTTGGAGAAAACAAATTAAGTGCTTTATGTTGCTGTGCTTGCCTATCAACTACCATGAATATAAAGGGAAAACTAGCAAGGAGAGGAAGTCATTATGGTAGCAATCCTGCAACAAAGAGTAATACATTTATACAGGTACTAAAAGTAGTAGGTGACCGTCCTCTCAGGAGAGAGATGATGGCATTTATAGTGCTTCCACTGTGCTATTCACAGTCCTGCCAGTTTTACCCTCTACTCACTCAGTGGTATTCTACAAGTAATTAGAGAGCCTATGGCTTTTTAATTTTTTAATATTTAATTCCCTCCCCAGAAGTGTTCCCCTCCCACAGTCCAGCTATCCTTAGAGCTGAATTACTGCCCTTTCTCATGTCCTTTCCCCTCCCCAGGAGGTAAGGCCACGGCTCATTATTTCAAATTCAGATTGCCTGTGCTTAATAAGCTGGTGCCTGCCTGTAGATTTCTGAGGGCTTTTTCTATGGTGAGCGATTGCCTGCCTGAACCTTCAGGCAAAGGCAAGAAGCTGCTATTGCCAAGAGTAGCATTTACTTCGCACACACCACGAATCCAGTTTGAGAGGGGCATCTCTACAGCAATGGGAAGATTACACCTTTGAACAAATCATGTCTTTCTTCATGGGACATACTACAAAATAAGAGTGGGAATCTAAACCTTTCTCTGGAGGAATCCCACAAACATCATTTTCTTGATTCCTTCTGTATCAAGACAACAGAAACAAAGAAATTACACCACAGAGCTCACAATGCACTCTATGCCATGCACCCCTGCACCAGTGCTAGGAGCCTGGCCTGGTACCAAGGAACAAAAGTAACTCTCTGCTTCATTCATCTCCTTTGGACAGCGCACGGTGAGAAGAAACCCCCAGATCCTTCTTGTTTACTTGCCCCCTGCACTTTTCCTTTGGTCTGGTTCTGTTTCATCACACTGTCTCCAGGGCAGTTAATTCACCAGTGCACCAGCTCCAGACCAAATGCTTCCCTCCACAGCCCTTGTAGTGTTGCCTTAAGATTTTAAACTCAACGCAGTAGCTTCATCTTGAGTTACTCCAAAGCAGAAAGATAAAACCCAGACTCATACTGCCCTAGGGCTACTGCCACCTTCTCCTCCCAGTTGTCTCAGAGACTCCTTCCTCCACCACATCGCAAACTGAGACATAAATGAAACCACATTTACCAGCACATCATCCTAGCCTTTTACCCACATACCTTTCTAGAGAAGAGCTCCTGAAATTGCTTCTCCTGCCTTAGAGAACCACTCATTTAAGGATATGGGGTAGCGAACCTCCCCCTCACAGGTGCTCCTCCTTAATGGTGGCTCTGCTATGCCAGCTGCAGCTAGTCACCCTGACTGCTCCCTGCCCTGGAGCCTGGTGTGCTCCCAGCAGTGTTGGTAGTTCTGAGTGCTGAAGGAGGTGTTTGGAAGAGTTCACAGCTTTAGGGCTGTTTACTTTGGTTCCAGGAGTAAGAAACTCGGTGTTATTATTTGCCTGGTAAGCCGGAGATGCCAAGGTGCTGGCCTCCCACGTGCTCTGGGATAGCTATGTACATCATCAGCTCCTCAAACCAGAGGTGCAGTTTGGGGCTGTGGAGGCTCTGGGGCTCTTTTGCATAGAGCTAAGAGGCTGCAGGTGCAAAGCTGTGATTTGGTGAGGGGGACTAGACACATGAGAGAATTGCACTTTTCTGCCTTTCATTCACCAGTGAAAGGAGGGCTCTTTCACTCAGCGTGATTTGGGACGGAACACAGCCTGAGGAGCTGTTTGCACTGTACTGTCCCTGAGGTCCAGAACTTGCTCCAGCAGCACGGTGCTGTCCCCTGCAGGAGTCAAGGGGAAAGGTGCCACCAGTTTCCCCCTAATACCAGGAGAATATAGAAACATAACAGCTAACTCCTGTTGGGCACAGGGCAGCAGGATTGCCTCCTCTCTGTGGAGGACTTAGAGAGGAGCCAGAAGCTCAAGGGCTGATGCCTTGGTGAACAGAGAAGACTGAGTGCACTTAGGACTGTTTGATTAACTCTGGGGTCTCTATGAAATACATTTATTTCACTGTTCCCAATTTCTTCTGTCTGCCATGTCCTTTTTAACAAACAGAGCTACACACTACTTTGTCTACTTTCTTGTTGAAATCACTGTTTTTTGTTTCCTTGCTGAGTCTCATCTCAGCTGTGCATGTTGTACTGACTGTCCTGCTACCTGTGCCTGCTACTGTGGTTGTGGGGTTTCTTCTTACATGAGGCCAAACTCCTGGAACCTGAAGTGCATTAAAGATAATGGAGAATTATTAACTAGCCTGACCAACTATAAATTTGAACAAGCAGAACCTTCTAATAAAGTGAGAGGTCACCTTCACTGGTCTAAAAATGCCTAATTCACATTCCCTTAGATGTCATTCATCATCATTTTCAAAGCTTATTCCTGAGCCTGGAAAACTCAGGAGAAATGAGAACTCCCAAAAGCCATGACTGGTTGATAGCCTTCTGCTGTGACCGAGATTGTCTTGAAGAAGTGATTAATAATGTCATTTTCTTTATACAAGAAATCTCTAGAGGGACAAACCAATGTTTCTGGTATAGAAAAAAAGTGTTCCTGGAGGCATCCCCCACAATTTCGTACCGGTATGTTCATCCTATTATGCTGACACCCTCCATTTACTCAAGAAATAAAGCTGAAGGTTGCATTTATATGTCTAGGCTGTTCTTAACCAGTGAGTTTTTATGGAGTTGGATGTGTTGTGAGAACAAAACATGGCCAGTGAAAAGCTGTTTAATAAAATGGAAGGATAACATAGTATTTTTTCATATACACTACGCTTTGGGAAACAAGTTTCAAGTCCTGGTTCTGCCTTGGACTTCATATGCGGCCTAGGGTTTTGCCCTAATCCACAGAAAATAAATGTTACCTATGAAATGTGACACGTGCAAGGGTAAATATGCTTTGAATTGTTAAGCTCTGAGATACTACGGTAGCAAATTGTTGGCCACCTAAGTAATGGATTAACACAAAATTATCAGTTTTGAATACAAACATCTTGTGACTCTGACAACTTCAAAGATGTCTAAATTAAGACTGGATCTGTTCATTAATGGCAAGGAACCAATGTCCACATATGCATTACAGGGGACTCTGTTTTGGACTAGTTCTATTCTGATCCTAGGGACTGGGATACCCACTAGTTGTGGAGAGCATTAGATGTACTCCTGAAATTATCTTACCACCTAGTTTAATCCAAAAGGAATACTACTTTGTTTATTCTGAGACTGCTTCATGACACAATCAAAGTGCAGTAAGTGAGTAGAAATGATTTGTTTCAGAAGGTCACTTCTAACCCTAAAATGCTCGTGAAGATTACAAAGTGTACTACTGTAGTTTACACGACTGTCACTTGGATTTGTATTAAAGAATATGCTTTCAGTCTGCAGAATTAAGGAAGTCTGGATTTTCACTGGTTACTGTCTTATAGTCTGCTACCACACTGTGCTGATTTTGGCTGGGGTAGAGTTAACTTTCTTCTCAGTGGCTACATGGCTACTGTGGATTTGCTCTGAACACAGTTTTCCAGCTCTCTCTGATTCTGCTGATGGGAGAGCGAGTGAGGAGCTGTGTGGCACTTGGTTGCTGGCTGGGGTTAAGCCACAACACACACAAACCCCAGTTCTTTTGCATGGTCCTTCCTCTTGCAATAACGCAGTCTCTTCATCCTCCTCAAATACTCAGTTCTTTTCACATCCCAAACAACCCAATACACTCCTACAGCCCTTAGCTGTTTGTCTGGTTTGAATATATCTGTGTGTTCTTACAGGACAACCAATATGTGTCTTTAGGATGGTCTGCTGGGTATTATCTTTCAAAACATATATTCCTGTAGAGTACTAAGTGACAGTTTTCCCCAGGTGTACATATGGTTATATTTCCTCTGTCTTGACACCAATTTTCTTTGAATTTATAGGAGTCAAATCTTATTTTGAGACTCCTTTACTTCTTTTAAATAAGATTCAATTTAGCCAAGCAACATAAAAATTCTTAGGACAGAGATTGATAGAGAAATCATGCAATCATGTATCCTTACTGCCACAAGAAAGCAGCCTAAATATAGGGTATTCATGCTCCTGTAATCAAAGACACAGAACTTTCATTAAAAATACAATGACACCATTGCAAAGGCATTGAATGTTATAACCTAGCTGTGCTCACTGCGAGCATGTGAAGCTTACATTGTAAATGTGCATACTCCCAGAGGGCTATGCTAGTACTTTACCCCCTGAAGTCCCTCCTGGCAGCATTACTATACACCATCCTTAGAAATGTATTAAGTGTGCTAAAGCCCACTTTTCATTAAAATTGAATTATGAAAAGTTTCAGAGGAGGAAAAAAGAGAGAGGGAAATAACTCTTTTTTATTACAGGCATTTGAAGAGTACCGGTTCATTTGCAAGAGGCTAACTAGCCAAAATGTCTCCTATCACTTTTTCCAGGCTCTAAGTTTTAATTAAAACAGGCAAACAAAAGTTTAATTATTATGACTGTGAAGAAAATTTTCAGCATACTGTAACATAAGTATGAGCATGCCACAAAACAGAAGCAATAAGTCACTGGTATCCAGTAATATGAAGTACCAGTAAGGAGAGAAGGTTTATCCTTAGTATCTCTACAGCTGAGTCAGACTGTCCTGAAGCCAAGACTATTGTAAAGAATCTATCATGCCAGCAGAGTTGCTTTCTATAGAAGACAATTCCATCATCATTCATTAAAATACAAATGCATAAGCTTCTACTCAGTCCAGCTTCCATTTCCTAGCACGTTTAAATACAACTGGGAAGCTATACTCTGTTTGAGACTTTTCAAACCAATGGAAATATGCTTTGTTTAATTTTTTTAATCTCTTTAAAGCAATGAAACAAAAATGCATTCCTTGAAACTGAAGGATGTAATCTGAAAAATGCTTTCCCTTCTCTCCATACTGGAAGTTCTCTTGCTTCCACTCTGCAAGGCAGCATTGCTATGCCCCATCACCTAGTAAGAATGTGAAAATAGATGTTTTCCATTGCAGTCACTTATTTCAGGCTCCTGTACTCCTCCAGCTGCTGTACATAAACCACTAGATGAAAAAATAATGCAAAATCCATTCAGGCCTAGCCAGGATGAATGATTTTCCAGAGGCCAATTTATGCACATTAAGATTTTCAGTCTGTGAGATTTTCTACCTTCCTAGGTCTTACGAAAACACAATGTACCTCTATAGGCCTATTTCTGAGTCACAGATGTGAGGCTGCTGATGGAACAGCAAGGACTGTGTTACATTTGACATTTACTTCTAGTAAGGCAAGTTATCTTTGTTCTCTACCATACCTTTCACAGATATTAAACTACACACACTGGATGTCAAGTTCAAGTCCAGACTCAGTATTTTCAAAAGGCTGAATGTCTTTAAACCCAGGAACTTTCTTAAGGACAATCCACAAGTCAAACAAAAATGACAACGTCAGATGTCAAAACTGAAGGTTTAGAGGTACATTTGTAGCAGAGTATTGGAAATAAAAGAGAAGTCAATGAAGCATTCCTATTTGCACAAATGAAGGGAGCCTGAAGCAGAGTTATCTAGCCACACACAGAGGGGTTTGAATCTCAAGAACTCTACAACAAACTCTACAAGTTCCCTAAGTTCAGCTTAACTGCTGCTTTCTGTCACACTCAAGTGAAACCACAGGCTTGTACCCAGAGTATCCTTCCTTTTCCCTTCTCTTCATTCTGTCTGCTCGGAGAAGTCACACTGCCTCCTTTAAACAACTAAGTCCTCAATGGCAGAGCTGACAGCCACTACTCTGAGAAGCCAGCCAAACTCATGCAGCAGCTTGCACCAGATCTCCTGCCCTCACTATGCACAGCACATTCTTGCAGCTTTCTGAATACTTTGCTTTGTCCACCGTTTATCACCTGAACCTTCATTAGCAATCCTAACTAAGACACCAGGGAGCACAAACTACCATTTCACATTCACCTTGGTCTTTCAGGGTGGGACTCTTACCTTCAAGAATCATTTAGCATCTTCAGCACCACCTGATTATAGTTTCTGTGAACAAGAGCTGTAGAAGAATCTTTTAGGATTAGGTCCTACATGGTAATCTTTGCAAGAAGTTACCTGTGCTTTGCCACAGCATTGCAAAAGTAGTTTCAAAACCCATCATGTCAGCTCTTTTCTAAATCCATTCAGAAATAAACCTATCACTGCACAGTTAATGAACCCAACAGAACAAGCCCAGGGAGAATGACAAATACCCCCATAAGCTGAGTCACAAAGTTACACTGCAGTTTGTCCCCCAGGCATCAGTAGCCCATGGGGATCTAGAATCCCATAACTAGATTTCAATATTTGTTAATGCTCAACTTAGTCTCTTCCAGATGATTTGAAGAGAGTAGAAGAATGGCAAGCATGCTGTTCTGAAAGCCTGCGTTCCTTGTTCTGACACAGAATTCTGGTAGCGCTCTACAAGCAACATCTATCTTGTCTCATCAGAGCTATAAGAGCCAACAGGAATGCTGGATAACACACATATTAAAAGGAGATTAGACACCCCTGGGATGGCAATGAGGCAGCATCTACAAAGACTTGCTGAACTTCTACAAAGTGGGGTAACTAAGAAATAAGTATTTAGGACTTTACTGAGGGCTTGGTAGTACACATCCAATCCTAACACCCGCAAGTGGCAGGAAGCTTCTTCCTTGCAAGATGCTAACAGCTATTTAATGGGCTGTTGGTATTTTAAGGACCGTTCATCGTGTAATACTGCTTTCCTATATATGAAGCCAAGTGACATTTGACTGAAAGCACCTGTTTCAGAATCACAGTAGCTAGAAGTAGTGATGTTTTTCCAATTTTATAATGCTGGCATGGCTGAAGAATACCCTAATCTTTGCTTACTCTTCTGACTGTGTTTGCTTTAGCTCCTAAATGACATTAATCTAATCGGCTTCCAATGGGCAGGAAAATGTATCCCTCTGAGATTCTCATTAGTTTGTGAGTGGCGGCAATGATCAACTAATGCCACGTCAAACAAGCAACTGGTGAAGATCACACAATATGTCCCCTGCCAGAGCATCTCTTCCAGGTGACCTGACTTGGAGACAATGGCTGTGCCCAGCCCCAGCTAATTGCTTTACAAACACTGCACACAACACTCAGAAGTCTGCTCAAAGCAGCTATTGCAAACTCAGGGCATGTTTTCCTTCCTTCCTTTTGTCTTGCCCATAGCTCACACAGAACGACAATCTCCACCTCCTGCTTCCAGCCCTGGAAGGATAACGTGCTACAGCAAACTGCTTCTCCAAAATGCTGCAGGTAAACTTGTCACAGCTGTCTCCAACTGTTAAAATGAATTCAGCGTTAGAAACACAGCATTAGCAACCAGCACGGGGGGGAAAAGGCTCCGTCGAATCCCAGAACAGAGCACAATTTTTTAAATTATCCTTGTCGCTCATCTCTGAAATTGCAGACGACACTAGTGAACACAGGCACAGGGTCTCCTCCTGCGCTTCATTCTCCCCGAACATTCATTCCCGCTGCGCTCCCCAGGGCTGGCTTCAGCCAGCGGGGTATCAGCCTCGGTCTGCCGGGGCAGCCGCTGCAGCCCAGGTGCGGGATGCTCCGTGGGCAGCGCTAGGGGCTCTCCGCCACCGCCGCGAAGTTTCCCGGTGCCGGCAGATGGTCTCCCTCCCCACAACGCGAGGCGCAGGGGCAGGCACACTCACCTCTCCTGGCCTGCCTGATCTTGGGGCTCAGCATGCTCCCGGCTGGGCGCTGCTCGCAGCATCAGCACTCGGTCCCGGCCGCCGCCCCGCGCATCGCCGCCACCGCCGCTCAGATGCCGCTTCTCGTCGCTTCCAGCTCTGGCTCGGGGGAGACGCTTCACATGGGGCTGAATAAACCCTAATGCATTATTTATCCGGCCTCCAATTAATTCCCATCCAAACTAGGCATTAAGTGTATCGGTAATTATTTGCGATAGATCACCAGAGCGCAGACACGAGGGCTGGACCTGGTTCCTGCCGCTAATTGGCCACGCGGCCAATGATCAATGTGCCGCTTCCAGGGAGCGGCGCGGATCCCCGCTCCCGGTCTGCATCTTCCTCCGGTCGCGCTCAACAGATGCTTGACTAGACAAGGATCAGAGCAGGAGCTGAACCTGACTCATCACGATTTCTTCTGCGTTATAAGAAATACCAAGTGCGCTGGTCCTGAGGGCAGCGGCGTGCTGGACCGCCTGCTGCGCACTGCATCCCTCACGGGGAGACATTCCGGTGGGCTGAGGGAGAAACGACCCACTGCTCTCTGCGAGAGGGAAAGATATCTCTTGCCTGCACTGACAGCCTGGCAGGATAGGACCACATTTTAGCACCCATAATTTTTACTTGTACTGCTTGCTAAGCTCACCCTCACCCCTCCCTGGGGGGGCGAGGGAGGGTGAGGCAAAGCCAGAAGACAGTAATGGGCAGGAGGAAAGGAAAACATTTGTTGAAATAGGTAGATACTATTCAACAGTATCTATAAAATATAGATTGTTGCACGATAATTGCACTGAGTAATGGGCGCATCCTTACCCTGGGCTGCTCTTTGCTCAACCTTCTTTGACACCATCCCCATCTGCCGAGCAGGTCCTTCTGCAAGTGTCAGAAAGGGGGTAAATACTCCCCTAGCAATATACATGCCCTGCAGTATCATCCTGCAGGTTTGTATTGCTGAGGTATACTGACAAAAGGCATCTGAGATTGGCAACTTTCTCCTCTACCATGATCTATCATGTCTGGGATACTGAATACTGGCCAAGAAGTTGTATCAATACTGGGAGAGCTTCTCTGGCTCTTGTTAGAGGTTGTACTTCTCAATGTGCAGACTGCAGCAATGGCTAAGATATTTTGTACCTTTAGCTGCCAGTGCTTATCAGCTGCTATCCTCCACTTGTGAGGATAGAAATGGGGTCCAAACCACTGTCTCTGTTTTGAAAACACAGACTCGTGCAGTTATTTTCCCACTAATCATCTGTATTAGCTGGGTTTCAACACAGTGAAGAATAGCTGACCGATAATCCCTTGGCCAACAAACTTAGAAAGCATCCTGATACTGTGGATAACCAGCAACAGCATCAGCAGAAGGAGGTTACACTTCTGCCTTTCCACCCAACCTCAGACCCTGGATGAAGAAGTCATTCCTATCAACCATTTAGTAGAACTCTTTCCCTCTCCATATTTTTAGCACTTCTTATGTGCTTTGATGCTTTTAATACAGATAATTTTGCAATTTGAGCAGGAAGTCAAAAGGTGTGTACAGTAAACATGACAAGGGATAAAATTAACTGAACTTTTAACCTCATGGGAAGCATGGAACACTTCAACCTGCAAAGTCACTTCCCAAAAAAACTTGATTACCCTTCAGGGAAAAGACATTATATAACGTGACCTATATAAATAATTGGGTAAAATGAAAACATTCAAACAAATAACAACCAAGTTCAACACTAAACTCTAAATTTTAAGTTTGGTTTTTTAAATAAAAAATTCTTAATGTAAACAGAAGCATTCAGTTTGATCCTGTTAAAAATGTTTGACTTAAACATTTTCAGCCTTCTTAAAGCAATTTTCAAAGGATAAACATAATATTTTTAAAGATTTTTTTGTGACTTGTAAATTTCCTAATTTTTCCCTCCATTTGAGCATTGGTCTGAAGTTCATGTCTGAATTTCTTAAATACACTATTTGGGGAAAGTAAATTGTTTGTCAGAGAAAAAAACCCAAACCAAACAAGCCAGCTGAGAGAAAAAAAAGCAAGTGCTTCCATAGTGACTGCAATGCTTTGGTCTGACAATTTAAATAAATACTTCCTGAAAGAAACACAGAGTAGATCCAGGAGAATCTAACAAATGTCTAGAAGGAACCAGACTCTATGGGAATGTTTAATTCCTGAAGCTTATGTATTGAACTGCTTAAACTGAGCTAGATAATTGGGACAAGATATCCCTATATTTTGTATTTACCATAATTCTCCTGTGAGTTTCACAGCCCCTTTCCATCCCACAGGTAGTTTCCCAGGGGGCGAGTTCCTCAGCTCTATCAACACCACATAATCACATCCCACAGGGGCCCTGCCTGTGGAACAGGGCTGGAAGTGCAACTTATTTGTAGCCCAAGTCAATTCTTTACATGCATCCATCCCACACCACTGCCATCTGCCCCTTCAACACACATAAAATCATAGAATCATTGTTAAGGTTGTATACAACCTCTAAGATCATGAAGTCAAACCACCAACCCACAAAGAGGTGCTTTGAACATATGCCCTTCTGTATAAAAAGCCCTTATGTAAAAGGTAACAGAGCTCTGAGTAGTCTGTGGTGACCACAGGAGTGGCAGAACTAAGAAAAATAAAGTTACAGTTCTGTGATATCAGTTCTCTGCTCTCACCTAGCAAAGGTATCCTTGAGGATAGTTTGAAATACCCTGATTAGAGAATTCAGTCAGGAAGCCAGAAGAGGCATCTGGGCACGTTCCCCAGCTTGAGAGTTCCTTACACTGGGTCCTTACACCTGCAATTCTGAATAATGCCTACCTGCTGCTACAGACCACAGCTCATGCGTGTCCTTACCATTGAAGCTTAGGGATGTGATACCAGAAAAATTCTCGAGGTGCAGAAGGAGTTACAACAGAGTAAGAACAAGCAGCAGAGATGTCCTTGCACCTAAGCACACTGTACAAAGACTACAGAAACCTACGTTGTTGCTCTGAAGTATATTAATAGCCTTAACAGCCCTGACACACCTCACATGGCCACTACCCACACACTCTACCCATAGGTCAAAGATCTCTATTTAAGCCTAGGCTTGGGCTTCACATCTAGTCTCAGTGGTCTTGTAGGAGTATTGTTTTTCAGTGCAACTGTAGTGATGTGTGAGTTTGGGTTATGATCTATAGATCAAATTCTCAGCTTGACCTTGCATTTGCCTGGTTTCTGTATATCTAGCTAGTAACTGAAGGACTGGGTCTGATACTAGTAATCTTTATCTTACTTAATTCTGACTCTCAGCTGTGGATTGTTTTCCTGACTTGACTCTAGACCTGCTTCTTCATCATCATGAATGTGTTTTATAATCTAGATTCCTGATTGAATCTAGCTATTTCTAAGTCTTTTATCCTTACTTCATTCAAGTACTGTGGTGACTGTGCCCTACCGTGCTGTGCTGTCTCTCCCTTTCCCTTAGATAGGGCATGGGTGTGGCTGGTTATCTTATTCCAGAGATAGGCTAAAGATGGCCCAATTTAGCAGGCTTCTGGGTAGTAGGCAATAAGGGTCTCATGACTGACTGATCTGAACCAAGAGTGGCCTCTCTGATGGATTGAGATACCAGCACCAGATGGTGGAAACCATTCTTCCCATGGTTATGTCCCTCTGCTTGGTCAAGTCCAGAATGGTAGTCTGTTATAGAGTACTAAGCTAGAAAACAGAAATCACTTGGCTAACCAAGTACTAGAGAAGTGTTACTATCTGACTCCAATAGAAATCTAAAATTAAATGTGCCTGTAAATTATCTGCTGACTTTTTGGAATGTGGAAAAACTCTTCTGTCTATCACAAGTGCTTACTGTTGACTGTTAAGCACACCTAATGAAGGAAGTTGATGATTAGAAAATTTAAGGAGAGTGAGGAGGTGTGTTCTCTAATCTGAGTGCGAGTCAATTTCCCATGGCTACAAGCAAGGTAGTTAATCCCATCCACATTAATGCAGTGTTTTGAGATCAGGGATTGGCAAGTGCTATCTAACTGCAGAGCATGTAATAAGTTACTGCAGCAGGGACACTCACAGGAGATATGATTCATCTGTTGGCGCCAAGGCAGATGACTGGAGGCTATGAAACATGTTGGGTGCTTGAGTCGGAAGAGTGCGTGGGCCAGTGAAGTTACTGAGCCTGTTGTGAGGCGGATTGAATGGATCTCTGTTTCCCCAGGCTGCACACACAGCATGCTGTCACCTACCAATTATCAAACGGTATATCCTTTTTTCCTCCTCCTCATCTTCTGCTTCCATATGCAGGCCAAGGACTTGTTGTGACTAGTTGATTGATATATTTTCTTTACTTATCAGCAAGATGCATCCGGATCAAAGCCCAAGATCTAATCACCCTGGACTTTGGCACCGTTGAACTCTATATCCAGTTTATTTAGATTGCAATTTTGGTTACAATCTATTCGTATATGGTATAAAGTGGAGTTGATGGAAAATAGTACAAAGAAACAAGGAAAGACCATGGTGTGCATTTTGAGATCAATAACTGCAGTAGCATTTCCTCTGTGAGGCAAGTTAGAATGATTGTGGAACTGTGGGAATTCTGCTGAAGAAATTGGGAATAAATATACAACTTTTAAAGTATCTAATGACCAGAAAGAATTTCAGTTTGATGTGACTCTTACTTACAGCCTGAGTGATCACCAGTTGAAAACTCTTGATGGTTTTCCAGGTAGAAAAGGCCACTGGCCTTTCAGCTGTCAGTAACTAGTGATTTTACTGCAGTCTTAGCAGATACAGCAAGAAATATTCAAACCATGAAGGCAGAATTCCCCTGTTGCCCTTTTGAGATGGCCTCTCTAGTATCATGTAAGATGATGGGGAAGGATGGAAAAAGCTGTGCAGGTATTCTAGAGTGGCTATGGAAAAAATTGGAAGTTCAAAGATATCTTTGAGAAAAAATAATTTAGGAAAAACTTTAGTTCAGGGATTATCTAATGCTGAGAGTTAAGGAATAGAGCAATTTCTTTAGGTTTGGCTGAAAAGTACAAAAATGCATAAGTATTATTCTCACTTGTTTTTCACAGGGAGATAAGTCAAATATAAAATGGATACCGGTTGTATGGATAACAAGTGTCTATCTTAATTTTAAGCCTAGATTACAGCTTGATTAATAAGGCAGAGAGAAATCTTTTAACCTTTACAATATCTACTGGAGACACCTCAGGGCAGATCAGAGACTTTGAATTATTTGTTTCTGCTCCATACAAGATCTGGTGGATGTTTTCCAATCTGAAATAGAATGGCAATGACACTGCAGCTTGTCTTACAGCCAGATAAAATACTGAGTTAACACAATTAAGGTAAATATAAATAAATTGTTCCTAAATTGTACTTGGCTTGAAATCTGTTTCACATCTGGATAAGGGCTCCTCAGACTGTTGAGGACTAGGGCACATCACCTACCAGGAAGGGTTAAGGGAGACAGACTTGCTTAATCTGGCAACGCGGCTAATGGGAGAATGTAATAGCAACCCACAGTTAAAGGACATTTTCAGAGCATAAGACCAAACACTTGGTAGTACAGATACTAAAACAAAAAAGAAATGCCCCCTGGTTTGGAGCTTAGAAACTCAGATTGGAGCCCAGAAAAACTTTTTCACCAGAAGGATGATGCAGCAGTGCGGCAGATACATACGGAGCAGGAGTGGTCTCGGTCTTCAGAGGTTTTCAAGAATACTAGGTTAGTTTGGTTTTTATGCTACCTCTGCTCCAAGCAGAAGGCTGGCCTAAGTAACCTCCAGAGGTCCCTTCTGTCAACATTTTTGTGAGTCTGTCTGAAAGTCTGTTTTCTGCTGCTATCTCTTAGTCTAACAGAATTCTACTTTTCTCTCTAACCCTTGCCTTATTATCATCTTCAGATCATCACAGATCTAACAGAGCTGCTACTGCTGTCATGTCAGGGGAGTCACAGCTGAAGGTCTTCCCTTCATCATTGCCATTTTCAATTGGATGATTCGTCTCACAGAAATTCTCTGTGAAATGAATTCTGATTTTTCCCTGAACTTAATTTCCTGATTCCAATACAGAAAAGCATTTAAAAGGTTAGTTTAAACCATGAGAGACTATACACAATCTTCACAACAGTATACCTACTTAACTGACCTGCTGGATCACAATTTGTTGAAGTAGTTCACATTGTTTGGATTTTGCATTATGTAAGCAAAGCATCTCAAACTTCAAAGTGGAGTTTTTTACATGACCAAGGCCCAGTTAACTGTACTGTTGTGATCAGGTCTCTGATTCTAATTGTACTACCTACACAGTTATGCCTCTAGTATATAACATCAGTTTGCTCTGATCACCCAACTGTATTTGTCACTTCAATTTTCTCTGCTATTCCTGGGACAAGTAGGATATGAAACCTGGAGAGATTACTGATTTTTCCCGTGTTCATCTGTTCCTTTATACCCAGAGACCTACCCTGCACCTTTGAGAACAGTGACAGCAATATATACTTTACTCAGGAGCTGCAGAACCTCATGAATCAGCTGCATAAAATGCGGTAACCTGGGCAATCACTTATCCTATCTGTCACCTACGGGCCTGGAAGAAATGAGGTCCTTGGTTCAGAGAGGGTATATACAGAAATGAATTATTTAGAACTTGAATGCTATCTCTGCAGAATGAATGTTACTTTTTTTTCTTTTAGTGGCAGGAATCAAAGAGCAGTGAATGCATATTTTAAACACTGGGGACTGAAACTGGCATCCTCAGGAATGTATCTCTTCCTGCTCTCTCAGGAGAAAAATACAGTCATTTAGGCAGATCTGATTCAAAATGAAACTAGGGTGAAAACTGGAGGCTAGGTGAAAAAGGGAGGGAGCTAAAAATTTCAGGAGTGTTGTTATTTTAACACTGGTCCGTTTTTCTCCTGTTTCAAATCATTTTAAGCAGAGAGGAAGAAAATAATGAGATTAAAATAGAGTTGTTAATGACTTCCAGACTTGGGTTTTTGAGGCCTAGGTAATCTTTGTGGCTCTGCCACTGTCTGGGAATGTAGCCATAAGCATGTCAATTCAATTCTTAACGTCACTGTTTCCAGCCTGTGAAATGGAGACTGTAACATCTACATCTCTGATACGGTTTTCAAGTTGTCTAGAAAAAAAAATTCCCAATAAAATGGGTTTAATATAAGTAATATTACTTATGAAGCAAAAGAGTGACCTGAAAATCTCTTCCTGGGAATATTTTTGGATCAAAATGTTGCAGAAAAATGTGAAAAGCTTTGGGTTTTTTTAATTAATATTAAATTTTCTATGGGAAAAATAATTTAGGATTTTTAGTCTTTTAAAGCAGCATTCATTTTAGAGCAGATATAAACCTAATAAAAGTGATCTTAATTTTGGTAATCTTGTTTACAATGACACCAGTTTCCTGGAAGATGAAAAATACTTGTTCCCTTTCCCTGCCCCAATATTAATACGTGGAACAGATATTATTCGGACTACTCAACTGTTTATTTGTACAAATTTTTCTCAGATATGACTACTGTGGAGGTTGTCCACTCATAGCAGCTGCAATGTGATGAGTTGGCATAGAGATACTTCATTTAAAAAGTCAGAAACTTGTAGCACAAAAAAATCCCATGGTTCTAAATCCTTAGCAAGATTCCTAAGCTTGTGTTCCTGCTGGGAATTTTAGCTTGGGAAAATTCCTTGTACTGAAAAGCTCTATATTACTAGATTTACAGAAAGAACTGAACTACTCATTAAAGTTGTATGAATAGGATTCTTTTTCTTGTTTAAAAACAACCAAATAACCCTCTAAGAATCATTACCTCCCCATAAGTGACATTTGTCTCTGCATATTTTTGTTTATGTTCTCCTATTTTAGCCTTACTAATATTGTTGTTCAAGGTTTAAATGTAAAAATGCCTTTCCAAAACAAAACATAATCTAGTTTACTGTTGAAAGTACGGAAATATCCCTTATAGGTTTTTTTCCTTGCCAATGCTGACACAATTTACAAGTAATTTTCTTCCTCCCAGAGTTCCAGTCTCCATTCACAATCTTTTATCTGTTCTGCTACATGCTGACATTTTTATAATCTGTGTCCCTAGAGTGAGAAGGTCAAAGTAGACCACTGTTTTCTAAGTGGCTTCTCTGCTGGCTGCCCAGCTAAAACCTGCCCACTCCAGAGGCTGGTGGGAGTACAAAAATGCAATCCTAGAAATGCTCAAATTGCTGAACACAAATAAGCAGGAAAGTAAGTGGTTCTATTTTGTCCTGTGACACTCTCCTGTCTCGCTTTCTAAGATGGTCTGAGGAAAAGAAACGGAAGCTGCAAATACAAGGTGGAAATCAACTGCGTACCTACAGCTAAGTAAGATTTCAGCTGCCTGATGTCAGAGCAATCCTCTCAAGCCCTTCTGTCGTACTGCCACCTCGTGACGCTCGGGGAGGAAGATGCCAACACAAAAGGTCTGTGGGAAAGGGAGAGCTCTGAATATCCTTGGCAGAAATGTCTGTATTGGGCAGAGGGAGGGTGTTTGAATTTTTAATCTTTATTCTCATCTCATTTGAGAAAAAAATAGGAAATAAAAATAGAAAATAAAAGTTTAGTGGAAATGAAAAAGGATAAGACATTAAATAGAAATAAAAATATCACTAGAGCCTGGCATGTCTACACAAAGTGTTTAGTCATACACTTGTCATCTATGCATTTAAAGTGTCTTGTAAGATGGATCCCATCTCTGAGCTACTCTTCCAGCTGTACACAATAAAATACAAGCCATGTACCTGCTTTTGACCTTCCCCCCTCCCCCCCCAACTAGTAACTCTGTAAATGGTCTGAGCGCAGGTTCCTGGTACTAGTTGGTTGCTACATAGTTGGATGAAGGGGGCAAACCTTGCAGATTACATTCTGAATGTATGTAGATCCCAGACTTTTACAAGGTAGGTTTCTGCTTCCTTCAGATAGGCATATCTGTATTGTGTGGTGATTGATGCACTGAGATACTAAACAATTTAAGTTTCACCTTAGGACTGGTGTCTGTTTTTTAGACAGTTTAACAACTTCTATTTCTGAATAAGCCTTCCTAGACCTCCATGTGAATCCTTCACATTTCTCTGCTTACTGAGGCAATTCTTGAAGGCAGTGACAGCCCTAGAGACCCTATGTCTGAACTGGCATCCTAACATTCAGTCTTGCAGCAGGAATTTGCTGGTTTCTCAGCTGTGAGCCACTGCTCTCCAGCTCTGGAATGGTACTGCAGCAATGTATTGGGTCTGGCTGAGCTGGAGTTCATTTCCCCATAGCAGCTCTCACAGTGCTGTGCTTTTCATTGGTAGCTAGAAAGGTGTTAATAACACAGCAGTGTTTTGGCTATTGCTGAGCTCAGCATCAGCACTGTAGTATATTTCCCCAACTGGGGACAAGATCCTGGGAGGGGACACAGCAAGGCCAGCTGACCCAAACTAACCAGAGGAATATTTTGTACCATATGATGCCAGCTCAGATATAAAAGGTAAGGAAAGAAGCAGGTAGGGGGGGGAATTCATTGTTTACAGTGGTTGCCTGCTAAGAAACCATTATGTGTGCAGAGGCCCTGCTTTCTGAGAAGTAGACAGACATCCCTTACTAATGGGAAGCAGAGAATAAGCCTTGTTATTTTCCGCTTTGCTTGTGCACGTGCAAACTTTCGCTTCTGCTTTAGTAAACTGCCTTATCTCAATCTACGAGTGTTTTCTTAGTCCCTCTCCCCTGTCCAGCTGGGAAGGGGAGTGATAGAGGCTTGGTTGGCACTTGGTATCTAGGCAAGATCAACGCATTACATGAGAAAAGAACTCAAATTTGACCAAAAGCTGCTGCTGTTGCACTTCCCTCTTGTGGTGAGTCTCTCTGCAAGGTAAGGACTGCATTCTTGTACCAGTTCCTCCTTTACTCCATGTGGTAGCAGCCTCTGCTGCGAATGTGAAAGCTGTGCTTTCAAGTTCTGCTAAATACACTCATGTTGCTCTAATTTGCCTCTTTAGCAAAGTATTTCTACATGTGTAGTGCCATAGTTTAATATCAAGACTACAATTACCTCTCTGCTGAGCAACAGCAGCAGCATTTTTGTGTATTCTTCTAGGTTCAGTTCCTAGCACAAAAGAAAACAGTAATGTGGAATCTGGCTATAAATTAAGTCAAGAAAAAGGAGATTTTTTTCTTATTATTTACCAGCCAAGAACAGATTCATTTGAACACCCTAAATGCAGTTCTTTCCTAGGAAAAAAAAGAAAAACATAGTCCCCCAGGGAAGCTACTCAGCTTCAAGAATTGGTTTTCAAACTAGACTGTAACAGGTAGCAAAACTACTGTTTTTCTCCCCATTCCTTCTGTCCATATTTTTGTATGACATGGCAAAACCTAGCAACCAAATGCAATTGGAATACAAGTTCTGTAAATAAGGAATTAAAAAGAAGGGAAGATACACGAGTCTAGTTCAGAGACCCAGGCTTATGCATGGATAGGATGTGAAAGCTCATTAAGCCTGTGTTATTAGGTATTTGAAGGTACCTGAGCAGTTACCACTATGGGAAAGCAGCCTTACTGGATACATGCAGAGTCTCTCTGGGAGCACAGCTTATTGGAGAGCAAGGTCACAGGAGACAGAGTTTACAGATAGACTTGGGAGCTGCAAAAGAAAAAATAATAGTAGTTAGCAGGGGACACATCAAAGATGGAACAGTGTCTGCTCTCACACTTGTGTTGCAAGGATTTTGTTTAATTTGTTTAGCCTGAACTTCAGGCTCCCTATTTTCTCCAAGATGACGATGACAATAGCTGTAGGCTATTCAAGCTACACAACATCCTTCCAAAAAGCAAAAGGGTTGTTAAACAGGAACTAGGACCAATTTCTGAAACTTAAGAAAATGGTGGTGTCTGTAGAGATTTTGGTAATTCTTCCTCAGAGAAAAAGAGAAGAGCAAGTTCTCCCAAGAAAATAGCTCTTGGTCAATACGTGTTTGTTTAATCACATCTTGTGCTTTTTTCTGGGGCTGTCTGTGAGTCCTGTTTTCTAATAATCGCTATGTGTTAAAGTCTAACTTTCTGTTTTGCAAATATTTGTAAAAAATTTTCCTGCAGAACTTCTGTATCATGATCCTTTAATTCAACAGCTTTTGAGTTGATAATGAAAACAATGAATTTCTGTGTATCCTGTAGTGGGGAGCTAATCTGGGGTACAGGAGGGGCATGCCATTGGTATGCCAATTATATTTTGCATTAACCTTTCCACTTCCTCAATCTCATTAGACTAATACGCCTTCCAGTGTGGAGATCATGTGTTCAGTCAAGCTGCCTTAAAATTTTCCTGCACAACATTTTTCTAGTCAGTAGGTGACATTTAATCAAAATAGCAGCTTCCCAGATGAACTGTTATATTTGCTATTTTGTTTTCTTCTGGGGAAAAAATATTCTGTTCGTTTGGTCAAGACGTTTGGGTCTGACAGTCTCAGACAAAAATGTTTTCACTTTTTTTACAAGCCCATTTTTAAATGAGGCTTCTTTTTTCTTGTGTTTTTAAAAGTTGATGTTGTTTTAATAACTCTGGAATAACTTTGGTGGCATTTAGTTACACATAGAATATTTTTAAAAATGTAGTTTAAAACTATTTAGGGTATTTCTGTGATTATATCATCCAGTGATTCCTGCTGACTACTTTTAACATAGCCAAAAAAGTTGAGCAAAGGAGGAAGCTGTCAAGCAGAAGACTTACATGTGCTGTGTAGGGGTTTGTAGGAAACTACTTCAGAATTGCACAGATTTCAAAAGGCTGAAAAGCACTGCTGCAGCTTGACCTGTAAGATGCAGGCTATTGAATACACTTTGGTTTGTTCCTGTTTAAACAACAAAAGCATTGGAAAAAATTCCATTTTGATGTACAGATTTGTGTTGATGAAGGGAATTTGGTCTGATTTCCAATGAAACATTTTGAAATAGTAGAAGTTTATGTCACAAATTATGCTTACCAAGTAACATTGCTACTGCTGATGCAACCTTACCAATGCCCAGGTGCAGCCTGGGTGCTGGCAGGAACAGAGGAAGGGCTGCAGAACGCCTGGCATTGCTCAGGAGGAAATGCTGGGGAAGGTAATGGAGCCCTTTCCTGAGACAAGTTAGGAGCTTGACTCCAGGAGCAAGGCTGCAAACTGCTCTGTCCTTTTACACCCCTCAGTCGTGGTGCCAGAGTAGTCTGGGGTGTAACTGGGCCTCCCAATCCAGAGAGTGCTCAGGTGCCAGGGGTAGCTGGCAGGCAGTAGGGCAGGAAACTTTATGGATACACTGTGTGTCTGTACTAGCTGCCAGTCCCATTGCTTCATCAGCATGAACTCCATTTAATTTAAAGCTGAAGTTCAGTGGTGCAGGTGCCCAGGTGTGTCCAGAGAGTGGCTCTGCACAGGCACATGCCACCTTCTTTTCCTCAAAGGTGGTGATGCTGCCTGAGGGCAGAAGCCATGGGCAGGAAGGGCTGCTCATTTCAGGGCTGCCTGGCAGCACTGCCAGAAGCTGCCTTTTCCTTCCCATCTCCCAAGGGCTTTGTCCTCCAGGGAAAACCCAGTCAAAGAGATGGGGTGGCCTCTATACCCCTGCTGCCCCAACCTACCCTGCGTATGTGCCAGAGGCAAAGGAGCTGAGCTGCTCAGGCTCACAGTCCTGCTGCTCCTTCATAGCCCACTGCTTTTGCTTCTTAGGGAAGATGTGCAAAAGAAGTTCAATGCGTCCTTTACTGCAGATTTCAAGGTTTGCTGAGAAAAAAGATGAGTGAAAATGATGGTTAAGCAGACAGTTTAAATTTTTGCATTGACTTTCTCTGCGGTTTTGTCAGCTTCTGTTCTGCCACTGAAAAGACGTGAGGAAAATGAAACACAGCCACTTCCCCAAAGAATTGAAAAATGACTCTATGAACATTTTTTAATCAACTTTCTTTTTACCAAGAAAAAAGATGGATTTTAGCAAGAAAGGCGAAGAGTAGAAAAAAACTTGCAGCTAATTCAACTTTTGGACACTGAAATGTTGAAAGGGACATGTGTTTAACTGACTTTTTTTTTTTCCCCCTACACTGAAGGTTGTGAATGTGCAGCAGGAAAATGTATTGTCTCAGCAAATTCAGCTGAATTCTATTTTTTATGCCTACAAGGAGAGAAACTCACCAGAGAGAGATATATAGACTTTTCAGCAAAGCTCTATCGCACTTGGATTTGCAGTTGGGCTGGACTATGAGCCCCTTGGGCAATGGCAACTGCACATCAGTAGCCAAAGGACATGTCTGCTCTTGCTGTAACCAGTGAGCCACTTGGTGAAACTAATACAACTGAAACATATTGCAACTTGTGTTTTTGGAGAAGCCTGCAGTCATTGACCTGCAGCCTCAAGTCCTGTGATTCTAGTCGTTCTTAACCACTCAGATAATTAAGATACTTTGATGTAGGTGGTATCATTAATGTAAAGGCATGAATCAGGGCTTTCCCACTTGTGTGTGGAAGCTGGATTGGCAAAGAAGAGAGAAGTTTGGCAGGAATCAACATAAGGGAAATAATTTGATGCTGTGACACAGGTGGGCCTTGTAGTTATCTCCAAATCCCTGCCTCAGGAAGCCCACTGTATGTCTGGCTCAGGCAGGACACTGACTCCACTGGGATGTGCATGATCTACATCAGAGTGCTGCATACCAGATACAGTTTCCATCCAGTGTTGGAAGAGATAGCTCCTGGACCAGGAGGTTTAGTGCCCTTTCTAGGTACCTTAAACGAAGATGAGGTTTCCTTTGAACTAGGTGCCCTGCACAAAAATGCAAATGGAAGTATGTATTTTTTAACTTCGTTTTTCCTGTGAGAGTATGGGGAAAAGGACAAAGAAAGGAAGGATTTTTCTCTCCGGTTTTATAGGTGGAGGCACAGTGAAAGAGGTTTTTAATGGAAATAACCCAAACTGACAAAGAGTATTGTGACACTGTCTCCTACTACATTATCTATACGCTTATCTTTACCCCTTGAGTTATTCTTACTGCAGATAATTTGGTTACATCTGTTTTGCTCCAGTGAAGCAGAGCTTAGGTGGGGGTGTTGTTGAAACTGGACTTTCAGGCCCAGCAGCAGCTAGTGCAGAACGAAAAAGAGAAATGGTGCTTCCTCTGCTGTGTGGATTAGAAATCTACTAACGACTGTGTGCCTGCTTGCCTCCTGACAGCATCTAGTGAGGAGGTACCACGGGCTAGGGAAGGCTCCCTGGAAATAAACCTCTCTGATCAAGCAGCATGGAGGGGCTGCTGTAAACAACCTTTGTTTTGTGATTTTAAACTGGCAGTAAAAGGGTGGAAATGGAACACTTTTAGGCTTGTTTCTGACTTAGGAAGTCAAAGAAAATGATGTTCTCTCTGGGTGGGTTGGTATTAACATTTCCTTCTGGTCTCTGTGCTTCTGCTATTCATCTCTCCACTGTGGCTGGATTGCCACTGGGAATGTATTGGCTAATATGTGAGTAGCCTAAGGCAGAAAAACAGTGGATACGTTGGCATAGCCTTTCACAGGCTGCATGAGCTTGCTTCGCCCATACTCAGAGCAGCCCAGAGGTCTCATAGCCGTGTCAGTGCAGCACTGAGCTCAGTTGTGCTCACTGAAGTGGCCAAATGCAACATTCTCTGCCCTGGGTATGGGTAGCTCATCGTGACCTTGCATCTTCTTGGAAAACACCCTGTAGATCATACTTATTTTAGCTTATGCTTTCCAAAACCCAGTAACAAAGCTACAGAGCTGCTTAATTCCTGGTATAATCTGTAAAGGGATGAACTAAACCCTTGATTTTGCAGCTGCCTCTACTGTTTATCTTTCTTTCAATACAATGTGTTTCTACTGGAAGGGATGAGAACAGTCCTCTGGGATTGCTCTGTGCTAGGAACACCAGTGCATCAAGAGAGGTGCCTGTGGTGTACAGGCAATTGCTGTCCTGCTTATTATTTATCAGGAGTCTTCAACCTGGATTAGCTGCATGTTATCCAGCTAAATTACAGCCTAACTGGAAGAAAAAGTTAGTTTTCCTCCTGAACACTTTTTCAAGCATTTGAGTGAAGTAGATGATAACAGAAGGCAGATGTCTTTAACCACCTAGGGTAAAATCCCATCAGGTTTCAGTCACTGTAAGGCCGTGATCTCACTGATTCTCAAGGTCATCATAAAATTGTTGGGGAGAAGCAGTTGGAAACACTTGAATTTCTCGTGTAAAAATGTTTGAACTCCACCTCCCCTTACAAAACAGTTATAAAGCCTTTCAAATGTATGAAACAAAAAAAGCGACCAGACAACTGAGAAATAATCTTCCCCCAAGCCCATAACTATCTAGGTTCATTTATATTGTCAATGAGCTTATAGTGCTTTTTTGCCTCTTGATCTGAGTAGTTGCCTTGACCATTTTAGTAGAGAGGTCAGAGACAAACATTCACCTCAGCATTCAAATGTGTCTATTTTAAGGGTGCTGCATTTGAGGAAGGACTCCAACAATTGCCTGACCTTTGAGCACAGGCTGTTGCACAGAATGCATGAGCTTTGTGGTGCTGTATTCCTCTAGCAATTTTGCAAACCTTAAATTTAAAAACAAAATGGAAGAAATCCCACTTCCCCTCACCCCCCTCCTTTGTGAATATGGTACAGAGGGCAAAATACCTGGTTACTCTTGGCTAGGGGCAAAGCATGCTATGCATGCCATGTTTGTGTGTTAGCTGAACTCTTCTGAGTTGCTCTGGGAGCTTGGTGGGTCCTGAGCTGTGGTTCATTTGCTTTTCACTTCTGCTTTCCTCAGGAAGTAAGTGCAACAGCTAATCTGGTGATTCACAGTGGAAAGTTTAAAGAGCAGAGCGGGAGCTGCTGCACACAGCAAGATGCCTAGTAGGACAGGAGCAGTAACAGTCATTTCTCTGGATGTGATTATTGACTGCAACAGGAGCTGCCAAATCTAGGAGCCCAGGTATGTCAAGAGAGTCTCTGTGAAAGCAAAAGGAACAGACTGTTAAATGTTGAAGGAAACTGCAGTATTATCTGCAACTGGTTTGTTATGGTAGGACCATTTTCAAATAGCAAAGGTTTCAGTCCAAGTTCACCTCAAACTGCAGTACAAAGAGGAAAAAGAATCAATGGTTTGCTTGTATCATTTAATCTAGAGATGATAATAGGACTGCAGATTTAAGAATTGCAGATCTGTTGCTGCTGCTAGTGAAGACTTGTTAGACATGATTTAACTGAATGTCCTTATCTAATGAGCTGTTGTTCTGAGATGGTCAGGATTACCCTGGTCTTAGTCCCTTGAGTTTGTTACTACTATATTGTCCATGGCTGAACAGAAGCATTCTGTTTGCTCTTGAGATGGTAACATCACTTCCAGGAGGACCACTTCTCAAAAGCAAGTATACCCAATATCTCTGCATCTCTAAGTTGGAAAGTGTTTTAAAACCCTTCTGTTACTTGAATTTTGTCAGTGATTTGTATTTCAAGGCACCGGCCTGCTCCTATTGTACAATGCACTGTGCTTTGTACAATACACAGGAAGAGAGAATATCTTCCCCTGTAGATTTTATGATTAGATGGAACTGTCAAGGTTGGGTACGATATTTAATTTTGCAACTTGATTTAAGTTCTTAAAATCCTCCTGTTGGAGAAGGTAAATAGAGTGACATTAAAGTGTAAATTTTTTGGTGGTGCTTTTTTGGTTTGTCTCATGAAATATGAGAGAGAGAGCTGATAGATGTAGATAATTTAAGGAAGGCAGAAGGAGTTCAGGGAGGAAGAACCGGGGTGAATAGGAGGGACAAAGGTAAGAGGGTAGTAGATGGAGAACATCCAGCACACCGTTTTTTCTGAGGTGCTGTGATTTCCTGTGAGCACAGAGTGATGTGAGCCACAAGGAGGGAGTTTGTGACTGAATGGGAAGAGAATAAGAATTTGTGATGTATGGTGTTTCATGGAAGAAACAAGTGATGCCTGCTATTGCTTGGATCTGTTATGGCATCAGACAGGTTTCTTTGGGAAGTAGTGTCATCCCTGTTTTTAGCATTTAAAATTATTAACTGTCATAGCTGTGTCCATTAAACAGTCATCTTGGCTGCCAGGGAAAGGAAGGAGTTATAACAGAGTATCACACAGTGGATTTTTGGCATGCTCTGAGCTGTGTGTTTCTGATAGTCTCCAGAATCCTGGGATTTAATAGTTAAGGAAAGGCTATTAGGAGAAAGAATATTTAAAGCAGGTAGTCATAGAGGTCTGATATTTAATCTAATATTTTTCTTGTAATTAGAACAGTTGGAGTAAATAAGGAGGCAATTTGTAGTCTTTATTTTGCTTTCATATTCTTCTGGAGATTAAAGATTTCCTTATGCATTTAAATACCTAACTTTTTTTGCAGATACTTACCATAAAAAAGTAGACTGATCTCTGAAACATGGTATGAGACTTGATTGTCTTTTGGTCAACCATCTGGCTGTGATAACAAATGATTTTAAATGTATAAGTAAACTTCTTGGTCTTGGTGCAAATTGGGATTTTGTAGCTGAATGGGATCCTTCTTTGAACTACTGGGAGAGGTAATCACAAATAAATAAAATGTCATTTTAAAAATCATGTTTTTTCAACTAATAAGCTGTTAGTAACAGCGTTCTGCCAGTCCTTCTGCCAGCTTTGGTCAGGCCTTTCTTCCCTTTTGTCTTTTCAGCCTGAAAAGGCATGGCCACATTACTATGTGATTTCATGTGAGCTTAACTTAGAAAAAAAAGGAAAATACATGATTAAGTTCCATTTCCTCTCTGTAACCTGACACTACTTTCTGAATGATAGCATCAGATTTAATTTAAAACACTTTCACTTCCATGTCTTCTAAACCTTTATTATTTAGACTTGACTTTTTGTATCATTGTGATACTTATCAAAAAGTATCTTATCAAACTAAATCAAGACTCAAACAAAGAAACTTATCAAAACTGAAATAAGCTCTTAACTTACACTGAGGATCAAAACAAATGGTGGAATGTAGAAGAGAGACAACATATAAGTTCTTTTCAAAATATCTAAGCTGTCATTAATAATACCAAAGATATTTGAATGCAGGACCCTGTGATTTTGTCATTAGTCTAGAAGAATAATTATCCTCTAAGAGGAAGAGAAAATCTGAAGGTCTGAGAAATCTTAATCAAACTGTAGACATAAGTAAAGGCTATTGTGTGAAGTAATATTTAAAGCAGATAGAGCAAATGGAGTCAACAGATTAATACCGGAGGGCTTATTTAGTCCAATATGTCTTTTATAGTCCATATAGTTTGAACAAATAACAAGGAAAATAATAATCCTCATTTTGCTTTCATGTATTTCTGGAGATTAAAGATTTCCGTGTACACTTAGATGTCTTACATAGCCTGCTACAATTAAATCTTCATTAATGAAGTTGTGTGTGCATATCTGGTTATAAGAGTTTCTGTGGAGAGGGGGAAAACTCTTTCATTGCATGGATTCACACAGTGAACATTTTCTGAGTGACCAACCCTGCTTGCTTTAGTTGTGACACTGACAAGGGAGGCCTGCTCAGTAAAGTGTGAATAGAAAGAGAGAAAATTGGTAAACACGTTTGCAGGGCCATACACATGCAGTGCCGTTTAGAAAGTTGATTGGTCAGTCACTGACCTTCTGAGGCCAGTGTAGGCGCTTCATTTCACCTCTCTGTGACTCAGTTTCATCATCTGTAGAATGCCTCTGCAAAGAACTTTGGGTTTCTCACGACAAAGATTGCGTGTAGGCATTGGGAGTGACTTATACTTGTTGCTTAGCATTGATTTAGGCTTAGCAGAGTAGCTTCCAAGTTGAGACATTTCCTTTATGGAGAGAATGGTGGTGCTGTTTGGGATGTGAGAGCAGCATAAGTGAACTATGCTCCCTGAAGCCCCTAGAACAGTACCTAGGCTTTCTCAATCAATGCACTGTACAGCTTCACGATGACTCAAGTGGGCCAAAATTCCCCACCAGGGTTAAGTAGAACATATGACAAATGTAACTCCCACACAGTCATGAGGAACAGAGTCTTCCTGTTTACTCTATGCAGACGAGTCATCACAATTTTTCTGCTCACAGAGCTGTGTTGTCTTAACACAGATAATTAGGGACAACAACAGCAGTGAAACACAAAATGTTGTTGAGATAGGAAGTTCTAGATCGGCTGTTCTTTGGAGGCTGATCAAAATTTCATAGCCCTCCATCTCCCACAAAGGACAGAGTATGGGCTGTGATAGAGTGAATCAGCCTCTGCCATATTGTGAAGGATGGGCATTTACATCTAGGCATGGGTGTCTGCTGGGACTGTCTGCTTGCTGCAGGTGGTGTGGTGCACAGTGACAAGATAATGTCATGCTCTTCATCTCTGCAGTATGGAGCTGCTGCGTGAGTGTGGAAGGGAAACTGCTTCATCTGTCATGGAGTAGGCAGAATGCAAGCAGTAAGCTAACTGTGTAACTTTTGGAAGGTGAAGGAAGAGAATCCCAAATGTAGTGTTGGCTCATAATTCTAAACCAAGCTTGTAATACTCTATTTTAAAATTTATTCTAATGGGTGTATATTGGTAGTGCAGATCTGACTCAGTTTTATAGTTATATTTGTTTTTTGGCATTTTTATTGACAAGCTAGAATGGCAATCAAAGAGACACTGTAGTGAAAGAACCTATTTCCTAGAAATAAAGGTACGTTGATGTTTTTCTTTGAGGGGGGTATAATGATGTGTTAAAGATTCTTCTAGGCTCTTAAAAGACAGTATACTTGGTAAGTAAAGTGAGCTACATTAATTTTGATGACTCCCATCTACCTACCCACACTGTGGTAATTTGTCCTGTTATATTTTGAATAGCCAGACAATGACCTAGACGCCAATAAACATACAGATGTTTCTGATGGAAACTAGAGAAGCCTGATTTCTGTCGGTGTAAGTGTTGTCATTATGTAGCCTCAGCATAGGAGGGTGAGCTCACGGAAGTCTATAGCAAAGGACTGGAGCTGCTATGGAATCAGGGCTGTGTCAATGGCCTCCCAGAAGACTATGGATGAAAACAGGGCTGTAAAGTAGACAAGAGGACTTGGGGTTGAGATGAGTGTACCAGAAGGATTCCCCTACCTTTAGTGCAAGATGGACTCATTTTAAATTAAATTGGATGGAAATGAGACTGATAGAAGCACCATGCTCCTTCACTGAGGAATATCCACTTCAGTTCACAGGATCAGCAAAACAAGTAATGTTGTAGTGAAAATACCTATTGTACAGAGCTGTATGTCGGCCGTATAGAAGAGCTGAATCCAGCTGCCTCTTTGGGCCAGCACACCCATATGGAGAACCTTAGGCTTTTCCACACAGCTCCTGTTCCAGACAGGGCTTTAGCCCCACTCTAGGTAGGAAATGTATTAGTGATGCGCAGCTTAATTTGGTGTCCATACTAAATGAAATGTGTAACCTGGCTCTTGGCTAGTGCTCTTCTGTTGCAGATCTGATGATGGTAATAATTGTAAATTGTTTTACAGTTGGGTTGACTGAAGTATAAGGGAGAGGATCTGGCTCAGTGGCAAAGCCGGGGCTGGAATCCAAATTTGCTGCATGATTTGCCTGTTTGTCATGTCAAAGACCAGTTGAGTTGTGTAGCACGTGCACATGCCTCATGGCAGACAGCTTGCTCATATTTTTGTGCAGGAGCAGGGTGCTTTGCCATTAGAATTGTAGAAGAGTCAGAGACTGAGAGTGTTTCCATACTTCTAAACTCTCTAATTCCAATAGTTAAATAGTCAGTGTCTAGTTCAATGGGAGGGTTGAATAGTAAGAGATGATCTATCTGTAAATAACAGTATCTTTCTCTGGTCTCATCTCAGCATGGACAAAGCAGCTGAACTCATGTGGCAGCTGGAGGATGCACCTTACAAAGCAGGACAGCAACAGCAAAGCCCTAATGATGGAGACACAGCAGAAGAGCTGGAGAAGCCTGCACACAGCAAGGACAAGCTACCCCAGAGCCATAGCCTCCAGTGGGAGGCTCTAGGCAAACAATTTGTAGAGTATGAGCAGGTGGCTCCATTTCTACTCCCAGAGGATCAACAGAGAAGGCTGCTGGACTTTCTTCCCCTCTTCTTAAAGGTTTGTTCAAAGATGTAAATTTGAGATTCTGTTGCCCTATCCATTCTGTGGTCACCTAAACTGCCACTGTAGTTAATTGAAGCAGGATCCCTTGTTCTAGGTGATGCTTTTACTCCATTGGGAGTAAAAGAAACAATTTCTTGTCCTCCTTCTATCTACTTAACCTGCTAGGTTAGTATGAGAAAAGTGTATGGGAGAACACTGTTTTACTTTCCTGAGTGGCTAAAGTCTATTCTTGAAATCAAGGAATATGTTGATGAGCCAGGCATCTTTTAAAGTGGTCACGTCATGTCTGCCTCATGTATTTTATCACTTAATGGGAGGCCTGAGTGCACTTTCAGTCTGGGAAAATGTGGTTGTGGCATGCAGCCAGTTAGGGGAAATGCAGGGGTACAGTCTTTAGATGCAATTTTGGGGTTAATGACCATGCTGATGTCTAATTTAGTGCTTGAGAGAGGAGTTGTGTTAGAGACATGGAATGAGGAGAAGAAGGTCATACCATGGGGTGAGGGACACAGCTGAGAACCAGAACATTTTAGTTAGCAGGCTACCCTACTCCATTCCTTAGACCTTCCATCAGCCGACAGTTTCTGAGATGGCCATATTAAAAGAGGAAACTAGAAGAGCTCTGTAGTGAATGGGAGCCTTATGGGTTGGTTTTCTTTGACAGAGTCTGTGAAATATATGGAACACTGTTTGAGTGGACCATACACTGACAGAATGGCAGAGCACATACTGGGCAAAGAAGAAGGTTTGGGCTATATTTAAGTGTACTGTGGTAATGCAGTAGTACAGAAGAATTGTTTTTCTCTTGAATTATGTTGGGTGTTTATAAGTATAAAATCTGCATTTTTACACTCTCTCACTATGTCTTTCAGACAAAAAAAAAAAAGCATCTTTTCGGTGAAACCATATTTTAGTGATGGCACATTTCAACTGTCTGTGGTTGTGATTCTTCAGTATTCTTGAGTGACCAAACTCAGATACATCTGTTCCCTAGCTGAGTTGATTTTCTAAAAAGTAGAGAGTGTGTAGGTGAAGGAAAAAGAAATTAATGCATGGTCACTCTTTATATGGAAGTACTGTGAGACTTAAAAGGTGATAGATACTCTGTATTGACATTTTGAAGTGAGTGAGTAGGAAAATCACTGTACTGAGGGTTGTGAAATCTTTGGTGTCCACGATAGTAAAGCAGGAATAACTTCCAGATAGTCATAAACGTTTCACTCAGCTGGATGGAGCATGAAACTTGTAAGTCCTGGTGCACAGTGAGATCCCTGTAGATGATGGTGTCAGTGAACAGCACTGAAACAGGTGTCAGTCTGATTAAAACAACTGAGTTGTGGGTAGGATCTGGGAGTGCCTATGGTGAAGAGTTTGCTATATTTGAGTACAAACTTGCCCTGGTCCAAGGCAGTGCAGACAAAATGAGTGAAGGGGTCTCAAAAGGCAAAGAGTACATGGCCTGGAGTTTCAGATGTGGCCTTCTTAGTAAGTCTAAATGGTCCTACAGATACTTTGTGAATATTGAACAAATTCCACTTTTCATTACTTCCTCTCAACTTCTGGATTTGTTTGCACAGAAGAGTGCCCCTTCTGAACCAAGGGCTGTATTTGAAGAGCTGTTGCTCTGCATATGAGCCTGTCACTGGAAATGATTCTCTCTCTCTGCATATAATACCAAATGTGCTGGGGCAGGCTTTGCTGTCTTGGGAGCTCACTACCACTTTATCAGGTGACAAAATTTCTGTCTTTGCAAAGGGGCAGCGTTTCTTTCTCAGCCTTCCAAGAATGCTATGCAAAGTCAGAGCAGGACTGTTAATCTGACAGTTTTCTATAGAGGAGCACCTTCCTTTTCCACAGGATCTTTTAAAATGGCATGCTGAAAATTTCACTGGCTTTTTTTGAAACTGCACACTAACGACCTCTGTGCTTGGAGCAGCAGTCATCTATTTTGGTTTCTTTCTAGAGTGTTTTCAGACGTCCTGTCTTCCTTCTTCTTAAAGGTCCATGGAAAACATACATCCTTAATCAGGCTTTGTTATGGAAGATAATCTCTCCAAACTGCTCCCTCTCTGTCTTGTAAGCAAAAGGCTTTTTGTGAAATTCTTCTGCTGAGCTTTTCCTGCCTCAAACTTACAATGAAATTGAAATTCGAAGATCTCCAAGTTTCTGAGTTGTGTTGCAGCTTTAGTATTGTAAGCAAGTCTTGGTGAGATGAGATTATATACAATAATTATATACAATATTATATATTTAGATTTGTTGATCATTAACTAGGTATGAATAATAAGGATTCCTTTCATGCGGCCGGTAATTTTCAAAGGACAGAGGGAGTTGTTTCTGACAAAGGTGATAAAAGTTATAAAATCTAGAAGTCTTAGGAATTAGAAATTGGAAATCAAAGAAGGAAATTGCTTATTTATCATGACACATGAGAAATAAACTTCAGTACCAGTGTGTCAAAGGACAGTTGTTCTCGGGAGGCAAGGTGACTATTGCTGAGGGGCTGGCAGTGTTGTACATATGCATACCCACTGCTTATGTCCTTTCTGGAGGGCTGAACTTCACACACTTTACGGGTGTAGAAACCAATTTCCTGAATTGCAGTAAGGCTCGCAAAAAGGGGATTTTAAATTCTTAAAGGAAATTTTGGCTACAGAATATGTTCAGAATGGAGATATGAATTTTTCATCGGCTTAACACTTGATTTTATGCCCCAAGAGAGATTCTTCCCCACACACGCTTTTCTTAGATGTGCTAGTGGAGCTTCGCAGGGTTTTGCACGCATTTACGTTTAGAAATGTGAGTAGGGCGTTTTGGCCTTGCATCGTTGATTTATGAGAACTTTAGCTCTTATTTAGTTGGCTGGAGAGAGGGGGCACTAACCAGGAGACACCTGGGATATGGGGGCTCATTACTCATAGATACTCCTTGACGTAGAAGGAAAAGGTGTAGGAGGAAAATGTTAGCCATCTGCTTGTGATTCAGGCCTAGGAAGTCATTTTAATGTGCCTTATGTATCTTCCCTCTTGGTGCCTCAGAAAATATCAGAACGTTCTATTGCATGGATGGCTTTTGAACTAACATCTCTCCATGAACCATGAAGTAGGAAGGACAGATGGTGAAAGCAGACACAGGGAACTTGTGGCAGAATCTTAAACATGTAGAAACAGACTTAAGAGAAAGAAAGAAAATCAGGTTACATTGATACCATATTATTTGAGTTTCCCCTGAGGGCAGACATCCTGGAATGGAGTCAGGTTAATATGCTTCCAGATACAGATCTTCTATAGGCTCAAACATGAATATGGAAATAATTAGGTCTGTTCTTAAAGGGCAGTATATTCTCAAGATTGGTGTCTGACCCATGGGAAGATCACTGATAAAATTAAATCAGAACATTAGCATCCTGGTTGGTAGGGAGAAGGACTAGTAGCGTTGCTATGAGCATTTGATTACTGCTCTCTGCTGTGTATGGTCTCAAATCCTAAAATTCATCCTGCTCTTTCTGTTAGCAGAAGAGTGGGTATACCAAGGCCTTTCTGAAGGGTTGTGAATGTTCCTCTCTGAGGAAGAGGGATAGGGATCTATTACTGTTTTTTTCTGAGAAAGGATATAGCTTAATGGCAAACACTGTATATCCTTAAGAGGCTGTAGCTTTCTTGTCATTGTGTTTGCCCAGCTTACTTCTGTTGTTTACATATCTTCCCTTACTTCTGTATCAAAAGCGGAGTACTTGATGGATCTTGATTGCAACTGAGAATCTCTGCAAATAACTTAACAATCAAAATCTGAAAAACTAGTTTGTTTTTAATATTATTGATTGATTGAAAATTATTGATAGGCACACTGTGCAATTGCATTTCACTGTTGTAGCACAGAAAGAAGAGTTGAGTGCATTTTACTGTGTTGACTGTAGTAAAATGAAGTAAAAAGTAGGCTCTTGCCCAATTACTCACAGACAACTGGCACTTCATCGGGAAAAAAAATAGCTTGTCCACAAGCTGCCATCCATGATGAAAGGACAAGGAGTTGAAAGCAGTGGTACAGAAGGAAATATTTGTAGAAGATCTTCATTTACAAAGCGTTTCACTTATTTCTTGGCAGATAATATTATATTTGCTCCAAACTGGTTTAGGAAAACATCTACCATTATTTTTCTTACCTTTCTTTTATCATCTGGCCTTACAGTGTGATTTTTCAGAGTTTCTAGAAGAAGGAGAATTTTTTAAAGAAATTTTCAAGGTTGCTGGGGACAGAGGTGTCTCAGGCTGATTTTTAGGGGTGAATGCTGATATATTGTTAATACATTAATGTGAATAGCATTAGATGTTCTCTATAAAAGTAATGGTACCTGGTTATTGGAGGCCAGTTGGATGTGATAACATTAGTTTGCTGGAATTTTTTTTTTATTGCTCTTGAACTTTTTTTTTCCCCAAGGGCAGGGCTAAGAACCATTTAAGAGGCGATCTGTTTGTCAGACCCAGGGAATTAGCAAGTCTTGCTATTTACCTAGTAAGCTTTTCATTTAATTGCTTGTCCATTCTTGAATAAGTAAGTTATAAACATATTTATAAAATGTTTATAAACTTGTCTATAAATTTGTTTTCCTTCAGGGTGTTTATGTTGTATCTTCAAAGGGACTAGCATAATTTTTGATACAAAGGATTAGTGACACAGGGTATGACAAATATTTACATTGTTTTGATTGTAATCCATATAGAAAATACTGTAAAAGCTCTCTAGTAAGTGTGTTCTGTGATTCAAAGGCTAGCTGCATGTTGACTTTTGTAGCTGTAGTGTCATATTCCTTCCTGTCTGGGAAATGCTGCTTAGGACTATACTGGATGTGAATGGAATTTTGCAGGGGATTGTTAGCTTTATCTTTCTTTATTTATATTTATTAGTATTTGTCAGTCTACCAAAGATATGATGTGTCAGAAAGACTTAACAGTTATGCTTGGATTTCAGGCCTGGGAACAGTCTGCTGGAGTAGTCGTGTTCCCCAACATTCAGCTGTTAGCCAGTGAGGTTTCCAAGCTTCTGACCAAAGAAATTAAGAGGAACCTCAATGGCAAACCTGCAGGTAAGGATCCCATACCATGTCCACTGCATCCACTTACTCTGAAAATATGCTGTCTTTCAACTGTCCTCTGTGCTGGAAATGAAGAGGGAACAGGAAAATGAAAGCCAGATATTTCAGTAGGTGTGAGCTGGCACTGGTTTTAGGTGATTGCACTGAAGACCTGGCCTTGTATGCCACGCTGATCTTGGGTTTGGAACTTTTGTAGCTGAAAATGTATAATGTATAATGCATATAACTGTTAAAGAGTAGGTTACAGACTATTGGAACTTTTGTAGCTGAAAATGTATAATGTAAAATGCATATAAGTGTTAAAGAGTAGGTTACAGACTATTCTGAGGAACTTTCTTTAATGAGAAAAATATTCCCAGACACACACAGCTGTCTTGGTGGCTGTTGCACATTCTTTACACTGTCAGCTGACAGGCTTCATGAACTGAGCTGGTATTCCCAGTGAAATCTCTCCGTTCGAGATGTAGTTTACATGAACTGACCTGAGCCTGATGCTGGATCAAAATAATTTTATGTGTTTCTGTTCACTCAGTGGACTCCTGCAACTGTAATTTGGTTAAATTTTTCAGATCTGTTAATCTGCATCAACACAGCATTTTGATCTTTTCTTTATGTTTTTGTGGTAACAGAAGAAGCTCGTCTGGCTTTGGAGCAATTCCTGCAACAGAAAGTGAAAGCAGAAGATGGCCATTTGCTCCTGAAATCGGTGTATCTGCTCTCACAGACTGACTTGGTAAGATAAATTACTACAAAAGGCTTTTTCCTTTTTATTTCAGAGCAACTGTGTAGCCACCCCAACAGTGGGACACATGAGTCCCAGTGTTTGTCTTATCCCCAATACTTGGAGCTTCATCATGCCCAGGGTATACTGGCACAGGACACCACCAGATTTATAGGCCAGGCTTTTCTAAAAGAGAGAGTAAGCACTGTGTGCTTTCAGATACGCTTTTTGTTTTGATCATCAGACAGCTATTTTTTCTAGTGTTCCTCTGATTTATGTTTTTCTCTCTACCCCCCCCCCCCATTGTGTATTACTGCTCTTCAACCTTTCTTTATCACTCCAATTTACATATCAAAAAGGTGACTAGTAAGGATCTGTATGTCTGGTAATGTAGTGGTTGAATTTTCCATCCTGACAGCCCCTTGCTTTGAAGCATTTCACAAATTCTACTTTTACAGCCATCTTGAATGCAGACTGGCATCAGCAGTACAACCCACTGATGGGCATCAGTGATGTGTTTATCTGTGACATTTAGCTGAGTCTTATTCAAACACACAAAAATAAGATCTTACTGTCAGATTCTAGGGACCATGTTCTGTGTCATAAGGACCTCCATAAAATTATACATAGTTAGTCACAGCATGAAGTTTCTGATGAGCTTTTTTCACAGATTTAAGAGATTGCTATATTTTGTAGCACATACACGAAACTTCATATCACAAACCTCATTCTTCTGTTTAATTTGATGATGATTTTTGTTCTGATTACTATGTGCCAAGCACACAGCCTGGGACTTCTCTGGAAATTGTACACAGCCATGGTGAAAATGGAAATAAACTAAGTGTTGTGAAATGCTGTGAAGAAACTGTCTCTTGCATTTATAAAACTTATAACTAGAAGTGTGCATGCAGTTAAAAAAAACAAAGGCATTATAGCTAAATTGCAGTTATGCTGAGTCAAGGAGGGAATGAAGAATTCATGCTTTTAGCATACCAGGCCTCTATAGCTCCAGGGTGTCCTGGAAACTAATGGTAAAAGGGGCATTGTCTGCCCCTGGCCTTGCTGCTGGTTCAGCTGCTAGTTAGTTTGTGGGTTGTGTACTTTATTGACTGTAGGTCTCTAATTGCAGGACATAGTATCTCTGTCAAGGCCGTAGTGGGAAGTCCTGGGAACATTTATGGCAACACATGGTTAGTGTATTTACTTCTGCCAAGTGGATTTGTACAGCCATGCTATCTGATAGCCAGTTTTATGTGCCCTAGAGCACTCATAAGGATAAAATGCTCAAGTAGCTCTTTCATCAGCCATGATTACTCTCACTTTGTAGAAACACAAGAAAACTATGGTCAGCTTCTGGAGGTACTGATCTTTCTTTTGCTTACTTAGAGAACTATGTGGAACATCATTGCATCTGGACTTCCAGCTGCTCTGATGCAGTGCCTGTACCTTTTCTTCACTTTTCCCCTGAAGTCAACCAGTGCTGATGGAGAGACAAGTGAGGATGACACTCAAACTCAGAAAATGCTTGTTGAGGTGAGATGTGCCTCTGGGGGTTCATTTGTCCTGGGCATTCAGATACACTTAGGCTCTTAGCTGCTGATTGATTCAAACTGCCACAAAAAGAAGTAATTTTGTACTGGAAACTGTTGAACAAGCGTCGGGAGCAGTATGAAATAATTTGAGATGATGCCACTATATCTCTTACTTTTTTATTAAATAAAACAAGATGACTTTAAGTGGGAAAAAATCCATTAAGAATACCCTAGTGATAGTTTTGCTTGTTTGTTTCACTGCATACTTTCTCCTGACATTATTATCAAATTTATAATCCCCTCTGCCAATGGGTTTTTCTTCAGTTCCTGGATATTTGTAGAGGTTTTATTGTAGCTGATGTTTGTTTACTTTTCAGATAATGCTTAACATGTACAAAGAGGAACAAGGTGTAGAGGAACTTCTGACAGCTGATAAGCTTCAATCATTAATTATAGCGACTGCTTCTCTCTGGGACCAGTGCAGCCAGCCGTGGAAAGTACCTACAGGCCGTGTTCTGAGAATGATTTCAAAGGCTCAGACCAAAAACAGCATCATGTACCTACAAGGTTTGGTTCAGTAATTTGGCTACTTTTTCCTCATAGTTCCACTGAGAGTGAATTCTCAAAAGCTTTCTCCCCAAGATGGATTTTTATCTCTACATCATCTGATAGTCAGTCAGCTGCAAAGAATGGGCTCATGACTTCGTAGACAGGAGCTTTATTAGCACTGATAGCCATCTGGAAACTGAAGGGGTTTTTAAACAAAAAATAAAATTACAGGCCAGAGACAATTCCACTTGATCACACTGATGTAGGCAAGGGCAAGATGTAATATGTTTTTCCTTACGTTATGTGACTCAGTCTGTGAGCCTAAGACTCATGACCACTAAAGACAAGGCTGGAGGCACTGCCAGAGAAATAGTGTCTTTTGGGACAACATCATAATTAGATGAGTTGCATCCTCATGTCTTCCTAGGCTTTATTAGTCTAACGAATATTTTTATTTTTTGTGTGTGTTATCAAGAAATGCAAAAGCCACGTGTCTCAGTTTCCTAGAAGGCAAAAATTAATTTGGTAAAGCAAACCTTACTACCAGTATTTCTTGTCATGGAATAACTGCATATTGGCATCACTGCTCAGAGCAAAATGTGTGTACCCCATTACATATGCCTCACTGAGTAAAGAATTAATCTGTGAACTCTGCACAGAATGCACGACTGACTTAGTAAAAGTTACATTTGTCAGTCTCTGCTTACCTTGTACTCAGACAGTTGGAATCACCCTATATGAATTTTGGTGAATGGGTGGACTGAAAGTTTTGTACTCCTGAGACTAAATCAGCTTCTGTGGGTTAAGCAAAGAAACGCATGCGTACCGTAAAGCCAGCAATGTTCTTTACGTAGCTTCTGAAATGCGTGTGATATTCATATATCCTCTTATCTTCTCTGTCTAGAAAAAGACTTAACTACTATTTTACTGAGAAATAACTCTTCAAACTTGTTTTATTTTCATTAGTAACTTTAAATTTGTTTGACTGACTGTTCTTAAATACGTTATATTTTTTTCCCCACAGCTGTGGACTGCATTAAAATAGCTGTTCAGAATCTCTTTAAACTGGCTGATACTCTACCTGCTTCTGATGTGTGTGAAGCTGCTAGTATTGTCTTGTGCTTTGTGAAAGATTCCTATCCTGTATCATCAGCTTTATTAACAGAATTTGAAAGTAATGATGGCTACCAACTCCTGCTAAAAATTTTACTCAGGTAAGTGGAGAAGTTTTTAGTAGGCTTCTAGAGGATGGTAAAACTTGATGCATGGTGGTCTCTTTGAAAATATGAATCATAAAAGTAATCCTATGTGGATGCAAAGCCAGTAATAGAGACCTTGATACTGAGTCTTTCATTGCTGTTTTAGGAAGGGAAGTAGTACATAACTTTTTCTACTGAAACCATAACAGAAGGAGAACAGTATAGGAGAAGTTAGTCTGCAGTGGGATAGGGACTTTCTGAACACAAGACAAAGATTCTTCAAAAATTAATATTACAGGGGATGCAGGTCAGAGACCTTTGTCTCGGTTAAGGTGAACTCTTGATCCAGAAATACAGTCAGCTAGTGAGGGAAATATCATCTTGCTGTGCAGAAAACAAGCAAGCAAACCACACTTGAACTTCGATCTGAAAAGTTTAAGTTCTTCAGAACCAAGATAAGAATGAACATATCAGGAAAAGCCCTTGCAGGTTACGCTGATCAAAAGTGCACATAAGAATCTGTTGCTCTCTTTGTCAGTTTGTGTTGTCTAAGCAGGCTCTGAGTTTGCTGTGCCAGAACAGTACATTATACCACTTCCCCAGAGACACTGAGGGGCTTTGTTCTGCTTTTCTTTAATATCATTTGAAGAGAGCATTTCCAGATCTTTTTGTTTCCATTCTGGCTTTGCCTACTCTTGTACTGCTTGTGTGCTGGAGAGAATTCTGATCCCTGAACAAAGACTGGGGTAAGGAGCTATGAATGGGCTATGAATGCCCCCATCCTATGCTGGGGAGACAGAAACAGCATTTAGGTGCTCAAGGCTTCAGATTAGTCTCCGTTCCCAGCATATACTGCCATAAAGCAATAGACAGAGAGCTTCTTTCCAGAGTGTTTGGTGTGACCAGGTTTCCTCTTCTCTGATGTTTAGAATTTTTTTTTAAAGTAAAAAGAATCTTGCTAATAGCATTCCTTCAAAGAGAGCATTTGCTCTCTTTTTCTTTTTTATTGTTTAGATGAAATCAGAACATTTTGTTTCGTTTTCTTCTAAGATTTTTCTAGCTCCTGGTATCAGTCTCTATTGCTCTGCCACTAGTCCATGCCCAAATGCTGCAGTTTTCCTTAAGAACTGACCCATCTAAGCAGTACAGAAAAGGATGACACGATAAGCAGCTCTCTGTCCTTTGACACTTCCTTTGACACTTCTCACTTTAGTCTATGAACTATGGCAAATCTGGGGCTACAGTTCAAACTATTTCCTTGCATAGGAGAGTCATGTCATCTTTGTCTGATTCACAAAGCTCAGGCAAAGCAACATCTTTTTCTTCCTCAGGCCTGAGATTTTTCTGTTATTTATTCCAGTTAGCAAGTTCCTTATCTTGCCAACCACATACCCACCTTTTAATATGAAGTGTCTGTTTTAATTTTTGAACCCTCAGAAAATTTAAATTTTTACTCCCCAAGCCAGACATTTTTTTTGTAGAAAATTACTTTTTTTTAAAGGACACATAACTGGACTAAATTCCAACACCGATCTTCCTTTTCCTCAGAAGACTCTTACTGTGTCTCTTCAGTTTCCTTCAGTCTGTAAGTTTTGTTCTGCTTTAGAACTCTACTGTGGTGTGAAGTTACCATATGTAGCTCCTCTGTGCTCAGTACCCAATGATACATTCAAAATGTTTATATTGCAAAGGTATCACCATATGACTGTCTCTAATTTTGCTCCTAGATGTGAGGGATTGCAGCAAAATGAAGGAGATCCCTATTTGGACGAGATCCTGGACATGCTGACTTGCCTTACAACTTGTGGAAAAACTGAACTGAAAGTTTCTGGCAGTATTGTACACCCACAATTACCACACTTTGATTTTGAATGGACACGGTCTTCTGGTACAGTACATATATATGCGTGTATATATATATATATGTATACGCACAGGTGGCTGTGTAGAGGGATCATAGAAAGATAAAACTCCATTCATTTTGTGTCTGGATATGGAGGAAGGAGTATGAGATGGCACCTTCTGATCTATGTGTTTAATGCTGCAGGAGTCTGAATGCTACCTAACATCAAACTGAAATGACCACGTCATGTGTAGGGTCTCATCCAAGGTCAAGAGTATGCCTCCCAGTCACATCCCTCCTGTCTTTTATTCTTATTTCCACCTTCAGGCATGAGTTAATATTACAGTATGGTGCTTGCAGACTTAACTAGCACTTGTGTAAAAATGATCTCACCTGGTTTTATCCCACAGGAATGACAGTGAAAAACCTCCAGGCTTTTCAGGTGTTGCAGTCCATTTTCCAGAGAAGTAATGATCAGCACCTGTGTGGAAGAATCTTGGCAGCAATTGGTACCATATGGGCTTGGGACAGAGCAAACTTCTTTCTTCTGGAATGGACATTGCAACCTATCAGCCAATTTAGTGACATAATCCATTTCAAACCACACCCAGTCCAAGTACAGTTCTTCAAACTGGTGGAGTCCATAGTCCTAGACCTGTCCTATGTCCCCCATGAAATTCTGAAGAAGGTTCAGTATTTGATAAAGGAAAACATAGTGCCATTCTGCACCTTAACAGCTCTCCAGTGTCTTCTCAGCATGACCCAGAAGGACCTGTTATTCAGCGATATATTCCGTGACTCTGGGCTCTTAGGCCTACTGCTGGCACTTTTGAGGAAGCAGGCCAAGATCCTGAGGAAGTCAGGTACAACATAATGCCACTCACAATGTTTTGTATTACTAAGGCAGGTCAATAGGAATGAATAATCTCTTTCTACAGTAAATTTATGTATTTTATACATGGAGTAGTTAGATGATGTCTCCAAGTCCACTGGCCTGAATTTTTGCACATTAAGCTGGGTCCTCTCTGAAATCTTTGGTGTTTATCATTCTGTTCACTAATCTAAACAGTTCTGGGTTATTCTTCACCAGTGTATGATGAATTATTCTACACAGTACCTTTCAGCCACACTTTTAAACAGGTTGTAATCTGGGATTCTCTAGGATGTCATCTTGAGATTGGAGCAAGAAAGAGTGTTCCACAAAGCTTAGTTCCTCTGGAAATAACTTTTTTATCCTGAGTACTAATGATGGAAAAGAGTTTGTTGAATTTTGGCCAGATGTTACCCACAATTACTACCACCCCTTGTGACAGAGTTATATCCTAGCATAAAACCAGAAAGGTAATAGTCCTAGTGTGGTAACTGTGGGGTACAGCTGACTTAGGAGACAGATTCAGCTATTTAAAAGTTTATAACTGCTATTTTAAAGAAAGAAAAATGCATTCTAGTATTTTCTGTACTATATTAATTGGAAAATGCCTTTAAATTTCAGTGCAATAGTAATTTAGTAAAGGAGGGAGGACCCAAAGTACTGGGCATAACTTCTGTGTAGCAAGAATAATTTAATTATTTACACACATTTATTCCAAGCAACAGGAGGGTTGTGAATATCAACAGAATTTTGGAGTGCAGATATCCATCGCCTGCAAGGGCACTTCGATTTGCATTCCTGATATCAAAGAACTAGGTACAAGAGTGTATAAGGTACCTCAGGATTGCCAAGATTAACTCCGAAGTTCTTGAAAATTTACCTTCTAGTTATGAGCTGGTGCATAGGGGCCTTCTCCTGTCTTGCATTAAATTTCACTGCTTGAGATAACTTGGTAATGTAAATGTTATGGAATGGATGATGGAATAGCTGTGTAATTTGTAAATATAGACACAAAGGGAAGAGGGACAGGTGAAAAGATATTATCACTACTCCTCTCTCTTTGTTTCCAGAAATTTAGCCTGCAAACTTAACTTTTAGATCTTAAAACGGCCTGCCAAGAATTTGTTGGAGAACTGGATTAATGTGTTTTAGCTACAGGTATCCATGTCTTATACACTATATTATGACTTTTAATATACTGACAGCTGGAACTCATCTGCCTGGTCTGGAAGAAGGCACTGAGAAAGAATTAAATGTTGTGATGCTGGAGATGGTGGCTGCCCTTACGGTGAGGTCTGTGAGGAACACAGGTAAGAAAACACAGATGACTGCATTACCGTTATGATATTTAGTGGTAAGTGGCCATGCTCTGAAGGAGTACCAACAAATTTTCTTACTTTCGTGCTTCAGTCGAACATGGAGGACAGAACCTAGAAGTGTAGGTCTAATAGGAAGAAATGTGACAAAGGTATTCTTCTCATCCTGGATACTGAACCTTATTCAAGTAGTTACCTTTTTTCCTTCATCTATTAGGATCCTTCTGAAGTGTTTAAATAGAATACACAAACTTTGCTTGTGGAAAACGAGAGTGTGTATGTGACTCTCGTGTATTGTTTGTTCATCCAGATTTTCTTCCATGGTATCTATTACTTGAAATCTTGATTGGATCAGATGCATGTTTAGTAACACCCCTACATTAGTACTGGCGTACCTAAGAGGTCTATGTGTAGGGAATCTTGTTGAACATAGTAATACAGAAGTGAACTCTACTTAATACAGGAATCCACTCACTTAATTCACTCTGGAATCCCAGAATCATGTTTGCAGCATCTTACATGGGGTAAATATATTGTCAGAAACCATCAAAAAGTTCTCTTCCTAAATTAAAAAGATGTTTAAGTTGAAAACTAATAAGGTGTCTCTTTTATTTGCACTCATTGTTTTATTGGGAAGCTGTCATCTCTGATGAGTGGAAACCATGGTCATCCAGTCATTTTATCCCTAGTTGCTCTTGTGCTACTCAGCTGTGTCATCTTTAGCTTAACCGGCTGCTCCTCTTACCTGTCCTGCTGTATTTGTAGAAATGTGGCACTTTACACCAACACTGAAAATTTGCCTGTAAAAACTATAAGCAAATGATACTGTAAGTAACAAATGATACTATATTTTCCCCTAGTTGTTCTGAAGGACTATGGAATGGTGCCATATATCAAGATATTTTTGGATGATGAGTGCTACAGGAGTGCTACTCTGAGTATCTTGGAGCAGCTGTCAGTCATCAATTATGAAGAATATATGAGCATTATTATTGGGGCCCTCTGTTCGTCTACTCAAGGGGAACTATCTCTGAAACTAGATCTGCTGAAGGTAATTAATGTGGCTCTCACTTGGGCACTGTTTTCTTGGAAACTTCTTGGCTTTGTGGCGAATTGTTCTTCATCTCACCACAATACTGTCTTTTTAACAAAGTGGTAAATGCCAAATAAAAAGGAGTCATGGGGCAGCTCTTGACTATAGTAAATTGGGCACTTTGATTTTTAGGAATGTGTGTGTGGTCAACACCTTCACTCAGTATCAGATTATGAAGTATTTTGAAGACCTAAATAGTAAAGCAGAAGGGAGAAATGGAAATGCCAAAGGCGCAATTGTATGAGCAATGCTATGTAATGCGACAGGGAAAGGAGAAACAAATGTGAATGAAAGTGGAGATGTGGAGAGAAGATGTGAGAAGATGTAAAGAACTAAGATTGGAAGGGACAGGGTTGGCATGACATGAACAGCTTGATTCTGCTAAGTTTCCAAGGCTGAAACTTTGCTGCCCTTAATTTTGTCATCTCTCACATCCACCAGTGTTGTGGAAAAAGAGATGAGGTAATGGAAAGGACGAGACATGAATGTTTGGAGGAAGCAATTAGAACTATTCATAGCTTCTATTATATTTACACGGGGTCTGATCCGTAACCAACGTAATAGGGGAAAAATCACTATGCTTTATTTTGGTTTAGGTCACAGGCATCAAACTGAAAAGCAGCAGTGTTATAAGCACTGATCTTAAAGTTTCATTCTACCTTCTCTACCAAGTGTGAATGGAATTCACATTTCAGCACAATATAACAACTACTTCTGTGATAAAAGAACCATGTTTAAAAAAAAAATAGGAAAAAGGTTATAGTTTTGATTTGGAACAGTAAACTTTAACAGTATCTGTGGAAAAGTTGAGTATGGTGTCCAAACTAATATGAAAATAAATGCAGCTTCGGTGTCTAATTTTGACAAACGATAACTGTATTAAAGCATAATGTAACCAAACGAATTTATTATCTTTATCCATTGGGACTGTGATTGTGTTACACACAAATTCAGATTGATTTGCTAATGTATATTTAGCTGTTAAAGCCTGAGCCCAAATGCAATTAGCACTGCCATATTCCAGCGTGGCACGTGGACAATTATGAAGAATAACAAATAATAGAATGTGTGAAATAAATTCTGTTAAGAGTAACTGAGTTAGGGGGTTTCCAGCAGACATCAGTTTTATAGATTCAAGACAGAGGAATACTAACTCATAGACGATTAAATTCTAACTGAGTTAGAGCTGGAGGAAATGTGTTTACTGTTGACCTTCTCTGAAATGTGTTAAAGCCATCCTGATAACTTCAACTCTAAGTTATTAAATTTAATCCCTGTTCAGAAGTCTCTGCCTGGTTTGATACATTATCATACAAAATTGAATGACAGTAATAGACTTTCCCCACTCCCCCTTCAGTTCTGGCAACCTTTTCTCACAGTCCTAGATCCTGTTACAGGCAAATATACTTCTGTAAGAAACTGTTCCTCTTCAGAAGGATTTGAAGTGAAGCTCTTGTATCGGATATCTCTTGGGAAACTACATATGTAAAGTTAGCCCTTTCCAATGTGAAAAACTTTGGATTCAAATTTGAAAAGACCCTCTAGGAACATCATATTTGCAAAACAGATTGTGCAACATTCCGAAAACTTGGGATGGATTACATTCAAATACGTAATTTGTATCCTTGCAAGTTCTTTTTTTTCTCACTAATTTTACTTCCACAGCTCTTGATAACTTTTCTAGATTTGTTTGATTTAAGTGCTCCTTTCTTCTCAATGTTTGCAGTCACTCTTGAGGATACTGGAGAGTCTCAAGAGCCATTCAGCTTTCAGAATCTGCAGTGGATTCAATGCGCTCCTGTCCCTCCTCTCAGACATGGAAGGTGCATTGCAGGACCCGCCATCAGGGCTGTGGACAGCATTTGGACAGAATTGCATATTGGAGCTTGTTTTCTGCACACTTCAGGTGATAACAGCTGCCCTGCACCTAGACCCTGTCAACAGCAACTTCTTCCAGAGGAGTGGCCTCTTTGAAAAGATGGCAGAGGATCTTGGATCACTTGGATGCTTCTGGACACAAGGGGAATGGCAAATTCCTCTAAGCCTTGAGAAGAAAAGGACATTTGCAGAATTTCTGGATGCAGCTTTCTGTTCTTCAGAACCTTTCCCAATGTGGCTAAAGAACTGCATATGGATATTGAATTTTCTTGATCACATGGTCAAAGGAACCCTCCATCAGGAGAGCTACTTCAAGGAAAGAAAGCCAAAGATGGGAGAAACATCAAGAGGTGATCAGGAGGGATCCCAAGCTCAAGAAGAACACCCTGTTGCTTTCAAAAGATCAGAAAACAAATTACCTGCCTCTGTCTATAGGCTATGGGGAAACCCTGAGGAGAAGTAAGTTTTTATTTACTGCAGGAATTATAGTAGTAAGATCCGTATGTGCATTTTATGTGGTAGTACACTGAGGTAAGGTGTGATACAACCAAAGAACAAACAAATCAGTGTCACAATTCCAACTCCAAGGCCTCCAGGCAGCAGAAAGGTACTTTTGGAAAGGTAACTGATGGTAAAATTAGGGCATAAAGATTTAGTGGAGCAGTGGGATACACAAACCCAGTAGTTGCAGAGTTTGTGCTGAAGGTTCTGACACCTGCAATGTGGGAGCAGGAATGGACTCTAAGGACAGAATTGCTGGGACTTGCAGCTTTTGCTTATTCTCTGCTTGAGTCTGCCCCAATCATTTTTGACTTTTTCAGTTATATGGAAAAGCTGTTTCTAGTCACCTGTTACTAGAAGTTATTTTATGTTATTTTAAATGCTCCTCTATGCATATGTGTCCAAGCACATGTGTGCAGACACAGTCTCATTCATTTATTTATGCTGAATTAGAGAAGATTGGAAAAGGAATAGTAATGCTACTTCCCTCATTGAATGAAGGTTTATATCAAAATATTTATCCTTTGTAGGAAACAAAGACTATGCCAGAAATCAGCATAGCTGTCAGCTGTGAATCAGTTCTGAATAGCTTGGATTTCATAACTTGTGAGTTCTGTCCCACACTGGAGCCACTGCTGCAGCAACATGTTATACCAGATCTGATTTTGATTCATTGCACATAAAATATTGCAGATGAGCAATTTATTTGAAAATATCTTTCTTAAGGCTGCAGTAAGAATTTTTCGTCACTGTGTGGCAGTGTGCTACACATTACTCATTTCTCTGATGTATCAGATAAGTCTTTTCTGGAAGTGTCTAATAAACATGTTTACTTGCAGCCTTTTTATCCTCCTTTAGATCCCTTGTAAAAATTTTTATTTTTTTTTCAAATGTTCACTCTTTTGCTTGTTAATGATAATTATGATGATGTGTCTTTTTACTGCAGCTTGGAAACGAGAGACTGCATCATTGTACATCCAGGTGCTGTCTGTGTCATGGTGAGGTTGCTGCCAAAGTTGTACAAAGAAGGACACTCTCAGGTGAGTCTGAACATACCAAAGTGCCATCTAAACAGTGTCTTCCACTTTTCTGTAGCTTTGTTTCCAAGAATTGCTTACTCTTTGCAAATGTGGTAGTACTAAAATTTACCTAGAACACTGTCAGGAGGAACAGCACAAATTTCACTGAGTCAACAGATTAAGAATGACAAAGGCTCTTGGCTATCAGTTTGACTAAGTGCTTCTATACCTGTCTAATGCAGTACATGGATTTTAGTCCCAGAATACTTATTGTAAAGGCACAGCATAGAAATCCCTGGAAAATTATTTAAAGTATTGCTAGTGGACCTAGCAACCAGAACAGTCTGGCTCCTCAGACTTACTGATCCATAAGCTTTCAATGCAGCTTAGAACCTGTTATGCTTTGTCAAACCTTCCATGCACACACCCACTCTGAATAAGCTTATTTTCTATATTGTATCTGCTATTTGCTCTAAAATACTTGGATACAGGTAAAGTACATATGGAGGGATTCAAATAAAACCAGATTGTTCATCCAGAGCTATGGAAGGTGGGAGGGCAAGTTACTGCTGGCACATCCCAACTCTGTTTAGTGGAACCAAGCTAGTGAAATTCTGTTAATTATATTAATTAATTTCTGAAAGTCAAGTAGAACAGCTAATTGAATGAGAGTGTCATCGAGAAATCAGTTGGCTCTAGGACTTGAGCTCTATATGAGAGAAAGCTTCTCAGACTCTCAGTAGATGGCAGTGTTCTTAAAAATATGAAGGACTAGAGCACAAATTCCAGCAACTTCAGTTATGTATTTAATTATGTTGATCTTTTGTTTATTTCTTGCTCCCTTTTTCTTAGTCAACAAGAAATTATTGCTGGTAGTGTTCGTTTAGTATTGCCATTGGTGAACAGGATTGCCTGACTCAGACTCCAGCCAGGAGTTAACAAATGTCCTTGAGAGTTTTTTTGTCAGATAACCAACAAGAAGGATAGAGGAAAAATAGAATATTTCCTGGCTATTTTTATTTAAAAGTGGATAAGAGAATGAATAGAATATTTCAGAGCTTGGGAAGCTCACTGATGCTGCCAGGTACAGACATAAAAGGCTGGACTTCAGTGCCTTTAGTCATAACATGCATGAACCCTTGTGCAATGAGATGCTACTTCGAACACAGGAGTCAGGTAAGACCTGATGCAAAAGGTGGAACTCCATGGCTAGTGAAGGTGAGCTACTTGGTAGAAGGAAAATAACTGAAGGAATTACTCTTTGGATGGATATACTCTGTCCTGGGCAGGGTACTGTTTGGTTTTTTTTAGCACAACAATGTTTGACAGCTATGTGAGAGACGAAATAATGCCTTTGTGAATGGAGCTTTTTACTGCAGACTTTCATGAAAAAATCTGAAGGGGCTTCTTGCTCTGAATTTTAGACTGAGTCAAATGGTACATTTTTTTAGGAGCAATTTTCGAAAAGAGACAGTAACTCATCCCTTCAGTGCTGTGATGAATATTTTAGGCCCAGGTATTGAAGAGTAGTCTGGAAAAATCTTCAGAATCAGTTCAGGTCATGTTCAATTCCCTTACTTTCACTGAATTGGCAATGAGAAAGCACTGCTTTTACAGAAACATTAATGGAACTCAATAAAATGAATGTACTTTGATTCTGACTCTCAGAGATAATATCCATTTCCTGCCAATTTTGCAGCTTCTCAATGACCTTTATCAGACCCAAGCACTGATAGGTAGAAGCCCTGTTGAGGCTGTCAGTATAGAAAAAAACAGTAGCAGACATTAAAACAGGTGATTTTGCACTTCGTCCATTTCTTAATACTCTCTAGAATTAAACTTAAAAGCTTAGGAGAATAGATTTGTGGGTGTATATTACTGCCAGGTATGACCAAAAAAAAAAATCATTTGAATATCATATGGGTATGAAAATTTGCTTAAAATTTTAAAACTGCCCAAGAGACAGTCTCTGAGTCAGTAAACTCTATTTAAAGGACATTGCTCTTGTTCATACCTATGCCTCATACTAAACTATTTTCCACCAAATACAAGGTAGATTTTCCTTTTATTAATATGCTGCCTGTTTAGTGATGAAAGACAGCATTACACATGTTTCAAAAATTAAGTGGAGACGGGTTAGCATACACTTTATAGATGTAACCCAGGATATTCACTGGGTTTTTTCTACCTTAAAAAGAAAGATGTTTCCTCTCAGACACATCTTATCCTTGCCTGGAATTTTGGAACTATGGCTTTTAAGATTGCAGAGTGTCACGTCAGATCTTTCTCATTTGCAATGTCAGATAAGAAGATCTAGATCTGACAAGCCTGAGTAAGGGAAAAGAAACAACTTCTGAGCAGAGAATCAAAGCATGATTCAGTTCTGTGTTATATCCGAGTAGATTTCTTTTGAGTACAGACCAAAAAAAAAATATCCTCACATGATTCATTATAGAAATTATCTATGCTTTTGTTAAATAACATTATTGCTTCCACAGCTGAATTTGTCCTTTCTCTTTTCATCCATGTCTCTCCTATGATGAATTGTTGTCATATTGACCGTCGTGAAAGTAAAACACTGTCACTCAGAAAGGATTTTGCACCTTTTAAAAATCCCTGTTTTAAATTTAGCCTAAACTACTTGTTCTCATTGCAGCTGTTAACAGAGTAACATTTTTCAAGTATTTGTATGTCTTAAAAATGAAAGTTATTTCTAAATGGAAAAGGTCTCTGACATAGAAGACTGTATGACATTTGATATTTGTCTGCCTTAGGACTTGTATTAGTGATGTTACTGCTAATGTAACTGTTAATGTCACAATAAAGTCCTAAATTACTGCACCACATTATCTGTGCAAGGAAAATATTTAGGTATTTGGCCAGAGCTTCATTTCCCTTTGAATTGTCCACCTAAGGCTTTGGGATAAAGGAATAGAGAATGGACCAAAATTCTGGTAGGCGACTTTTAGTAAGAAGTTTGCTTGTTCATTGATCAACCAGCTTCTGAAGCTTTCACTGTGTATACAAACCAAGCAATTTTTTATTTGTCCTGTTTCTCTTGCTATTCACTTTCTCCTTAAAAAGCAAGATGTGTCTCTAAAGTTGCACTAAATTCTTGTTGGTAATATACCGTGGATTGAAGAGATAGGACCTTGAAGAAGAATCCCTGGCTTAACTATACTGAAGATAATTTTCCACTTCATCTTCTATGTCATGCAATTGTATTATTTATAAAGTGGCACACAAAGCAGCTTTGTCTTCCCTTCAGATGTTCTGAAGAACAACATATCACAGCACTGCAGAGTAGCTTGGAAAAATAAGAAGGAAACACTGCATTCAGCTAATACTGTGGGGAAAAAAATATTGCAACTAAAAGTGAGTGGGTGAGCAAGAGATGTGTCAGATCATCAGAATTAACAAAGGGATTGTTAACATTAAGAAGAGATCTTGTTGCCTGGCTTCAAATGGTGTATTTGCTAGTGTATTTCCTCTAGAAGGCAGTAGTAACCCTGGTATTTATATAAGCAAAGATCTGTAGCTTCTCTTACATACTGTACAGAGAGGAAAAGTGAAAAGCCTGATGAAGTTGTTATGTTTTATTTGGGGCAGTTAACTATCTCGTGTCTTGTTTCATGTTTTTGGAAATGTAGAAACAGTTCATGCAGTTCAGAATACTTTTTTCCTTGCCTATATGAAAGGAGCCCATGAACACGAGTTATTCTGTAACTTTGCTGAAACCAGTTATACATACTGTCAGCAAAGTAAGTTTTGGTTGTTAACGGGTGAGAGTTAATCAGCAAAATATTATGAAAGAATGGGAACGTGCTTGCAGCTGAGAACAGTGCATCAGGAATTTAAGCTGTGATAAATTTATCAATATTTTCATGACATTTTAAGACGAAAAAAATGCACATGTGATTTTCAGCAGGAACTCAAATTCTCTAGAGACAATGGGCTTTAAGCTGATGGATGTCTACCTTTTCTTTCGAAAGCACAATTTAAAGTCCTAGGTCACCTGGAACTTTTTGAAAGCTCTTCTTTGGATGCCTTGATTTCTTCATTAGTGAAACTAAATCTGTGATTTGTTAGGAAGTTAATTCTAGTTTTCTGTGAGGGGCTGCTGGCTTTTCAAGTGGGAGACTTAGAAGTAACTTTCCTTTTTGCAACTGTACACAGAATTATTGCTGCACTGTTCTTAAATCTCAGGAAATTGTGTCCTGATGAAGTGAATGCAAACTGCCAAAGGACATTTTTGCTCATCTCAAACATAGCATAATAATCTTGAAGATGAATAACGTTGAATTAAATTCAGTTACCAAGTTTTGAAACTATGGGCTCTTAGGAGCAAGAATCTGGGAACTGCTTAAGCAGACTGGGCAAATTGCTACGTGGCATTTTGCCCTTAAGATTCCAGTTTGAGGCAGACCTCAACTACATTCTAACTACACCTTCAATATCCTGATTCACTGTGCAAGAAATATGTGTTAGGAAAATCAATCCATGCATATAGAAACACACAGCGTGGTTTCCTGGACACCTTTAATATTTCTACTGAAATTTCATTTTACTGGAATAAAGATCCATGAAAGCAACACATTTTATTCAAAACAAGACAATATTGGTATTGACAAAGCTGCTAAGCTAATGAAAACAATCAATTTTTTTTGTATGCCATTATGCTTTTGTTGGATTTCTTTTGGAGTAAAACAGTTGTTTCACTTAGTCAAGACCTGTGTTGTTCTCTGTCTAGTTGTAGTTTTCCACATCTTGATACTTTCCTGCGTATAATCAGAAATGGAGCAAGCTGTTAATTAAAAGATCCAAAAAGTTAAAAGTGAGACTTTGAATCGCTGTAACAGTAAGTGCCTCTCTGAAAAATAGTGTAGTCCAGTCTGGTGCATGATTTCTACATGTAATGAGATGCACAGGGAAAATTGTGTCTCTGGGAATGAACAGTCCTTCAGAGAGAAGAAAATGTTTTCTAAAGAACTCGTCCTTCAGATATGAAAAATAGTAGTTGAGTTTGCAAAAACGGTATGTATGTTGCAATGGATGTGCCAGTATTATTATCCAAGTGTTGCAGCTGGAGACACTTTGAAAACAAATTATTTGTTAGCTTTAAAATTGTCCTGTACTGGTTTTGTTTGGTTGGATGCAAAAGAGCTGAATTCCTCTTTACAGTTAATAGGCTAGCTTATTCTGAATCCAGCTGATTCTCATTCATGTTATAAAATCAAATCCCAGTGCCCCAGTTTGCATGTCTGCCACCATTGTTGTCCTTTTCTTTAAAAGTTTGCATATCTGTTTCCGGGAAAAGTATATGAGAAAGCAGGAGAGCTCTTGGGAGTAGGGAACAATTCATCTTTGTAAGATTTGTGTGAAATCTAGTTAGGTCAATGGGGTACAATCCATTCCTAACTGGGAACAAACTACTCTAAAAATAATTTATGAGAATTGGGAGATTTTAAGATCACTAAGAAGCAATGATGAAGTAAAGCTTCAAGTCAGCAAAACATATAGATAAGTGTTTAAAATTAAGTAAGTGTTTCATGACGTTGCTAGATACAGTTTTGTTTAAAAACAGTACTTTTAGAATGAAGAGTAGATTATGCCAGTACGACTCTGCACAGACTTAATGTTAAATATATTCTGAGTTCCTGTGTTGGTCTTGGAGCTTATGCCTAATAATCTGCCCTTGGTGGTGGTCCCATTTTTAGAACAACATCTGAGAGCTCTGATCCCTCACTACCATAGTTGAAAGCTGAACTGTGGATGGCCAAGCAGCTCTCAGATGGAACTATGGACACTGTGCAACTGCAGAACTTTACAGAACAGCCATGCAGTTGTACTTGAGCCTCTGGCCTCGGGGGCTTCTTTTCAGGGCCAGATTTTCACACCCAGAGATTTGACAAATGAAATAAATAAATAAATAAATAAGTCAGCCGCCATGTGCAACTTTAGTTCCAGCCCTCCGACTTCAGTTCTGTGTCCATTTCAGCTTTCACAGGAAATCCAATACGCTGTGGTTGATCATATCCAGTCCCTGGTGAAGTCAGAAAAGAGTCGTCAGGTGATGTGTGAATCTGGGTTGCTGAGCACCATCATAACTTCCTGTCAGGATGCCTTCTGCAATGAGAGTCATCCGCTGCATCTGCCCCTCACTAGAGTGTTTGAGAAGCTTGCATCACAGGCTATTGAGCCAGATGTGTTAAGGTATCAGATTGTATCTAATGGAACAATTTGCTTTAGTGCAAATTTTTTGCAAAGTTTCTATAACCATTAGATGCTTTATATAGTGCTCTAATTCAGCAAGACTCAGCCTTTTGTTTCAAGTCTCAGTTATTACTACTTTCTCACTGATTGCAGGATATATGCTTAAATGACTTACTGAAGGTGGTGTGTCTGTAGTGTTCTGCTGCATCATCTCTGCAGGGGTTGTAAAGCCATTTTTGAATGAACTAATTAAGTAATTGCAAAACAACTAGGGTTATTATTTCCTGGTATTCATATGTAGAAGCTGTTTTCTGAAAAGCAAAATTACTTTCTCGTATCTCAGATCCATGTCAATAACAGATGCAGAAATAAAACATGCAGTCTTGTTTCTCAGTCTTTAAAATTTGGTGTTCAATAAGAAAGTTGTTCTCCAGAGGGCTGAGCTGTATATGCCTGGTTTCTATGACTCCAAAGTGTCTGACTTCATTGTTTTCCTTTTTTTAGTTGCTTTCTTAATTTATTTTTTCATGTTAGGCAATTTCTTCGGTTGGGAGGTTCTCCAATACTACCTTCCAGGCCCAGCACACACAAGACCAAGGTCCTTTCATGTCAGGGGAGTGATTCAGCTAATGTAGGTAAGCACATAATGAATAACCTGTTGCTGATACAATGGCTGGGTAATAGATGTCTCCAAAATGACAGGAAACTGCTGTTGAGTAGGTTGCTCCAAGACAGGCACAGTGAAGTTGGAGTATGCCTGAAGTTCTATACTGGGTATTGCCCAGGTTGGATGGTACTTGACCAACACTGAGAGCTGATCTAATGATCATTAAAGATCAAATTATGATGTCTTAGGTCAAGCTAGATGTTGATTATACACTCAGACTTTGCTAGATCAGACATGAAAGTGATCTCTAAAAATACTGATCATATTCTACAAACCAAGGAGGCTGTCTCCTGGTTTAGCAGCATGTTTTTTCTGTGATTTATATCTAGAAAGAGAATAAGGATGTGAACAAAAAGCACTGCTTTTTGTAGTCCCTAGGGTATCCTAGTAGACTGCCTTGCTTATACAGGCTATTTTCCAGCCAAGTTCTCTGCTCTAATGTATGTTGCAGGTGAAAGGCTACAGCAATAGTAGACACCTGATACAGCATGGTATAAATTTCGATCTTATGTTCTTTGCAGTTGTTCTTCAAATCCTCTCCCACATATTGCTTGCAACTGTTCTGTTATAGCAGAATTCAATGGTCTGTGTATAAGAAAAATGGAGCCAATGGGCTGGGGACCTTTTTAACCAGCAATGAAATCTGGATCTATCTGAAGATGTGTGGGAAGAAAATATGGCTATCATTTCTGTAGAGCTCATCTCTCCTGACAGCTTCCCGTTTTGAAATTCCTTCAGTGCAATATTTTTTTTATATTTCTGCAGACTGCTGAGGATGTGTTATTTCAAGAGCATGTAGGGCTGTTCTAATTAGCAGTGATGAATAGAATATGGGCAACACCTGTGACTGGAAAAAGTGTTGCAGGCATTGTGTTAGGCACTCTATTGATCTTGTAGGTTCAGAAGAGGACATGGTGGACAACAAAACTGATCCTCAGACAGCTGTGCCTGTCAGCACCTCTCCTTGGGTGTCTAAGGGATCTGCACTTGCACTCCAGACTGCAATGAGTCTCATCTCCATGACATCACCTCGAAACTTCCAGCTGCACAGCACTGCTTTGGCTCCATCATTTGTGGAGTTTGACATGTCCATGGAAGGCTATGGGTATTGTTGCTGTTGCTTTTTTCTTTAGCTGCTCTGCCATCTCCAAGCCCTTGCTCTGGACACAGTAACTATTCACTTCTCTCTTCATCTTAATCTATTTATGAGCCCTATTGCTGCCTTTCTTGCAGCAATGTTGCCAACCTATTTTGTTATTGCTGGTAGCCTTCTCTCTGCCTTGCTACCATAACTCTGCAGTGTTAAGTGACTGATGACTTTCAGGGGTGATTTTACATTTTTGATGAACGAGTGCTTGCTTCTGTAGGTGTTTATACCTCCCTACCTTGGCCACTGTTATGGGACCCAGCGCAGACCAAGCTGTCTCAGGAGGAACTGGCATGGGTAAGCACTGTGACTCACCTATAGCTTCCTGGAAGCACTGACTTTTCAGCCCCATTGAAAGCGTTCAACAGCTGCAAGAAATGGCAGCAAATAAGCTGTGTATTTCAAAACGTTTCTCTGTGTCCCAGACCAGCTCTGAACTGTGTAACTCAAACTGCTCAGCAAAATGCAGTATCAGAGGCAGCTTAATAGTGTGATAAATTAAGATTAACGTTAGCAGTGAAAATTTAAGGCAGGCTGATAAGAAAACAGTCTTACCAAAGCAGAGCCACCAGATTTTAGGGTAATCTCCCATGGCAGCAATAGGAGCTGTCACTTAATGGGATTCTCCTAAACATCAAAATCCTCTGTTGGGCGAACTGTGAAATGGCTGTACCTTTTGCTTCCTGAAATTCTGTGAAATTTAAGAACTTTTTTCTGGCTCAGTGGTTCCTAATCGATGGGCTCCATAGCATGCAGTTCTAGTAGTCATTTCTTATCAGTCAATTTTAGGTCATTTATAAGTATGCACAGACTCATGTGCAGTCTCTATGATACTGAGAATACAGGCAGTGAAATCTAATAGAACAGAAATTAAACTTCATAACCTAATGTCAGTTCTTGCATGATTTGGACTACAAATGAAACAGAAAGCAGTCTGCTAATGGCTCCACGAGGAAAACAACTTCCTTGCTGCCTTTTTGTTTCCTGTCTACAGGTACCAGAATGTTCCCTCCCTCAAGTGGCCTGACACTGTCTTGCTGGTTTCTGATTAGCAAGTTCGGTTTGGTGCACAACAGTCATCCAGTCCGTTTCCTTACAGTCGTGAGGCATGTGTCAAGAACAGAGCAAGAATTTGTTTGCCTTTCTGTAAGCTTCTTCCCACAGGACCTCTCTTTGGTCATTTCCACAGAAGAAGTGGAATTCCAGCCACTTGGTAAGGCTTGTTTCAGTCAAGCTGCAGTGCTGTGGCCTCTGATTATCTGGAACTTTTCATTAACAAATTTCCTCTTTTTTGAATTACTCGGGATATTAATGAGATTTACTTCTCCGATTTTCCTCCTGCAGTCCCTTGTGATTGTAATTCTTGGCCATGTTTCAGTTTTGGGTTTGCTGTAGGTATTGTGAATTACTTTGTGATCTGAAATATTCTGTGGAAAACTTCTGAATGTCAGTTATGTAGTTGTCTGCAGTTGTGGAGATGGGGCTTGAACCAGCTGGTTTAAGCAGCCTGTTCTGTGTGACACTAGGCAGGTTTGGAGAGTAGGATTTAGGATTTGGGGAGTGATCTAACTTCCTAATGAAACAACTGATTTCCTCTCCTCACTTTCAGAATAATTTCTATAGTGCCAGCCTGTTAGTATTTTTCTCTGTTGAAATTTATTCCTTTTTCCTTGTTGAGTAGAGTAGGTACTTCGAATGTAAACGTGATTGAATATTCCAGAGGAGGATGGGAATGGAGGGGAAATAGTAGCTGGGATTTTTTCATGCACAGCTGACTTTGCTTGAGTGCTCTGATTGCCTTAGATGTTAAAAATTCCAGCTTGCTTCTTTTCATAAAAACTACAAATTAATATACAGATTTTTATCATCTCATGAATTTGCTAGGATTTTTCTTTCTTTCTTCAGGCAACCCACTGAATATCCTGAGGGGTTTTCCTCTTAGAGAATATGTTGGCTTTTTCCTAGTTCAGTCTAGTTTTGCAGCACTGAGACAGCTAGCAGGTATTATTTGGGAAGATGGCACACAGTATGCTGGAGAGATCTTAGGTGTTGTGCAAGTCTTAGGTCCTGATAATAGACTTTCAGGGAACATTTTAAAGACACTGAACATAATAGCACCAAATCACACTTGACCCACAGAGAATCGTGCTCTTTCTGTCATATTTGGTAGTTGTGCTCCAGAGGCAGGGGAAGGTGAGAGACTTTCTGTTCACTTATCCCTATTTTTGCTGTTACAGATGTTATGGAACCTGAGGGCGAGGTCCTAAATCCCTCCCCATTTCCAGGGCAGGTCCAATTTGGCTGTGGTAAACTGCTGGTCACTGGTCAGTGGCATCATCTCACAGTGACAGTTGCTAAAGAAGCAAAGAAGACCTGCATTGTGTCAGCTTACATAAATGGTCAGATGCTTGGCTCTGCAAAGGTAAAGGCTCTCAGCATAGATCTCATGCCTGACACTTGTCTCACATAGCTTTTCATTCTCTTCTCCCAATGCGTATATAACTTTTCAGTATTAGTCTGAGAAATTCAAAGCATGGTGATTTGCATAGATAACATGTACCACTGTGCTGAGCATCAGTGGACTCAGAAATTCATACAAACCAGGGTATATTTGTGCTGCTTTTCAAAAGTGTGTTTTCGGCTTATACTGCTACTTTGAACTAATACCCTCCTCCCCTCTCAGCATGTAGATAACCAGGGCAATTTTGAATGGTGATGCTCCTCTGAGAGCTGACGTTACCTTGGTTGCAGGTAGCTCAGGGCTATGCTGTTGAAATTCAGTTGTACCCTTAGCCCAAAATTTTCTGAGTTCACTAGTGATTTTGAGGATCTATCAGGTTAAACTCAAGATTTGCAGAGGTTGCCAGCAATAAAATGTACATCACATCTGGAAAAGCAGAAAGGTCACAGACAAATAAGCTTCTGCAACTGGCCAGCTCTTTGCAAGAATCCAAAAATGGGAGGAATTTCCTCAAACATTTTAAATGGTCGTGTTTCAAGCTGTCTTCTTTCTGTTACACCCATTGAACAATCAGCTGATGAGTCAGTGGCCTTTTTCCTGCTAGCACACTAAGCATTCAGGAACAGACAGATGTTCCTCTGAGTTAGTTATTCAGTGTGTGAGATTATATCATCTCATGAGTTAATCGCAAATGTTGGTGTACTAGTATTTCCCCTAAGGTGCCATTTCTTGTGATCTTGTTGCATAGCAGTCAGTTCTCAGCTTGCATGAAATGAGAAAGCAATCCAAATGCACCTGAAGGGTTCATAATCTACAGGCTAAATGAGAACAGCCCCTGGTTTATATTATCAATATCATCGTGTTCCTGGTTTTGAAGCTAATTTCAAATTATTTTGCGAATCTGATTTTTAGATTTTGAATGCTGGATGCTAGCAATGTTGAAAATGCAGCCTATTTCTATTGCAGCTGTGGTGGGTGTGGTGGTTTTTTGGGTTTGTTTTTTAATAGAATCCTTTCATTAACTGAAACTTGTAAGCTTGGTCTCTTCCTTCCTGTTCCCATATTTCAATTGACTCTCAACACATGCAAAACTCACTTGTGTGTATTACATTTCCCTTGTAACTGCAACCTGTTTAATTCCAAATATTCTCTTTCTCATATGTGAGAAAAATGATCTGTCTTCTAAGTGCCTTTTGGGACATATATCCATTTCAAGAATGAAAATTTAATTTAATTTGCCTTTCTTCAAATGAGACTGAAAGTCATCAATAAAACTAGGCCTAAACATTTCAATTGATTAAAGAATTCATAGCAAACATGTTTAACATACAGTGAAACAGCGCATATAAATAAAAGAAGCCTTTGGTAAATAAAAAATTGTCCCCGTGCTGGAGTCTCTGACACGATGCAAGTCTTCATCTTTATATGTACAGTGAAGAAATGATTGTCTAAGAAATTAGAAATGCACAAAGGTTGTTAACAATACCAAAGGCTATTTTTGGTTGGTAGAGCTGGGAGTGGGTGTTACTGTGTTGCATCCAGTCTGATATTTATTCGCTCAAGTGTTCACTCAAGTCCTAACTCTTAATATTGACCAGCCCTGTCTTCTGCATCTCATTAGTCAGAAATCAGTAAATTCTAGGAGTCACTCATGTTAACAGCAAATTAAAGGCAGGGCTAAGCCCTGAAGTACAGTATAGTTTCTCTCTACCAAGAAATTCCAACTAATTGCTATTAGAGCTATCTACATTTAAATTAAATAATACACACAATTTAGGAGCCGAATCCTTATTTTGATACCAAAAATGAATGGCCCTATTTCCTAAACAGTGTTAGCTTCACAGAAGCTAACTGGTGCACTTGGACTCTCTAAACTCTTTAAAAACTGTTTATTCTCTAGGTGCCAGTACAAGGTGCTACCTGTAACTTGTTTTTCTGTGTTGAAAATCACAGTCTGAGTTATGACGTTTAGAACAGGAAAAATAAGTCTGGGGTCAAGATAGGGATTTTCTTTGCCAATACTTGAAATTATTTTGACTGTGTTTTTTGAATAAAAATTAAGTTTAAACATTCCAAAATGCTTATGTTTATGGTACTTCTCGAAGTCCAGTTTCTAAGCAGTAGGTGATAATTGTGTTGCACAGCTGACTGAGACTTGAATGAGCAAAGAGGCGAAGGGCAGTACTTTACAGGGACAGGACCCTAAGGCACCCTGAGTGTATTGGGGTCCTCTCAGTGAATTCTTTCCATGTTGCAGATGCAGTATCTCCAGCCCTTACCAGGTAGCTGCATTTCCATGGAACCCTCTTCCTTTATTGATGTCTATGGGTACATAGCTACTCCTCGAATTTGGAAACAGAAGTCCTCCTTGACCTGGCGCCTTGGCCCTACATACTTGTTTGAAGAGGCCATTTCTGTGGAAACCATGGAGGTGATGATTAAGCTTGGCCCGCAGTATTGTAGCAATTTCCAAGCAGTACAGCTTCAAGGTATGTGATCATTCTTATATCCACCACTATTTGTTTTTCAGGGGAATGCTCTTTTTATTCTCACAATCTGCTATTAGTGTTCCAACTGTGTCTAGAGTTCACTCTAAAAGCCTGGAAAATGGAATTACTGAGTGTTGTACAAGACCGTAGCAAGATACATGAGGATCTTGCAACGAAGAAAGGCAGGAATCAAGCAGCAGAAAGAGATGAAGAGTAAAGAAAGATGTCCTGAGTTGCAAGATTGTGATTTCTGTTGGACAAAAGTTAAAGCAGCAGTTTTAAATGAGACATTCTGCATTTACAGTGCTACAGAAAAGAAAACAACAACAAAAACAACAAAGAACAAACAAACAAACACAAAAAAAAAAACACAGCAGAAAAAGAAGTATCAAGTTTAATTGCAAATGCCTGCAGAGTAGGTGAGAGCACAGGGGACAGAGGGGTAGGGGAATAAGTTACATTCCACTTAATGAAGAGGCTTTTTAACTGAAGTATATTGTTAGCTTCAATTATTAAACAGGCAGACAAAACATATCAGTTATTGATTACTGTTTGTTCAACAAGTAGTGCATTCACCTCTGTACTAGAGCTTGGGATGACGTGGGATGATCGTTTCTCATGTGAAAAGAGCAGAATAATCTTACCTGGTTATGCTCCAGCCTAAAACAAAGGGAAGGCTGTCCAAAAGTACTCCTTCAAAATGCTGTTTATCTACACACAAAAAATCTGCAAATGAAACACAGGGAGGGGGTTGTTGAAAGAGAAATCGTATCAAAGTACAACTCTAAAATGAAACATTACCAATAGAAGTCAGAAGGATGTGATTTCTGAAGCACTGAGTCTTTATGAAGCCTGAGGTGCTTGTTCTCTGCACAGTTCTGAACAGGTGGACTTTAGTACTAATCATGGATTGTGGCAATCTGATTCCAGAGATGCCCTAACACAGGGAAATCACAGAGCAATATACAAGATATGATATCATAACTGTAAAATGACCTCACTCTCTCTTCCCCCAGTCTCCCTGTTCCTTCAAAAGACCTGAAGGAACTTGTCAAATGGAAATTTTGACTTAAAAAAGGCTTCAGCACAATGCCCCAAAACACTATATTGTATTCCTTAAAATGGATTTATGACCTTGTTGAGAACACCAGAGTGAATTGTTTCAGCAGTGCTGTTTCCTGTCTTACCACTTCATTGCTTCTCACTAATCCACAGCAGCTGTGAAGAGGATTAGCCATAAGGCCATGTCCTTCTGGAAGATAAATAGGTGACACAGTCTTGGGGCATTTGCTTATAGTTAATCTTTGTGTGGAATATGAACTAATGAAAAGTTTCTTCAGATGTTCATAGTCTGTCCTCCTTTAGGTGAGGACCAGAACAGTGATCATAATACTGCACCTCTAGTGGCAGAAGAGAAGATTTCTTTTGGAATCAATGCTGTGTGCTCAACACTCACTACAGTTCAAGATATAAAGAGCTCCTATAATGAAGTGGATGGCCGGCTGATTGCCAAAGAGGTCACAAATTTCCCTTGTCTTAAACAATTCTTTTCTTATTTCTGAGCAGATACCTAGAGCAAAATTTGTGACTTTGTCTTAGTTGTGTACATTCAGTGATTTTTTTTCTTTTCCCATTCCTTAACTTCATTCTACTCATGATTTAATTTTCATCTGTGGAGTAGAACAGATTGGACAGTCTGAACACAATGTTAAAAGCATTTCTTGAAACAGGAACAGAAGCCACAATTTTTAGGTCTTATGATAATTTGTTTCAGTCTGCGTTTTCTTAATGCCTTCACAAGGACTTTTCACATGCTACTGTATCATTCTTGATAATGCCAGGTCTACTGACATTTGAAAGTAATGGAATTGTGGGAAATTGTAGGTGGGTGAATGTTTGTCCTAACAATCAACTTGTAACAAAAAAAAAGATGGCTTCCATAGGCTAAAAGTAATAAAATAATCTAAAGCATTAGAGCATGTATTTGTTGCTTTTTGTCTTTCCAGTACTAACAAGGTTTTTCTTAGAATGTCTTTTATCTGTTTTAGATTGGGATTAATTCTCGGGACAGTTCAACTCCAATATTCCTAGCTAAGAATATTGCCGGACACCTCTCGGGTTCCTTGCGGACTATTGGGTCAGTTGCTGTGGGCCAATATGGTAAATGCACTGTCTTCATGTTTAATATTTTTTAAGAGTGGAGTTTTCTCTGTTGAATAACAGATTTAGTCCATGTAATTTCCTGATAGAGTAACATTGCAATTTCCTAGGCATAAGAGTGTTCCAGTCCTCTCCAGCAGCTACCAGCCTGAATTTTATTGGAGGCCCTGCCATTCTCCTGGGTCTCATTGCTATGGCCCGTGATGACCACACCATGTATGCAGCTGTCAAAGTCCTGAACTCCATCCTGAACAGTAGCCCACTGAGTGAAAAACTGATGAGTCACATGCATGGATACCAGGTGAGCACTCTTGTTCATTCACTCTTGTCCTTCCTGTGGAGACCTTTATGCCAAAACCTGTCAATGGCAATGAACCAGGCATACCCTGGCTGTAGGCACTTGTGATTGGAACTTCGTGAGTTATAAGAGCTTTGAGAGGGGGATACAGGATAGTGCTCTGTACCCTGTGCTTACAATCTGTGGGATCCTCTATAACATATATCCACTGATGGGAAGGAGAGGACAGATGCCTTTTGGCCAGACATGATCTAATAAACTAAATAAGCCAGTGCAGAAAATTTGTGACTGACCGACCCTTCACCTTTTACCTACACACTTAATCCCTCCCACAGAAGACCATTTTTCAGACAGGTTTTCTTCTTCCCCTTGGCTCATACAGCCTAAGATTCTTCTTTACAGACTGCCCAGCGTAGGGATGACAACGAATTTCTTTGACTCAGTCTTCACTGTGTATTAGGAATTGGACTGAATTAATAAGTGCCGTCTGAATTTCATTTATTAGGTCTGTCCCAAATTAGTCTTTTAAACCTGAAATCTGTGGAAACTGAAGATTTTGGTTATATGTAAACCATCTATGTATATGATATTCAATGGATTGAGGCTCAAGTATGAAGTTTCAGTTTAGTATCATTTACTTCATGCTGTGCAGGCTAAGCAGAGAACTCTTAGGGAACAGGGAAGACTCTTTAACACAGAAGGTTTCAAACAAGACTCTTAACATTAGGGCTTCAGGAATGATTTATTATAAACTTTCCATTTTCACAATTTGCAAATTGTTCATAAATTGATCATGATTCATATGAATATATTTATCCTACTTAGTTATTACTTGCCCAATCCTTTCTTGTAGGTGAATGCAGCCTTTACATTGCTGTATAAGCTGTTCCTTTTGACTTTGTGCTTCTCTCCATGTGACAGATCATCATACTGTAATGGAGTGCTTTTGCTTTTATTTGGAGGTCTGAAGCTTTTCTTTGGAGGGTTTTTTTTTAACAGCAAACTAATAAACATGTCTTGATATGTATTTTCAAATTAATGTATGTTGCTCCCAACCTGTTCAAAATGTAGTGACTTTCTGAATGTTGTCCTCGTAGTATTAGGAAATCATTAGATAATCAAAGGCAGACTCATTTGAGAAACTGGTAACTTTTCACAAATGTCTTTCATTTGGAGAAGTGAACATTAATATCTTTTAAGTTAACACCATTTGCAAGCAACTAAGAACACATCCATGAAGCATAGCATCAGAAACCTAACCTACATTGGTTACTTACAGTTATATTTGTATGTTCCTTTTTGTAAATTCCATTCAACATAACATGGCATGTATTTTGCTCCTGTTCAATGCCACAGAGCTCCTTCAAAAACTTACCCTTTCACTTACTACACGAAATTTCATGTGCGGACCGAAATCTTCACTTTCTTCATTATGCTTATGCAAAACATATGTATGTATAACTAATACAGCTGAGCAAACTGTGTATTTGCCTTGAATTAAAAAATAGTGTTATATATTAGTTTATAAATACAGATTTATACTTGGCAGATACTTATTGAGTCTTCCTTTTTCAGTTGCTGACCTATCTATTGAAAAGGAAGACAAAACTGTTAAACAACAGGATTTTACAGTTAATGTTCTCCCTGGTGGGCACAGCTGAGCTTGGTTTCGAGTCTTCGGTCATCAAGAATTATAGAGCATTCCAGTATGTTCTTTGCAACTTTGAGGTAAAACTGTTGGTGTTACTTTGTGGGTTTGGCTGTTTTAAAGATGGCTTTATAGTATGAGGTTTGATTTGTTCATAGCACTTCCTGCATCCAATATTTGGGATGGGGTTGTGTGTTGGGCTTTTCCACACTGTGGCTCACCTGGGGAGATGGCAGCTTCCCAGGTCTGCAGGAACACTCCCAGAGGACCTGCTCCTCAGGGCTAACTCTGGAGCAACAACTCCCCTCACTAGCAGGGTTTTCCCAGTGCCTACAGGTTGTGTTGCAGAAACACTGAGAGTTATATGTTATCCTCCCTGAACAACTTTTAACTGTTTCCCTGCCACAGGTACTGTCCTCACAGCTCAGCAGAGCAGTAAAACCTCTGCTTTCCTTTGTCTTTCAGCTTTGGATGAAAGCACCAGAAAATCTTGATCTTGCTCTTCTTTCCCATCTTGTGGAGATCTTGCAGTCCTCCAGGTATACAAACTAGTGTTTGAATCAGAAATCTGTGGGACAAACTCAATCTGTAACCTGAAGCTGAAACTGTGAGATACCTAAGAAGGGTCCAGTCCAAGTTGAAATCAGTGGACTCTGGGACTTCTATATTTCTCTTTCAAGCCTTAAGTTAGTGATCTGACCAGCCCCTGATATGACTTTGGGGCCAGACTGGGCAAAGATCCCTGGTTCATGTGGAACCACTGCTGTACAGTGAAAGTTTAAATGTCTGGTGGGGAAGGGAAAATGAATGTTTGAATTGAGTATGAAATAATTTTTAAAAATAGGTAATTGGAGTTGTGTTTAAAATCAAAACTTAACCCAGGAAGACTTTTTATGACAGTATATTTTCTTAATCATCTGGACTAGATTTAAATGTATCTAAAGTGATATAGCATGGCAGAGGGGCTGAGTAAAGCTAGATTCCTACTTTTTGCAGCAGAGAGCTCTGTGCAGAGCTGTCTGGTGTCCCTTGCTGAGTTTTACAGGAACAGCATTTATTACCACGAACTCACAGCTTGCAAATTCAATAACACTTCCTTCGAACTCGTTGAAATGCAGCAGTTACTGAGGGAGAGGGCAGAGGAGAAGGCAGAATACACAAAGCACTCTTCTGATCTCTATCACTGGCACATGTCAGTTTGTTTGGCAGTGTTTGAAATGTTGTCAGGGCAACATTAGAAGCCAAAGGTGCAATGCATCAGTGCAACCTGAGAATCCTTTTAGTTAAAACTCAGCAAATGTGGTTCTTTCTAGTAAAAGCTTTAATAGTCCCTGTGCTTTTTTACAGAGATGGACATCAGAATGTTGCAGTTGCCTATCAGGTGGAAATGGTGCCCAAGCTTGTTTTTCTTTTCAATGATCCTGAAATAAGTAACTACAAGATTACTGTGGTCTGCACTATTCTGTCCCATCTGTTGCAACGATACTTTAATATACGGGATGTTCTCAGGTAACCTTCAAGTCTATAGCTTTTCATCAGATTGCAGATTAGCTATAGTCCTTCTAATACTGGAGAGAGCTTGATAGTAGAGCTTACATCACCTCATGTTTGGTAGAACTCCAGATCTTTGGCAACTGCAGGATCCCCACCAATGAAAAACTTTTTCATGCCTTCATTCAGTCCAACCTTATATTTGTGTGAAGGTAAGTTGGGTGATGACCCTTACAATGGTGGCACAAACAGTTCTGCAGGTTTGACTGGGACTGTTCAAAGTCTGTACTTAATATTTGGTTTCATTAAAACCTTGCCCTTAAAGTATCACTGTAGTATTACACCTTGGCCCCAGTGAACTACCTACTGAATCCTGTTGGTTTGGTTTATATCCCAGTAACAATCCTTTTTGTTCTTGGATTTCTATCAGTTTTGTTGATCAGGATTTCAGAAAGCAAAGAATTAAAATCCTGGGTTGTTCTTCAAAGAATTTAAGTTCTTCACTGCTTCATTTTATATTCCCAGTCTAATTGCCTCAGCCTGTAGCTGATGAATTGAGGAAGGTCCACATAGTGCTATCTACAGCCACATAACTCCAGGGAAATGCACTGCACTGATGGCAGCTCTGTTCCTAAAGCTCTGTTTTTAATAAAATATTGAAACAGAGTTGCATATCAAACCCGTGGTCTCTGCAACAAGCCTTTAGCTGTGCTGAAGCGTATAGGTATCTCAAATAGTTAATTGTGGAGTAAACTAGTATGTAACTTACTGCTTGCCAGCTCTTTTGTGGATGTATGTTCCTGGATGTATGTTACCTGCATGTATGTTCCTACCCTGGGCTTGTATGAGTTAGCATATTATTTTTTCATACAGGTGAAAGTCGTGGACTCAGGATACCAAATTTGCCATGTTGTAAGGAGTGTGAATGAGCATTTTTCTTCAAATACCACAAGTTGTTATTCCATGGTAATTTGATTGGTTGTCAGGCCTATGAGTGCTGAGTGAGTGGACAGAGATGATGCCTACCCTTCTAGCTCCAGGACAGCAGAGGCTATAACAGGTTATCAGCAGCACTGAGCACTGAGAAGGATACTGGATTTTCTGCTGGTTCCAGACTTTTGACAGATCTAATGGGAATTGCTGTGTGGACCATTCCTGTAGAAGAACTGGTGTTCTGACCCCTTAAGAAATGCCCTTCTTGTGGGCAGGAGGAGGTCATGCACTTTCACCAAGTGTTTATATCACATTAATCTTTTTAGCCTTAGAACCAGGTAATGTGTTAAAGCAAACTACAGGTGAAAGGAGGTTGCCAGTCCTTCTCCTGAGTACCTGCTAACGTGTCTTTGTTGTCCTCTATTTGCATGGAAACCCAGTGATGATAACAGTGACACCAGAATGCCACAGGCAGTTCAGAACCTTTTGTATAAATAGCGTACTTAACTCAGTATTGCTTTCCTGGTGGTGGAAGACGTTTAAAATAGATATAGAAAATGTTTCCATTTTTGTTTCCGTGTTGGATTTGTAGGTAGATGACCCTTTAATTTGCTTCCTAGTTTATGAACTTATAATTCCTATCTCTGCAGCAACTAGAATTTCCAATGGTTGTGAACAGTCATCATTAATGAGTATTGAGATTTGCATGTAATCTCCAAGTAATTAAATTAATATCTTTTTGCTGACCAAAACTGCTTTCCTCTTTCTCTGCAAGGATTGGATTGTTCCTTGTTTACACCTTGAAACCTTCTTCTGTGGATGAAAATCAGCTTTTCCTGGATAGTGTGGCTGAGATGCCTAGTGAAGGTAGGGAACTACCTTACCTACCTTGTTGGTAGGTCACAGATGGCTACAGAACTCCCCTGTTTCCCCAGGGCCTAATGAACCCTAAATGTAAGCTAGTGCTTCTGCCTCCTGTGGCAGGAAGAACCACAATTCAAATGTCTTCATATGAAAAGGGACAGGCTGCACTGAGGTAACCCTTTTGCCCTCATCTCTGCTAACAGGCCAGCAGTACTTTGGCTGCACTGTCCAGAGGCTACACAATGTTGGATTTCAGATATACACAGAGAGAAAGGACATTAAAATGAAATTTCCCCCAAACTAACCTACTGGGCTGTTAAGAGGAATAAAGTTTCACTGGGCACCCTGGATTTTCTGAGAACACTTTGCTACACTTACAGTTGTAGGAAATAATGTGTAGCTCCGCACCTTTTAAAGTATCTGTGTATTTACATCAGGTTCATGTGGGCAAACATCCAGTCAGTTGGCTTTTTCATTGTGATGTTTCAGTTCAGGCTGTACTGGTTATTGCAACTCTAAATCAGAGATCATATTAAGGAGATGCTGATAACTGTAGTTTTTATATCTAGACATCACAGAAGGCAAAACAAGTCAGACTGCCTATTTACATCTCCCTCTCTAGCTAACCTGAGATTGCTTCCTGTTGAACATGTAGTCTGAAATGAGTTTTAAATAACTCCAAAGAGAGGACTTTGACAATGTAAGCGCTGGTTGTTTCTGATGTTAGCATGAACTCTTATTCTAAGATTTGATGTCTGCATCTTTTTACTCTACAAGAAACCTGATATAAGTATTTCCACTGGGTTAATTTGGTGCAAAGAAAGTTGTTCATCACAGCAATGGAACATGTGCTTTGTCTCTTCATTACTCTTCATTACTTTCTGATATTTGTAGCCTTAAGTCAAACATCTGGAAAGACAATCTGGCTCCGAAACCAATTACTGAAGATGCTGTTAGATGTAATGCACTCAGACAAACTTCATCTGTCCTCCGAGTAAGTAGAACAGGAAGGTATAGGCAAGTCTCTGTCTTCTGGATTTTTCTTCTTGCTGGTGCTTGACCAGGACTAAACATACTGATACTGTTTGAATCTCAAAAAGATAGCATACTGGATTCAGAGCTACTTCTTTGTCACTGATTTATCTGGCATTCACCTGTGTGGTCTGATCACATATCTGATATCCATTTTGGAAAAAGTTTTATATTTTCAGGAAATATTGTGAAGGATGAACTTGGATATTGGTGTTTCTTCTGCATTGCAAGGGTTGAAGAAATCCCATCTGTCTTTGAAAATGAACTCAGTCTAATGTGGGATTACTTGCACCTTTCCATCATAACCATGAGCATGCACTTAATACAGTTCTACCTTTTATAACTTAAAGGAAGATTTTACAGTGCTAGGTGCTTTAACTGTGCTAGTTTTCATTAGAAAATACATCTTGGACTTCGAAATTTAAATAGTAATTTTGAATTTCATAGTTTAAAAGATCTAGTCTGTGATGTAGTTTGCCTCAGTTATTGATACACATTTGCAGAAGGAGATTCATATTAGTGAACTTCTTTTGTCTGACTAATGTAAGGTTGGATTTAGCAGGAATTAACTGTTTTCAGCTGTTTGGATGAGTCTGATGTTAAATCTTCGTGATTATGTGTTGTGGTACACCTTTAATCACACTATTTCTAGAGAAACTTGAGCTTCTAAATCACTTAAGGATAATGTTAAATAATGCCTCCTCTCTGTCTTTCACCATGTCTCCTTCCATTTATTTTCATTAATTTTTTTGTCCTAGGGAAAAAGAAAAGACATTTTTGGCACTGGGGCCAGACTGGTTTCTGCTGTTCACACAGAGCTACCTGCACTCTAGCACAGTTGTGCTAGGAATCAAACTACTTCTGTGCTTCCTCCACAATCGTTTGCTGCTGAACAAATTCAAGGAGGGAATAGTGGCTGGGCGCTGGCTGGAAAACAGCTCTGCAGGGCTGAGTATTCTAATGGGTATGTATTGGTTTAATGTTCCCGAAACACTGCCTTGATCCAGCTCAGTGATAGATCACTGAAGTAGACTGAGAATTGAAATTACTTTCTAGGGCCATCTTGTCTTGTACTTCAGCATTTCTGTGCTGAGACTGGAAAGCATTGCTTGTCCCTTGCACAATAATCAGTAATTCTGATTAGTACTTTCAGGGAAATGGGCCTTTTTGTGTTGCACAAAATCAGACTAGTTGATAAGCCTATGAGGTGTTGCAATGCCAGCTTTGCTCTGAAACCTTCTGTTTCTTTAGGATTTCTTCAGCTTGCTTTTTGATAATTAGACCTGTTGTTCTGAGAAAGGAGAAGAATGGAAGAATAATTAAAGGAGAATCTCCTGCAACAGAAGTGAGAGTGGGAAAAAGCGTTATCTGTTCATCTGAGGGAGTTTTTTAAACTGTTGATATTGCAGCCTAGCAGACTACTGAGTGGCCTGGGACAGAGACAAATGAGGATAAAGTTCTGTCAGTAATCCTTCCTCTGGTATGACATTTAATTTTAGACACTTTCCTTTTCTTTTCCTTTAAAGATAATTTAAAAACTCATCCTCCAGTGCCTGACAATGGCTACTTCTTGATCTTTGGGTTTTCTGTGTTGCAAAGATGCCTGACTGATCATGTCCACATCCCTGAGATCTACCTGCTTGTGGCAGAGCTCTTTCTGGCAACTCCACAATCTGAACCACCTGAAGCAGTCAAGGTATGAAAAAAATAGTAGACAAGCACCTGAAGTTGATATTGTTTTGCTACTTTGGCTTTTTATGCCCTTTTTCAGAGAGAATTCCCAGACAAGTTATAGTACTTGGGCTTTGTGATAACAAAAATTAGTCATTCGTATTTAAAAAATTAAGTTAACTTTGATTATAAGAAAATTTTTGTTCAGAACAAAGTTGTTGATGCAGGTGTTAAATGTTACACATTTAATAGAAGAGGGAGGAGCTGCTGGAGGTGAAGATGTCTTGGGTTTTTTTTCTGATGTGGAGAGAGCAGGCTTTGTTCTTGATGTATTGTATATAATTCCCATCTCTTAATCAAATATCTCTCTCCCTCTGTAGAAAGATCTTGAGTCTATGTTGCAGTGGATTTTGCAGCACCACCTTACAGAAAATGTCCTCAAAATTGGGTTGTGTGCAGAGGCAGCTGTTTTACTGCTGGAAATGGTTAGAGTCACTGTGGACAAGGTAAATGTTTTGTTGCAAGGACAGTGCACTGTGAATGGCAGAATAAACTGCCCAAGCATGACAGATGTCGGTAGCAGCCTTTACCTGTAATCCTTAGTCCTCCTCTGCCCTCACAGGGCAGTATTGAACATAACAGTGAGCACAGACTTCAAAGGGTCAGAACTGCTATTGCCCTGGTTATGTAGCAGATGATGTGACGGGCTCATGTTTATAAGAACTTCTGAATACAGAGACTGATCTTGCCCATAGCAGTACGAAATTTTTTTCATTCTTGGTGATGAGGATATGTCATCTTCTGGTTGGGTGTATCTTCAGTCTGCGAGGTGGGAGTTGGCTGCCTGTGCCTTGCCTGATTTCTCCGTGGCCATGTCATGTGTGCTTCAGAGAAAAATGCTGCCTTGACCAGATACACATTTGTTTGTGTTCAGCCTATTGTAGATGCAGAAGCCTCCTGGGAGATTGCCTATCCAGGGAATGTTATCCAGTTTCTGTGCTTGATCTACCACAGTTATACTCAGGACCCTGTGTGGCACTGTCCTGACTTCCTGAAAACTTTGGCTATGGTTGCTTTTCATTCAGGACCACCCAAGGTATGTGTATATGAGCCAGCACAAGCCCTTCAGATTGGAGATAGGTCACTAGGAAAAAAAAAATCAATTTAAAGAAGACTCTGAGTTAGATGTATTGCTGTCTACTTTCATAGGGAGGATCTGAAGGCCTTTTGACTCCTGATGGTCCAGCCATTGCTGAAGGGAAAGGCTGTGTTGATTCATCCTCTCTACCACTCCTACCACACCCTGCCAAGAAACAAGTGTGGGATTTTGTGCGAGTCCTCCTGATGCATAGCCTTCTCAACATCCCAGCAAACAAACAAGGGCATCCACTGGAGCTTCTTCTTGAGGTTTCTCTTATAGTTAGGCTTTGCTTCTCTACCTTGCACTGGGCGTGAAAGGGCAGGATATATCCTGATAGTAGCCTAGTTAAAAAAGTGCTAACAGTGACAAAAGGAAAAAAACCCTGTCTCCACTTTAGGTACAGATCAATAAAAGCTGCAGTAACTGAGTCCAGATTATGGATTTCAATGACTCAAAGCACTCAAAAGAGTCAGAGTGGACTGAAGAAAGAGAAAATGAAAAATTTAGGCTTCAGCTCCAAATTGTCAATAGTCCAGTTATCTCAGATGTGAGTTCTGATGCAGACTTAGCTTAGTAATACAAATAGCAATGAACATAAGCTTGACTGCAATTGTCATGAGTTAAATCATCTTGTGGAGCAACAGTTCCCAAAAGGTTTATACAATAATATCCCAAGGTTTGGCACAGTTAAAACAGAGTATGGCTTTCCAGTTGTCTGAATCCTGAGCCTGGTAATGGAATTGAAGGTCCCTGAGGGCAAGACCTCTTGGGAACCAGCTGTGAACCCACATTATGGCCCTTTACAAAACCTTGTTTCTGTTCAGCGTGCAGAGGGCAACTGAGTTGACTATCAGCTAGATGGTGTAGTCCTATGTGAGATTTCCTGTTTTTCTAGCTAGGGTATAAAGTTCTGCCACCTTGTCTGTTGCTCAGTAGCTGCCCACACATGCACTCTTTCTGAATTTAAGTCTGATTTCCTGTCTGTTTTTCTGCTGTACTAATATGTATACTGTCACTATATAGGCTTCTCCAGAAGATGCCACCAGTGAGCAGAAGAGACATTTTCAGACAAAAGTTTTGCTGTCTGCTGTGGATGTCTTCCATGTTACCACCCAAGGCGAGGGGAAAACAAGACCACGAGGTGAGTGGTGAGAATCAGGTCATTAACTAGCTTATATTTAGCAGGTAGGCGTTACTGCTAGAAAAGTTTGGGAACAATAGCTAGAAGAACAGTCCAACTCAGCAGGCTGGACAGTCTGTTCTCTCTTGCTGTAGGCCAGGTTGCATAAATTATTGTGGTTTTATATTTTTTTTCCCTCTTTTTGAGAACAGATTCTGAATATTAAAAAGAGAGTACTTAGAAAAAACTCTAGATTTATCCTTCTGTGCTTCTGGAAACAGTGCAAATAACTGAGTTGCTGCTCTCCTTTCTGACTCAGTAGTTGGACCAGTCCACTACAGTATTTTAGTGAGATTGATTCTATCCTTAAGATGGAGCTGTCATATCCAGTCTGAGTAAGGTATTTCTGTTAGACCTAGTGTTTTCTTAGACATGTCCCAGCTGAGACATTATGGCATAAGACTGTTCCTTCTCAGCTCTGATAACCTTACATCTCACATCTTTTTCATTTCAGCTTGTTATGGAATAACCAACCCTTTTGTATCCCCTCCAGGGAGCAGTGATCCTCGTGGTACTTCAGAATCAGCTGCATCTGTATCCATGATGAATATTGCTTATTTTGTTCAGAAGTTGGTTGAGAAGCTGAACAGCCGAATGTTTGCTGCTGACCCCAAGCAAATCCTGATCTTCACTGCCAAACAGATTATGTGGGTGAGTCACGTGGTTTTTTTTCCAACTGTTATCAACATGTCGTAACATGATGTTTCACACTGAGGCTGTGATACTGCAGTTCTCAAGAAGAAAGCTGTAATCCCTTTGGTGATTGTTATTACTTCTGGTTTCTCGCATGAGCACATAACAGCTCTAAATAATAATGATAATGGAGATAGATGGTGCCTCATAAAGAATGGACAGTATTGTGCCACTCTTTTGTCCTGCTGTCTATTTGCTATCTGCATGTTGCTGAACAGGAATAAATTAATCTCTTCCACAATTCTGGGGACTTCATCAGAACTACAGAAAGATTGAATTTGTATCTAACAGATAGTTCGGGAGAGTTCTGCTCAAATAGGTTTGCAACAGCTTAAATGAAGTGGGAGGTGTGGATCCTTGGGGAAAGAGATCTTCGAGCAAGCCAAGTACTCTGCTGTTTTGTGTTTTCACAGGTCTTAGAAAGCTCGGTTTCTCAAAAGGAAGTGTTACTCAGTGCCCTGTACAGCTTTCTAAACAGAGCAATCCTATACTGCCTATCCAGACCTCAACAATCACTGCCAGAACAGTTTAATGTCCTGAACACTCTCAATGTCCTGCAGGAGCACTGGAACATTATTTTTGCAACTTACAACTCAAATAGTAATTTTATCATCTGCCTAATGTACTGCCTTTGCCAACTGAACTCGGGCAGGTACAAACATTCATCTCATTATAATGTTTGCTTACAGCTCTGTGATGTATCTATACACATGGGTACAGAGGGAGAGGTTTCACAGAACTTAGGTAATATCAATTTTGAGGAATCATTAGAAGCTGAGATTTGGCTGGATACATCATTTCCAGCAGCCTGCTTCAGAGTAGTAACTGGAGTTAACAAGCTTGAACTGATTTCAGTGGAGCTGGCTCACAGACCCATTGATAAAATGAGAATTTTTAAATCTTCCTGGGATGTGGGCTAGAATCTCTCCACAAGCATGCAGGTGGCCATTATCTGAGTCATCTGCATGGGCTAATGTAATGAGATGTTTTTTCTGATTCAGCAGCTATTCATGTGCAGGTACATTTAAATCATGTATAAAAGTGTACATGGATCTTGTGAATGTTTCTGTTATTGTTACTTGGATCTTAGCTGCAAAGTCTGGGTTGTGCTGAAGTTGGAAGTTTTGCCACTGACTTGGGTAGGGCTGGAACATCCATACCTGCTCTGTTTGCTGTTCTTACAGATGATATACCAGATGTACTTTTGCTAATGTAAGCTGGGGAGTTATTTTGGAAGCTTAGTTTTGTGAAAGGCCAGTAATTTATTCATTATAATGATGTTTCTTGTTTCATTGAAAGCCTTCTGTACTGCTTAGGTGGTTTGAATTGAATCCATTAATACAGTACCACATGAGAAATGAGCCGCAGTTCCTGATGTCTTCTCTTGATTGTTCTTATTCCAGTCAGATAATAATTTCCAGGCCAAAACTGTTGACATGGGGTAAGGATTGCTTGTATGTAGTAAGAACAGAAACGTTTTTTAAAAAAATTAATACAGAAGTGTTTGTGTTATCCAATAGCCAGACATAGCAAAGCCAGGGAATCAGAACTGGGGTAATTAAAAGGAAATCAGACATAAAAATGGCAGCTTTGCCATAAAAGACATACAAGATACCCAGTGGAGGTGCAAGAAAGCTGGATGCAGACTGGCTACATCAGTACAGCCCTGTTTTTTATCTAACTGAGATGAATGGTAGATAGAAGTGCAGGACGAAGTGCAGGGATAAGGCATGTACAGCAGTGTGACCTATAGGATCTTGGTGACTACTCCTTGACTTTGAAAATCAGACCAGCAGTGGTTTAGTTCCCACTTCCTTTAAATTCCGTGGTATTATGTGATTGGTATAAGCCCTCAAGCCTGGAAATATTGATCTACTAAATGAATCAAGTATGAGTGGATATATAGAAAAACCTGTAGCTTTTCCACTGTCCTCAGTTTGTTTTAAATCTGGTTTCCTAACCTGTCCTCTTTTCTTTTTTTTAATCTTTGTCACAGATGTTCAGAAGGTTTTGGGGTGGATGCAAAACCAAAGCTGGCTTCTTATCACCAAATTTTCCTTGCACCCAGTGAAGAGGAAAAAGGCAGCCTGCCTACGCCAGATGAAGGTAATTTATGCCACAGGTTGCCTTTGGCTTACAGAGCAGGAAAGTGTCTGGCCTTAGCAGTTGTCAGGACAGCTTGTGCAAGGTCTCCTTGTTTCCTCTTCAGTGTACAGACATTGCAGGCACAGCACAGACAAAGGAAAGTTGTGCTAAACAATTACTTGTGTTACATGGCTTTTTATTCAAAAGTCATGCCCAACATCCTCAGGGGTAATGGATATAATTTTGGCAATCTCTCTCCCATGTTATGGCCAGTCAGCTGCCAGATACATACTATTTGTAGCTCTGTTTCTTTTTTTTCAAGACCCATACAGAGCTCGTATCCTTCTGTTATACACAGGAAGAAGCATTTTTCTCTTTTAAGAGAAACATAGGGAAAAATTTGGGTTGAATTCAGTGCGACGGCTGTCAGCTGAATCCTGTGACAGAGCAGTTATCTTTTTTTTATTGTTTATTTTTTAACATATATTGGCTTGGTTATGATGCAACCAAGTAAGTGTGTTTTGCAGGGTAATACAGCTAAGCATCTCAGCACTTCCTTGTACAGTATCCTCCTGCTGTGTCAAATTGTTTCATGACTTGGTTACTTTTGCCCCACCATCTCTAATGATGTTTGGCAACATCAAGTAATGTCCTTTATGTGCTTTTGCATTCTCTGAATGATAATAAGATCATTAAAATTCCGATGAGATTGTTTTCCAAGGTAGAAACCAGTTAGACTGATCTGTCACTCCTGCTTGTTTCTTTCAGGGAGTTGAAATATTGTAAAAGAAATGTCCTGCTGTTTTCTGTCTGTCTAACTAATCTGGCTTAGAACCTGTGGAAGCAGTAGACAAAAAGGAACAACTGACTCCAACAGTTACTCTGGACCAGTGCTGTTACAAATCAGATGGTTTTGCTTAATCTGCTGCTTGGATCTTAACATTAAAAATGATTCTCCGTTAATAGTTTCTTTTTTGTTTCCTAGTCCATCAGGAGATTCTGAGAACAGTAGAAATCATCTGGAGGCAGCTCATTTCTCAGAGGCGGCAGGCTCTGGAGGACACTTATAAGATGGATCTTTCTGTAAAAGGAAATGACAAAGAAAGGGACATGAAGATAACAGAGATCACTCCGTTATGGGAAGAAATTATGACAAAAGCTTGGCAGCACTTGATAGGTCTCTATTTTTTTATGGAATATTCGTTGTAGTAAGCAAAGATATTGCAGCAAACAGAGTGCTTGATAGAAAGCTGCTGGTTCCTTGGTTATACCTTTCCCCTGCACATCACCTGCTAGATAAAGCAGATTGTCAGTCTCTCTCATTTAGGACTGAGATTGTGTTCTGTGTCACAACCAGTCCTTCTCTTATCACCTGGTGATGTTGTAGGGCTCATGCTGTGCTGCAAGAGAGAGAAATCTTCTTAAATCATATTCCACAGGAAAATTTAAAAGGGAGGATATTTGGGTGAAGAAGGTCATTGAAATGTGTGTAGTGCTGCAGTGATTCAGAGTTCATGTCTGTGTAATTAAACCAATCTATGGCAGACCTCTGTGAGGCTTTTAAATAAAAACTTGAGAGGTATGTGTTAATTCAATTCTCATACAAATAGAAGAACAGTCCATCTGGAGTGAAACACTGCCATGTTGTTTTGTCTTCTGTAATGGGGATATAACCTGTCTATCTTCTGACAGGCTCAGATTTAAGTCTTACAAGCTTTTTTTGTCTGTTCTGGCCTATAGCATCTGAAAAGAAGCTTCTCCAAAATAAATCAGGGCCAGGCCTGTCACAGAGCAAGCACAATTCCTGGAGTGAAAGCCTCTCTTCAGCTATTAAGTCCATGCCTGGCCGAAACACAAAGGAAATAACATGCAAATCGGAGGTAAATTTTACACTTAGTCTTTTCTGGCTTGGCCTTTTACATATGTCTGAAGAGTTTGTCTGGATTTGGGAGGCTTCTGAGTGTGTCTGTTAATTGACATGTTCCATTGTAAATTAATCACCTTTTGCAGTTGAGGTTTCCTTTTCTAGCCTGCTGTAAATATTCACAAAGAAATAGCGAGCTGAAGAACTTCTCCTAACATATAATGTAATAATGCAATTTTTTTACATAACGTCCAATTATTGTATTTGAAAGGAAAGACCTAATCAGCCCAGGTATGTTTGTACTTACAGGGCTCTGCTTGGGGCAGAGCAAGGCAAGGAGATGCCAGATTTGCTGCTGCTTCTCACTTGTGTCACTTATGTAAACATTGTCCTTCAGACATTGAATTAGTAGAAAGCATCAAGTATTATCATAGTACTGTCCTTCCATTTTCTACTCTATATGAAGTATTAAAGGTTTGAATTTCAGTTTAGCTCCTAGAGATAAACAGGTATTATATAATCCAGGATGGATTTGGAGGGTATGCGTAATACTGTCAACAACGCAGCTGAACTATCTTTTCTATTTGTGAGCTCCTGCTTTTCTGAGAGAAAGGGCCATTTCCATGTTTTTCCTGGGCATTTGTCAAAAATAGAAACAAAAAGCACCAAAAAGATGTCACTTGTAAGTGTGTTAGAACTAGAGTAACTAGCTATAGGGTAGGGCAGCAGTGCATTGATAGAATATTCAGAGCTTTAAACCACGCTTTTGTTGCTGCAGTGCTCAACTCAATGTATTAAGATCTTTTTTCGACTGCTGAGGAGACAGTGTGTATTATTGCATCACCTTAGGGATACTTAACCCTCTACAAGCTATAGCAGACTGCAGTTTTATGCCCCGTGATGTCTGGTTCACTTCCAGATGTGCTGACCAGGAAGACGATGATACCCACCTAATGTGTCTGGTAGTACCTTACTGAGCTGCAAGTGTTTTCTTAGCATGTCGCAGCATCCTTCTCATTCCTTAAAATCACTTTGCTGCTTACAGGGGGAGCAAGTTCTTCCCAGGTACATATGTATACCATGATGTCATACTACAAGAGAGTCGACTATTTGCCCTGGGGTCTGTTTAATTATTTTTTAAAATTAATTTTGATTATTACAGCTGATTACACCTCAGTGAGCAATGTAATTGATATTTGTAAATGTATCCCAAGGAACATTTTGTACAACATGCTTTTTGCTGTTGAAGGTTAAAGACTCCGTTATTGGTTTTTCCCTAAATATGCCCACATCATTAGTTCCTCCAGTGAAAAGGTTGCCATCTGGAAAAGGCAGCACGGAGACATTATTCAGGCACAAGTGCATGAAATTGGTGTTTCTACGTCTTCTGTCTCTCTTTTGCAAGGAAGCGGCTTGTAATTAAAGGAGCTGGGTTTGGAGGAAACATTACTCACTTGGTGTTATTCCTTATCATGTCAAGTACTGACAGCTCCGTAGCTCTGATAAATTGATCTTCTCCATGAGATAGGAAGCTACAGCTCCAAATGTTCTTCTCCATTCTCCCCCTCCCACTTTCTCCCTTCAGCCTCCCTTCAGAGTTGAATGTACTTTTTAGAGAGGTGAAATCTAAGAGGAAGAAAATTTATTTGCTTCTGAACAGCCCTCTTCCTTCATACATTTACAGTAAAAAAGTTACATAAAAGGTTATGTTAAAAATAAATGGTATTTGTGCTTCTAACTCATATTTTGACCACTTTTGTAGTCACTTTGAAAAGTGCCATAATGCAATTTTGCATCATTTTCCATGTCTCAGGTGGCTTCTGTATTCACTTAGGAAAGTAATCTGTAGATACTGGCCTCTGTCTTCACTACTGCTAGTTAAGAACTAGTGTCCTACAGCAATAGGCACCTAGTTGAAACATGAAGAAAAGAAACAGTATGAACTATGTAGTGACAAACAAAGACTTTAAATACCATAGTGAAATAAAAATATTTGCATTTACTGAGAGCTAAGTGTGGTCTTTCCTAACTAAGCAAATCTTACAGAGAAAAGTGCAGAAATTAAGCCAGGATTTCAGAGCTTTGGTCAGGGAAAAAAAAAAAAAAAAAAAAGGTTAGTTACTGGGTTTTGCTGTCAAAATCTAGGATATGAATTTCATTTTTAGGTTAGCAGTGACTGTTTTTGATATCTTCAACAAGCTGCAAGAGCAACAAAGGACCACTGTGACAACTATCTTTCAGTCAACTATAAATCAGTCAGCAGCTTCTACCATGCAGTGTCCTGAGGTTCTTTAGGAGTGCCTGAACAAGGCTGCAAGCAGCCTACTTCTAACTCCTCTAAGACACACTGCCTCAAAGCTGCAGATATAACTGCTATTCTTTACAAGAAATGAAGAGCCTCCTCAGTTTTACAGGAAGCTTGATCATGTCTGTGCTCTTTTCTTTTGGTTCATTAATTTCATTCCTCTATGCCAGAGGCCCATATAACTTGAAAGAATGAAATAGGAAAGTCTTGTTAATCCCAGTCTTCCGAATGAAAAGTTTAAGAGACCCCTTAACTTGTATTGCAAAGTCAGAAGCTTTACATTAGGATTTTGGTCAGCAAGCATATGCTCATGATGACAGCTATAGATACATCTGACCTCCTTTGTGCTGGTTTTGTCAGTCTTCAAGAGACTTCCTTCCAGTTAAGTGATGGAAGAATGAAGGCTTTGAATTCTTAAGGATTTTTTCTGTAGTCTGACGGACAGCTTCTTTTTGGTTTGGTTTGGGTTTGGGTCTTTTTATTAGTTTTCTTATGTGTTTATTCACCAGGCTTCTCTTAGGCCAGGAACTAAAAGTGTTGCTGTTACAGCAAAGTATTGGTTTATTACAACAAGAACAACAATCCTTTCAAATTTCACAGCCAGCAAAAAATTTTTAACAATCCTTTCATATGTAATGCTCATCCTTATGATAAACATGGCTAGTATACCTAGTGTAACTGGTGATTCACCTGGGGCAGTACTGCATTGTATTTTGAGAAGTATTTAAACATAACATTTCCACTGATCAAACTCCCAAGTGGGAGTTTGAACTACAGGCTTAAATTCCTTCTGTGTTGGAAATAGAAATCTCTACGTCAACACTTACAGGACATTTTAACGTGTGTTGTACAGTGCTAGGCTTACTTACCTAAAACAAATAATAGCTGCATCACAGATATGGATGCAGCCCTATCTGAGGCAGGGCTCTCACTCCACACGATTCCAGCAGGGAAGAACACTGGGGCTCCATTCGCTCCTGGCTGTTGGTTTTGCTTCACACTTTTGCAGTCATGTTTACAGGTTTTGGGGAAGAAGTAGATGTTTGTGCACAGACACCTGTGCAAGAATCTGTATTTTAGAGCATGGTTTTAATGAAGGCTTTTCAAGCAAAAGTGTTTGATGTTGAAGTAGAAGGGTGATCATTTATTCCATGGCTCTTGTCAGGGCACTGAAGACTTGTCCCCAGAACATAAAATCACTGTTAGATCATTTTGACTTCTGTAAGAAAGAAGCTTTATCTCAAGTTGACAGACATGATTTTACAGAGCCTTTGCCATTATAACCCAAGATGTATATAACCAGCAGCTGAATTCAGTGCTAAGTAGCAGACCAATGTCTTCAAGTAGTAGCTACTTCTTTCCTCCATTTTTATAGCATCTTTCAGTAAGAGACTGTAAAATCGAGGTTGATGCTGATGAGCCTTGGTTTTCAAACAACTGCATCAGAGAATGGTTGTTTAAGGGGAGGAAGTATGCAATGCAGTGAAGAGAAAAACAGGGTTAAAAAAAACCTTAGCTTGCTAAACAAATACTAGCTTGCTAATTTTGGAGGAAGGAGGGGCAAAACCAACTTAGCAGTTCATAGTAGGTGAAATGAAGAAGATAGAAATATTTGAAACGTGATCACAATTACTACTTAAATCTTTTTCTCACCAGTCACTCAGTTGGTCTTTCATCAGTTTTTCAAGTTAACTGCAGTAAAACATGCAAACATTTAATGATATTTCTTTGAAAAGTGCATCATTTGTGTAACATGTTTATCTTCATAATAGAAGGATAATTAACATCACTAATTATCTAATTAAGTTCATTAACTATCCACCAACAGTGCACCGTGAAGTTGACATTATGTTCTTCTGTCAACAAATGCTTTGATTTCTTAGGAAGTAATTAAAATGTAAATTAGCATGTCATTAAATGCACAAGGGAACTTTGGAATCAAATATTCATTTCAAAAGTGCTCATAGCACACATTTTTTTTACTTCAATGAAAGCAGGCACTTTACTATTAATGATGTATATTAAACAATTTCCATTATAATATTATTGTCTTGTTTAATAACTGGCTCAAAGCTAAATTACAGCATGCTGCAGCAAGCTGGAAAGAAGTTTCTTTAACTTTGAACAAAGAAATTTTTATGTCCTCTTACATGGATATCCAAAATACTGCTCATTTATAATTTTCAGATTGTTTACAATATCATAAAGAAATGATTTGACAGGTCTATGTAAGATGAGATTTGCATGAAAACAAAATACAGAGCTCTTTCATATTATGTGATACAAATAACTGACCTTTCTGAAATGTATGGGAATAATTTCCACATTTACTGAAGATAACTGTTTAACAGAGAATTGGAATAGAAATGTTGTATGAAGATGAATACAAACTTTTAGGCTGACTCAGATTCACAGGCCCTTCACCCCACAGTCTGTTCCCTAAAAATTCATTACGGGTTGGTACAGAGGTGGCGTATGACAGCACAACGCACAGTAGAAAAATCAGTTGTTTCTTTCTTGATGTATTTTTCATCATAAAAGCTGCAATAAAAGTGATATTATCCCCTGCAGACTTTTTTGTGGGTAATTCTTCAGAGGGAGTTTTTCTGTGCTTTTAAACTCAGTGGTGGTCTGAGGCAGTGAAGTCCCTTCATTGAAATACACATTGTATGAGAAGATGTCTTTTATTTCTCCTGCTTTTTTTTTTTTTTCTTTTTTAAATATGCTTCTGCCTTTCAAGCTAGAGATTGTGTCTGGGTCAGGTTTAAGCTTAGATATAGGATTTCAGTGAGTGGAATTTGATGTTTAAAGCTGTTGGCATCAAAGTCTCATCTTTCAAGAGCTGCTGGTTACAGTTTTATTTTCACATATCAGAGATGATGCCAAATGAGTAAACAGTGTTAACATGGATGAAAGAGGAGTTTTATTTGCTTTCAGAGAAACCCTAGAAACAAGTGCTAGCCACTAAAACTACTTTTTTCTTTGCTGAATATTCAGAAAGACAAATAATTTTTCATATTTCTTATTTCAAATACGTCTGTTTTCTTCCAAGATTTTGGTGGTGTAACATTTTTTGATAATAATTTCAGAACAAAATTGTTTGAATTAAGTTGCTTTATATGGATTGTTTGATTCAAAAGCCTGAAGTGGCAATCTAAACTGAAAATTAAAGAACAGAAAATTAGGGTAGGTCCTAGAAATCTCTGCAAGATTGATGTAAATATTTCTTCTAAGTGAGGGTATAGGTTGCTAACTGTGCTGAAGTCTGTGACCATTCATTTCTCATAGTTCTCACCTTTGCTAGGCAAATTAAAGTTTGTTTGTGCCTATATGTGTTCTATTCGTGCTTTCTGCTGCAGAGAAGCTTGTACTACATGCACTAAAAAACTCCAGAAGTAATCTTGTCACCTTTAAATGTAAGTAATTTTAGAAAATTGATTGTTTTGAGGGTCAGGAGAGACATGTTCCTTTGTATTCTGTACTCTGAACTCTAAGCATAAGCTAATGCCTACAGTATTCTTTCATCAGGTAAAGAAGAGCACATTTTCTTAAATAAAATCCATAATTCAAATGTGCATGAGGCTTTTGGACAAATGTATTGAGATAGTATGTAATAAAGCCCTAAGATACATACACCTGTAGGATTACGGCATTTTAAATAGTAATAGGAAAATGGTAAGAAGAAGTGAAGGCAAGAAGAAACTCCACTGCTATTCCCTGTAATTCCGAAGTCTGACCTTAACTTTTCACTAGATGTTAAAGTTAATGCCTCTGCTGTAACAGGATGGAAACTGAGCCCTCAAGAGGTTGAGTGAATTATCCCAAAGTCACAGAAGTCATTCTCAGAGACAGGATTAAAGAACAAACATGCCTTGAGTTTCGTTGTGTGTTTTTGCTATTAGGGGACAAGTTATCTGTTCTCTCAGGAATTCATCTCTTCAGTAGTGTCATCTGTTGAAGGACTGTGTGTGTATGCACACATGCATACATATATATAGTTGCTACAGAAGTAGACCTGCTTCTGTACTTCCTGAGTTTAGCTGATACAGTGTGGAAGTCTCATCACATATACACCATACTTTAGGGTTACCCTTTGAAACCCACCCCTGTGTGTGGGTACATTTATGATGCACTGAAATATGGAGGATTTTCTCATTAAGTCTGCTATTCCCCAACCAACTGGCAATGCCAGGAATCCATCCGTGATCCTTAGGAGCAGTTGGCACTGTGCATTAGCCTCCTAGAGGGTTGAGGCACAAAGCTTCCAAGCAACACTTAACTGCTGGAACTCAGTCTGTTGAAAAGCTAAATGAATTTTGGCAAAGCAACAATAAAATCCACATAGCAATAACAATTTTGTGATGCAAAAGAGCCTGCGAACAACCATCAATGTGGAGAGTGCATGTGAAGGACTAGGATAAACCTCTCTTTAATCTGCTAAGGAAAACATATCTTCCTTAGCTTAATGATTGTTACTTTGTAACTAATGGAACAACTTTTCCTCTTATGAAATGAACCTACTTGTTTCCTAGTGCATACCTGATTACCTGAAAGTAATCAAGTAATCAAGGTCAGAAGATGGGTGGCTTATTGTTTGCACAGGGTAGTAGTGTACCCAGTCTTTGATTCACTATGTTAGATTTAGTAGCAGCAGTAGACTTGGAGATGTTAGGCACTTTGTCCCTATTCAAGTAGGACAGGGCTGGTGAATTGGAGACTTCACCCAGCTTTAGCAATTTACTATAACACTTGGATGCTTCTTTGTAAAATTTCCATGGTAGCTGTAATCCTATCCTCCGCTTGTGAGCCAGATGAGAAAGGGGTTGATTGATTTATTCTGTGATTTAGCAAAAAAGGACCAAAAGTATTGAGCTTTAATTGCACAAGTCAGGAGGGGAAATTCTGATAAGATATGTGGAAAAAAGAGGAGCATGAGAACTGCCATGAACATAAGAAGATAGGTTTCAGAGGTCAAAAGAGTTTGGACTCAAAACTTTACTGACAATCTCACCCTGTCGCTGTGGGAGTCGTGGTGGTTCAGGAATTTCTATAAAAAGATTACTGGCTCTAGATGAGGACTGCAAAAATCATTTGCTTTTGTGAGAAAGTGTCTCCTTCCTAAGTCACATCCTCAGAGACAGGAGATCTGCACTGGTTAGACCATGCAGTCCAGAGGTCAGAGATTGGACATAGGGCTGCTGAGAGGAGCAATGCTGCACCACAGGTAGTTGCAATTTAACATTGAGCTGCTGGGTAATATATACTTAATAAAAACTGAACAATTTGTTCTTTATAAAATGGCATTTCCTTTGTGTTTTATTTAGTCAGCTTTTTTGTTTGATTCAAGATGTGGAAGATATCGCATTAGTATTATGTAATTTTTCTCATTCTGATGAGGCTAATTACCTGTTTCTTTCTTCTGGAATCATCCTCCACAGAGGTTTTAAGTATTATTAATTGTCACTTTTGAGGTTCAAGTGCTGCACATATATTTTCTGTGTTTGTATCTTAAATGCTTGGATTAAAGACAAATCCGCCCCCCTTCACTAGCAGACAACCTGTACATAAAAGTTGCAAAATACATGCCTAAACACAATCCTAAACAATGATTTCTTGAATCAGGGTCATCAGATCTGTTTCTACCATGCACAAACTCTTTGCCACTGTCACATATGCTATTTAATGCAATTTGTGCCATGCCCCTAACATTACCTCCTATTCTGTTTTCCTACACCCATGGAATACTTTCTGAAAACCCAGTGATCTCTTGATTAGCTGTAATTAGATTGAAAAGCCTTATTTGTAGAATTGTGAAAGCCCAGGTTAGAGGAATAAGGTATGCAGACTCTTTCTGGAATATGAGAGCTAATATCTGCTAAATCAGCTATATTAGAGTACTTACTATATGGCACTGGGAACATAAGAGTAGAAGGGATTTCCAAATTGGTTCATCAAATTGTTCCCCCCTCCCACTACTGCATACTGTCACCATATGCATCCTCTTTGTAGGCTAACCAGGCTGTTTCAGATTAATTCAAGTTGGGTTTGCGGCATTACCATACCCTCTTCCCCTGCAACCAGGTCATAGTGACAGGAGGTTGTAGACTCTCCATCCCTGGAGGTGTTCAAGACGAGGCTGGATGCTGCTCTGAGTAATCTGGTCTAGTGGAAGGTATCCCTGCCCATGGCAGCGAGTTTGGAACTAGATGATATTTAAGGTTCTGTCCAATTTAGGCCATTCTATGATGTTCCGAAAACTTACTTGTCTTAGTTTCCCCAACTATAAGCTAAAGACTTTAACCTCTTTCATAAAGACCTTCGAGATGTACTGGTGAAAAGTACTATACAAAAGTATAGTACTTTTTTTTTATTATAGCTGTGATGCTACATAAATGCCCTTACTGTGTATGCTTATATGTTTATGATATTAATTTTGTTCAGAGGAGCTAAAACAGTATACCATTATTATTGTTCTAGCCCTTACCAACAGGTGATTTAAAACACATGCTTCAAAACAGATATGTGGGTATTGTCACTATCATCCATGGGATTATGCGCTTGACACAGTGAGGGATTTAAATATTTGGGCTCTCCTTTTGTCTATTACAAGTCCAAAATTATTTTGCCTTGAAGTTTATTTTCATTTATTGAGAGTTTTGGCACATACTTTTGTGTGCATGTGTGTCCTGTAATATAACACATAGCTTTTAATTCTCCAAAGAAAGCTTCGAAGTGCGAAGCCCAAAGGACATAATGTTTCCTAAGGAAAAAACTGTGGTATATGTGGTGTCTGTATCATGCAACATGAGTTTATTATGGCAAGCCTGAATATTTATGGGGTGTGGAAAAGTTAAGAGATCTATATATATTTTTTAAAAAATCAGACATAAAGCATTCCAGAGCTCAGTAGAGATTTGTTAACTTAGAACTCACACCTCAAACTTCTTTTTTTTTGACTTTTTTTTTTTTTTTGGAGGGGGGGTGTTTTTTGTTGTTGTGGGTTTGTTGGGTTTTTTTACTGTTTCTCATTACAAGCAGTCTTTCAATTGCTTTAGTTGAAAGAAATGATAGAAAATTCACTCTGGATTTCCTCAGTGCTAATAATTTTCTGTTCTATTTGCATGAGGACTCCACAGAGCAAGAGGAGAAATGGTTTTTGAATCTATGGGGCTTTTTTTGGTTTTTAATAGGAAAATACCTTGTAAATTCCATCATCTTTTCAAACTCTAAATACTGGCAGGCAGCACAATGATCTGATTCTACTTAGAATGTGATTATCTAAGGCTGCAAAGTAAAGAAATCTGTATAAAAAAGACTTAAAGCATGGTTTCATACTCAGATTTTTAGAAAAAGATTGATTAATATGGCCTTTTAGTATGCCCTTCTCTAAAATTCACATTATATTTCTTATATTTACACCTGCTTTTCTGAAACTCAAATCTTGTATTATGTTACACTACATTAACAATTATCAAAGCTGGCATATTGTTCTTGTTTATAGTACTACACTGTGACACTTCTGTATTTAATCTACTGCATAACAGTTGCCATTTTAAAGGATAAACACCTATGTTTTTAATGGAATCTGTTTATTCGTTAGAAACTTCTTTGCACTAGTTCATTAAACATTACAGTGTCACTGTTTTGACTGAACACTTAATAAATAATAACCTGCTCTATATTATCCATGCTTATTGAATATCTCTTTCAGGTTTTGTTTTTGTTTGTTGGTTTGGTTTCGATGTGGGGGGTTTTTTCCCAACCACAGTCATCCCCAATTTTGTTAACTGTTCATTTCATTTTACAACCAAATGATTTTCCTGTGGGGATGATCAACAGGGACATGTTCATCTGGTTGAAGACAACTAGCTGTAGGTGATTTGGAAACCAAAGTGGATAGTCTGCAGCTGACTAGGTGTGGCAGCAGAATTTTTCCTTCTTAGGACCTTTCACATGTTTCAAAGCCTAGGAGTTGGGTCAGTGAGAATCTTTACAACGAGAGCTTTGACCTTAAGGGTCTGAACAGTGACCATGAGTGAAATACAGACTATGAGCAACTTTGAAACAGCTTCCAGTAGAGCACTGACTTGGCTTGCGTAGCCTGTGAGTATCTAAAATGGTTATTAATACTTGGAGGCATTGGTTGTCTACTCTGAATGGCTTTAGCCCTATGTCCACATACAACTGATCTTTTCCTGTACTGAGCCTGTCTTAACAGCAGAGATGCTGTTGCTTTCTAGGTCAGCCTTTATGGGAGTTTTATATGAATTATGGAATAGTTTTGTGAGGCCACAACTGTGATTACAGGTTTAATGATGCTTTAAACAAACAAAAATATAATGACTTTCATCAGTGTAAAACAGGAGCTTCCTGCAGGGAAACACCAATAAATGTGACTTCACGGCAGGGGTACAGACCTGGCTGGCAGCCAGCAGTGATCAGCACACCACATAGACCTTGTACGTTAACTTAATTATAGCACAGTGCAAGCAGCAGATAGACAGTTTGCTGTGAGGAATCACCACCACTGGGGCACAGAGTCCATGCATTTAAAAATTACCCACCTGATCCGTGGCTTTAGGTAGTGAGAGGCTGGGACTTTCAGGGCCAGTTTAGCCTCATGCTTTGACTCACAGAAATCTCACCTTTGCCAGGGAAGCTCAGGTGGTCATGAGAATCTTCAAATGGCACTGGGGACACTCTCATCTCTCCTGTATAATCTCTGAACAGCTTCTGCCTTCTCTGCCACCTTTAATCCTTAGGAATTTATCAAAGGACAGATACTTTTGTTACTCTCTGTAATGCAGTTAATGGTCAATGAGTCTGAATTCTGTTTTTTTATTTCATGGCTGCAGTGTACCTTTTGAAAGTTTCTGGGGAGGCCAAACAATCTTATATGGACTTTAGAATCATGTTCAAGTAAGCCTGCATCCTTCCAACATACTTGGCTGGCATATGGAACAGACATTTCTGGTTTATTTGGATACTGTGGGAATTCTGGGGATTCTGCTTTGGTAGATTCTTTTGGTAGTGATTAGGAGCATTGTCCTGAGTCAGGTCCCAATGTGTTGTACCGCTGACTTAAGAGGAAAAATAAGTTGGTCTTCCAGAGAGCTTTTCTTTGAAAAATTTTAAAGCAAGTTTGCCCAGATTGGACACAGCAGCATGTAGTTGTAATAGGATAGCTAGAATCTTTTTCCAGGAAATAACACTGTCAAACAGGAGAATTTTTACCCGTGATTGTTATTAAGAAGGTTGTGATGCTGAACTCTTCCTAGGTGGCCACTTGTCAGCAGTTACACCAAGAGATAATGAGCCAGGAGAGCAACAGCTGGAGCAGCCATTCTTGTGTTTGCTTAGAAAAGTTAGAGTTACAAGACTCAAACAGTCCCATGAGTGTTGGATGGCCTCTTAAAACAGAGTTCTATATTGGTTCTTCAGTTGTCTTCATGCAATAAGATGAAACAAGCCAGTAGCTTACTTGGCAGTTGTTAATGCTTCAGCTATACACACAGCCTTTCCATATGCTTTGCCTTTCTGATCAGGAAACAAAAATGTCTGTAATAGCATAGAGGAGCAGAGGCAATTATTATGGATGCCATCTTGCACTAGCACAACTCTCAAAGTTTCCAGTTCTAGAGCTAGCTCAGATGTCTTTGCACCACAATCCCACTAAACAGTGTATTTATACACCAAGTCACGTGTTGCCAGAGGACTTAGGCTCCTAAATCTCAAAAATGTGTTTGGGAACAGTTCGTTTCCTGTTTTAGAAAAGGGGACATAGACCATACATTTTCTGTTTATGCAGAAAGGATTGGGTGGATCACTAGGGATCCTTACTTCAGTCAGGGTCTCTACAACAGATAAATGTCTTTTATGCTACTTGCAGTACTAAGTCAGCTCCAAAAGAAGAAGCTTTAAGTTTTATTTGCTGTTTTCTTTTTCCTTCTGAGTAGTTCTATTAATGACCCTTGTTAAGATTATGACTACAGTGTAAGTGTGCAAATTGCTCTCAGATGATTGTCTCATCATTATACTGACTGGAGAGCCATCAAACTTGCAGACACAGGCCATATTCCCTACTTGTTCTGGTAAAAAACAGAGCAACTGTCCCTCACAGAATTTATATCTGCAGCAATTTGGTGTAACGTGTTCTGATGTTTCTTCTAGGGATTTGTGCCATGTATGGAACGGTACCGAAGAATTGGGCAGGAGCTGTATGCTTCTTTGTACAAGAACCACATACAGGTAAGGAACAGGAATATTGTGCAACAGCTTTCTATTGCTGAAAGGTTGCTCTTGGACTACCCTGTGAAATTGGGCATTTTAGAAGTGAAAGGAGTAGTATGTTTAAAGAATTGCTGAGAGTTGATGAGACAATACTCCATTGCTGACATTACTGCTGAAGTGTGATACAGCATCACTCAGCAATTGGATTCCCCACTTTATTTTCAGGAGCCTTTTTTTCTTCCATTTAAATGAATTATTCCACTCTCAGAATGGCAGAAATGAAAGTGAGGACTATGACCTTTTTTTTTTATTTAGCAGCCAGTAAAACTTTTCAAAGAGATCTCGAGCTTACAGACTGTAAAATGTCCCAGGTCTGTTTCTGTTTCGGGATTGGCCATCAGAGACCAACAAGCTTTTTCTTTGAAAATCTCACCTCCTCTCTCCTTTAAATTGATATTTTAGTGCCCCCAACCCCTGCACACACCTACTAAGTAGAAATAATTAATTTTATGCCTGGCTGGGAGGGACCATGGTATACCTCTGACTGAGACATTCAGACTGTGTTTTCAGCAAGCATGGTTGTTGCCATTTGACAGACACATTTGGCAGAAAAAAATGAAGTGAATAAAACCTTTGTGATGCAGTTCTTCTGACTCTCTGCTTTTGAGTTGGAAATCTAATGAAAGCAGCCATTTGCAAGTTTGTGACATGTTTATCACCATATCTTCTAGTCAAACTGTCACTCATTTGACTAGCAAAATCTCCTGCAGCACACTTCCAGTGGTCAGTTGGGCTTGTGTTTGCTAGGCCTGCAGTGTTCCCTCTGCAGTTATCCCATCTGGTAGGTTGGGCAGATCCCTCTAAATCACTGGGGTGGTGCCACTGCTGGTTGAGGGAAGAGAAGTGTCCAAAACACGGCACAAAGTGGTTCTGTCCCACAGATGCAGCAGTGTGGTTACAGCAAAGCAACCAAGGACTGGATGATACTTGAGGAGCAACTTTTCCACAGAAGGGGCCCGTGGAGAGATGCATCACAATCTTTGGAGCCACGATGGATTCTTGATTGTTACGAGGGGCCTTCGCGAATGAGGAGGAGGATTCAACATGTGAACACACGAGCAGCAGTGATGAGAACGAAGAGTGAGGTAGAAAGCTTTTGCAGGAGTTGCACAATTTCTGTGCTAGTGACTTTATAGAATCACAAAATCATTCAGGTTGGAAAGGACCTCCAAGATCATGGAGCCCAACTTTTGACAGATATGTGCATCTCTTTCCTCTGATTCTTATCACTTGACTCCTCAATATGCTGTGCCATGCATACAGAACCCACTGAAGGGGTTTGGTTTTAAGAGAGTAAGAGAGGCTGCAATGTGTTGAATAGCAACAGAACAATTTCCCTCTTTTCTTGTATACAATCTCCCCAGACCGATGACAATATAACCTGTCCATACTTTTCTGCTTGTAGTATCTCAAGGATGTAGTGCTTTCCAATACATGCAACAGAGTCCAGTGAGAAAGCTGCACTGTCCTGTTAGTCCTGTGCTTGTTAGGGCTGCCAGAACTGGTGAAGGATCAAAAGGGGAATTAGAATAGTTTAAACTAAACACTGAACTGTATACGTGGGGTATGGACTGTTGTCTGTCTTTCTAATCTCCAAGGGCCAATACTATCAACCAGAAGCTGAAGCATTTCATTATGAGGTTCCCATATCTGGGACATTTGCAGCTTTTACGTAAAGCTTGGATTCTGGCAGTTTTCTGTAGACTAGTAGTATGATTTTTATCCTATAACTGGCCTCATGCAGGGTCTTCTTTGAAAAGATAGTAGTCCTTTTGCTTAATTGTTGACATTTGTTGCTTTGGGTTCCTTTCTGAGTTTATTTGAATATCAAACGCATTTATTTGCAGGGTAGTTCTAATCTGTGTTTTTCTCTGCAAAAAGGTTCTGTGTGTTGTTCACCTGTCTGCATATTCTACACTAGTCATACCTAGTCTCTTTCCAGGTTCTCCTCCCAAACAGAAATGAAACAACCTCCCCTGCTGAAGTGAATCCAGGTAATCTTTTAGGGCAAAATTACATCATGAAAAGGGTGAACCCAAACAGTCAAACATAGTTGGAATTAGTGTATGGAGTTCTAGGTCAGATTTTAATCCAGTGAAAAAAACTTAGTTTCAGTGGTCTGGGGTAAAAAGTCACTGTAACTTCTGGGGAAAAGCTGATGCAATTGTTATAGGTGATATGTAAACTGTCTTCAGAATTTTCTGCTCTCATTTTGCCATCTGAAAGATCTAAAGCAAAAAAGCTATCTTGAAATAAAAGCTGTGGGCACTCTTGGGCACCTGGAAAGCTCCCAATTGCTTAAAATCAGAAGGAAAAGTGCAGCCTTTCCCCCTGCTTCTAGTAGACACTACAGTTCTACCTCTGAAACAGTATTTTAAACCAGGCTATAGATGGCACAGAGAAGTAATAGGAATTGTGACTTTCAAAAAATCTGGACAAAATAATGAAGAGTGGAAGGAAATCACCAAGCATGTTAACATGCCAAACGGTTCAAAATAGAACAAGATTTCTCAAAATCTTTTAATTTTTTCAACATTTTTTTATTTTCCAAGGGCATATTTTCTATGACATAGACACAAAAAGCAGAGGGGTAGTGTCTGTGGGGGGTGAAATATGGTACAGAAGTCAAAAGTTTATCTGAAAAGGCAAAAAAAAGGTAATTGAGAAAAAGCTGTAGTTTGGAAATGTCAGTCTATGGCTGTGTATTTCAGCCACCTGTCCACCTGCTCCAAGTCAAGCTTCTAATGTACACTGTTAGAAACATGCAGTATTGTTGTACACTTTTTTGTATGATAGGGCCTAGAAAACAAGTGAGAGTGGAGGTCATTGTTCCAAATTCCAACCAAGTAGTTTCTGCATGAAAGGGATTACAGTCTGCCTCAATAAGAAGGCTCATCATGCCTTTCCTAACTGTATGGACTGCATGAATATGCAAAAACTTGGGACACAGCTTGGGCAAGATGTAAATAAGTAGATTGTCTCTCTTCGGGTTTTCTTAAGAGCTTGCTTAGAGTGTGTCCCAAGAAGACTGCCATTTTAATTTTTCCTAATTCCCTAATCTTCTTTGATTATAGGATTTTAGTCTGAATTATGACTGACTGGATGTATCTGTCTTTAGCTCCCTAAACTAAGCATCGTTCTTCAGCAGTCACAGATTTTACTTCTCTCTTGCCTGTTTTTTGCAGATAAATAAGGGTATTTCCCAAAGTAGAATAGATCAGGTGAAAGTCTAAATTGCAAATGCTTCTGGTGTCATCCAGCTGCCACTAAAACTGCAATCTCTTTCATGCTGATGTAGGAGAGTTGACGATAAATGGAGAAGAAACAGAGATGGATAAGAAGGAATTAGATTGTAACCAGCTAACATTTTTCCCTGCTCTACATGAAAGCTTCCATTCAGAAGACTTCTTGGAACTGTGTGTGGAGAGACAGATTATATTGCAGGAGTTTGCAGAGACTGAAAAGGTATGGAAGATGAACTGGAAATTTTTTTCTGGGGAGATGGAATTTTAGAGGCTGAATTGCATGTGGAGGCCTATCTGTTCCTCTCAGTTTGGGTTTCAGGTGGATTCAGGCTACAGTAGATATCATCACTATCCGTTTCCTTACAGCAATTACAGTTTTCCAGCCTGTGTATAAACTCCTATAAAGACTGTTCTTGAAAAGCAATAAACATTAACTCTTTGAAGTAACAGAAAAAAATTTGGGCATAGCAGCCAAGATATTCTCTTATGAGAATATCTTGTCTAAATTTGCCTAATTAGCAAATTATGAGACTCTAAGAATTCCTGTCCTGCTCCCTCACCTTTACTCATGCTCAGAGCAGTGCCTTGATCAAACGTATTTACTGCCTCTGGAAGAGTATGCCAATTCTGTATAGGTTGATGGTTCAGTTCACATCTCTTCCTGATGAATATCAGAAAATGTTTTCTTCCTCCTTTTATATATTCTACTTTTTTTCCTGTCTCCCCAGTACTGGACAGATTCTCCTCTGTAAAGCCATAAAGATTTTCCTTGCTTCCTCTTTGGTACTTCCATGATGTGTCATCTTGACAAAACATTGCTCTTCACTCTTTGTTCCTGCACCAGACTGGATGCCCTTCTCTTAGGTTTCTTCTGAACATAAGGAAGAGGCAGGTTCAGAAACACTGGGGGAAGACATGAGTTGAGTAGGGGGAAGTAGGGGGAAGACATGAGTGGAGTAAACAGAGGTGACTCTTAGGAAGGTGGTAACTTTGATGTTGTCAATTTAACCTCTTTGCTCAAAAGCCAGCATCCTGCCCTTTGCTTTCTGCATAGTCCCCACCATGGTGACTCCAGATCAAATCTTTGATGTTTGATATGCACTGTACAGAGCCATTTTCCACAAGACTGGGGAGATTTTGTCATGAGGAGTAGACATGACCTCGTTCCCTCATCTTTTGCAGTGTACCCTCATCTTTTTTTCAGAGACATCATTCCCCTGCTGGCCCAAGGGTTAGCATCCCGTGGTGGAAGCCAAGGGTCAGACTTTCAGTATTTAAACTCAGTCATCACAGTGGTGTGATAGTTGTACATAGATATAGAAATAGCTATTTTATTTCTCAATACCATCACCAAATTTTCTTGACGCTTTGCCAGTGGCCAGGGGTTGCATTCATGCTCTCTAACATGATGACTTCCCCATGCTACCAGAGCTGTTGGTGCAGTCTGTTTATGTAACATAATTCATTTACCTTCCCCTCCTCCTTTTGTCCCTTCCCCCCCACGCCTCTCCCCAGCAGAAGGAGACAGGCATGAAAATGCAAGGCATGTTTTCCATGCACTGATCTCATTTTGAGCCTTCAGGCTGTCTGTCTCTTCTCCATGTAACTCCGCAGGAAGCCATCAGAAATGCCAGGCATGTTTTTTTCCAGCAGCAGTCGCGGCGTTGCTGAGCTGACAGAAGTATTAACAAAAGCAGCGGGGGGTGACATTAGCTGTCCTGTGCTCACTTAGTGCACCACTGTCCTGCCTTGTCAATGGCTGCCTCCTGAGCTGTTTGCACTTAAAGCAGGCAACTGGAGCCATCTTACCTCCTGCACTGCACAGAAAAGTCATTGCAATGCTTTGGCAGATATAGGATGGATTTCTGGAACGTGGGGATAGCTCATGTCTGGAAAGCGGTCATTGTTTTATAATGTCACCCAGTGCATTTTTTTTGCATTACCATTAAACAGATACTTTTGTATATATTCAGATATGTGAGATTTCCTTTTGCAGAAGCAGCGATCAAATGATATTGATTTTGTCTTTTGGTTCAGATTCTGTTCCTCAGCAAGTTAAATCAGGAGAATATGGGAACAGCTGTAAAGTGCAGCATCTGGGACTAGAAGAATGGTACAGCAGCTCTGCATCTATTTGGTGGACCCAGTGCTTTTAGGGGGATTGTATGTACCTCACAGCTATGAGTAGATTATTTCAGTTGAAAGGGACCTACAATGATCATCAAGTCCATCTGCTTGACCACTTCAGGGCTGACCAAAAGCTAAAGCATCTTATAGCGGTATTGTCCAAACACCTCTTGAACACTAGTGGGGTTGGGGCAGAAATCACCTCTCAAGGAATCCTGTTCCAGTGTTTGACCACCCTCTTGGTAAAGAAATGCTTCCTCATGTGTAGTCTAAACCTACCCTGGTGCAGCTTTGAACCATTCCCACGTATCCCATCACTGGGTACCAGAGAGAAAAGAGCAACATCTCCCTCTCCACTTCCCCTCCTCAGGAAACTGTAGAAAGTGAAACAAAATATCAAGAAAGGCCTGTTTTGGGGGCAGCACTGTTACATTTCATCCCACTGTGCGGATGCAACAGTAAAAAACTGTATGTGTGCTGATATGCAGTGTGAACAGGGACCAGGTATTGTGATCAGACCAGAGAACTGGGTAGCCAAGTTTTTGGAATTTCCCTTTTCTGTGCCTCAGCTTCTCCTCTTCCTTTGCTGAAGCAGGTCCAGAGACAGTAACAGCTACCCCACTGCAGGAAGGGGTGCTAAGCAGTAATAAGCATTTTCAGTGTGAAGCTCTTTGTTCAGATGGGAGTGTCTGAAGGACTAAGTGTTGCCGATCATTACGTGTCTGACTTGCCCTGCCTGGGATTCTGTAGCAGTGGAGAGGCCGTTGGGAGCTCCTTCCCCAGCCCATGCTCCTCCAGCCCTACCTCAGCTCCGTGAACAACTTTATAGCTACAGGCAAGAGACAGGGTCTGAATCATGCTGTGAATGTCACAAAAAAAAACGAACCCAGCAGAATATCTTTAACCAGATCTCTGATCTTCTGTATATGCTCTTTCACCATACTGTTTGGTGTTCCATGGATACCTTCTAGTATTCTACCTTTATATCTGCTTCTGGGTTTGGTGTTTTAATGTTTACCTAGTTGAAAAACATCTTTCAACTGTAAGGCTGTAGCTGCTCTCTGGATCTCTGCAGAGCACCTGACAAGCCCTAGGCCTCTCCAACAGGCACAGCTGATTCCCTAACCGTTTTTTTCCATAGAATGATGCAGCAGGTAAAGGATCAGGCAGAGTTTGCTGTGATTATTCTTGAGGCAGTCACAGGGGCAGAGAGGAGGGCATGAACTTGAATGAACTGACCTATGGGGAAATTTAAGGGCTCATGTTAGTTTTTGGCAGCATTTTCTGTTTGAGAGGAGCCTGGAGTGAGACAGAGATGTCTGGGTGTAAAAGAGGTATGAGCACGTCTTCCAGATGCTATCATCAGCTAAGAGATGCCAGCCTTTTAGGCTGGTGATGGGTTGGGACAGATGGCACCTTTCATCACAGAAAGCAAGGACAAAGAGCAGTTCCAGTGCCCACAACTGTGTACAGGAACACAACTTCCTTCTGCCACTCTCCCTTTTCCCCAAATGTCTGATATTCTTTCCCTGAAGCATTTGGGAAGTTGTTAAAACCTGAGAAGTGCATACAGAAGAAGTGGGTTTTGCTCCAGTGGAGTGAGGGAGGGAGGGTGAGTAGTGATTACACAGAAAAAAGGAATGTGCCCTGAGTCTTCTAAAGCAAAGGTGTGACCACAAAGTTTGCTGTCTAGTGATAGCAGTGGTTTCACTCAAGACTGAACAAAAGAAATTGGATCAACTGTTTGTAACAGTTCTGATGTGACCAAACGCCAGCCTACAGCCCTTACCACTAAAGACTAGGCCAAGTGGATTTAGTTTCCTTTGGAAACTGCTCCACTGAGCAGCTGGAGGGAATGAAGCAATCTGTCATGTATTCTTAAGCTGTGATTAATGAGGCGCGTGTGTGACGGTTTCAAAGTAAGATGAGACTTCAACAACAAGCAAACCAACAATCATTGCAGGAAAGGTCTTGTCAGTGGCACAGAGAGGTGGACCTGTATTGCTCTCTCTTACCATGGCAACACATACCTGTTTCCCTAGCAAAAATCGTGAAAGCAATGTATTTGATTTCATGTACTCCTAGTAATTTTAAACTCTGTGGCCCTAGATAACATTTACCCTCGTTTCCTGACAGGACCTTTGTAGCTGATGCACCCTGTGATTCCTCCTTATAAAAAGCAAAGAGGGCAGAAAGAGTACATTAGCACAGGTTTCATCTCTGTGATTCCTGATACAGTGCTACCTGAATGCATTGTTTTCATGTGTGTCATGGAAAGTTTTTGTAGCTTTTGCTGAGCAAGTGATTAGAGCAACCTATGAGTGTTTATAGGGAAACATGAGATATGGCAATGAGCAGGAGGAAGGGGCTTCAGGAAGTTCCTAAGCCACTAATTGCTTAGAAAGCATATGAAGATGAAGAATCAGTCCATACCAAGCACATTTCTTATAGTCTTTCCATAAGCTTCTGTCAGAAGATACAGGAGAGTTTAGATGGACCTCTGCACTCCCTTGAAATAGCCATTCATTTGTACTTATTCTGTAAAAATGCTATGATCAAGAGATTGTGTGGCATGGGTGTGTTCCAGAGATGCGGTTTTGTGACTTTAATTTCCTTGCATTGTATTTTTCCTTGGAGGGACCATGCTAACACTAGTAGAGCCTGCAGGAATAGATGGTCAACCCCTATTTTGTTTTTGGAAACTGTATAAAGACTGTTTGCCTCTTCAGGCATCTAATTCTTTCAGAAATCTGGCTCTTGAACTCCAGAGCAGAATAGGCTGTTGGCTTAAATGCAACTGGAACACTTGGAAACAGGTCTTCTGAAAAATAAGGAAAAAAAAAGTATGCCTTTAGCTTTAATTCTCTTATACATCTGAATGAACAGAGCAATCAAGAGATGCAGGGCTTTGGGCAATACCTTAGAAGGTAATTATTCAATTATTTTATGTCATGTTTGCTTCATTGATTAATGATTCTAGTAGCTTGTGAACTGGATTGTGATCCATCTTGACAGAAAATTGAAGTTTTTATCTAATTTATGATAATTTCAAGCTGCTTGGTGTTTCAGTGCAAGAGTGAAGGTCCAAGACTTGTAGGTACAGGACTGTCCTAATGGAGATTCTCTAGTACAATTCTTTGTCAGATCTTTCTTAGTCACCTGCAGTAAAATGAGTCATGTTCCCCAAAATGAAAAAAATTTACTCAGCTCAAGGGCCCTAGTATTTCTACTAGTGCAGGTCTATTTAATAATATATAAATTTGAAAAAATAATGTCAAATTGAAGAATTGGAACTGACACAAATGACTGTCACTGGTTGGATAGTACAGAAGACAGAATGTACTGGGGTTTAGAGTGTAAGATTTCAGAAAGAGAGGTTCATGTTCTCTCTCCTCTCAAGATCTGCTAATGTACCCTGGTCCCGCCTTTGGTGGAATAATAAAGTGAGTATTTGTGCCAGACTATATCAGTGATCATGAGCAGGCCTCCTTCATAATCCACGTGCCTCCTAAAACCACACACATGATCTCTGGGTCTGATGAAGGGGATTTCCTAGAAGCCTGGATTTCAGCTTTGGGTCCACGTAGCTATTTTATGCAACTGCCTGATGTTTCAATATTCAGTTACCTTCCTTTAGGGAAGAAGAGATTTTTCTGCTATTTAATTACTTCAGAAAATCCTGTGGTTTGCTAATGTGAGCAGAATTCCCCAGTATTCTCAAAGCAAGCATACGTGTCTCTAAACACATAATGGCAGGTACTCCAGTTCAGAGAGTTCTGTGGTTGGCATATCTGCACAGAGACAGGCATTCCTGTGATGAGACGTGATGGAAAAATGCTACTTTCCTCTTAAAAATTATTTAGAGGGGGGAAAATTGAAGGGATTTTCATCAAAAATTACCCACAGAAATCTTCCAGGGTTGTTTTTTTTTAAACCCAGAATGAAGAAAACAATCTTCTGTGAGCACTAAGTGATTTCACAATGAAGCACTCCATTTTATTGGTAAAATAATTGCTTTGCAGTAAAAATATTTAAATGTAGAAACAAGATTTTATTTCATTTACTTATATATTTACTATTTATGTTATGCTGGCATCAAAGACTGAAAGTATGTGTAGCAGTGCAGGTTCATTTCAGCTGACCTGAGCTAGCCTATGTGTATTTTGGGATGGAGGCAAGGAAGGTTGTAGACTTGTTTGCAGAAATAGTGATGTTAGGAGCAAAGGAAAAGAACATCATGTAGACTTTACATGATCTAGTAAAACCAATGCCATTTTTGGGTCAATTTTACATGCACAAAAAATAATGCAGCACCCTTGTTCTTACAAAGTTTGGTAGAGATAAGATCATTGAGATCTTAAGAGAAAAACTGACTTAATCATATTTCTCATACTTGTCAACCGGTTCTCTTAAGAGCATTGCACTAGATTTCTGAACCAGGAAACTTCTGTTATGTATACCTCTCTAATCCCTCTTTATGCAGCCCTCCGGTCCTTGCATTTTCAGATGGACTTGGCTTGCAAAATTTTATACTCATTTCTGGATTGTGTGCAGTTCAGGATTGAGTTAATTTACAGGGGGAGCTCAGCATTGAGTAGTTTTTGTTGTATGTAAGGTAGTATTAGTGTTTTAAGATTTTGGGAGCATTAGTGTTTTGTTGTAGTATGAATGTTTGAAGGGGTTTTTGCAAAAAAAGGTACTTCAGACTGGGCTAATAGACTGGTGATTAGCTCCTGCCTCCTGCCCTGGGAACGTAGGAGACACTGGTTGAAAGTTCTGATTGAAACTGAGCACAACAGTGAGTTGACCTCGATCCTCCAAACTAACTGTACTAACCAGTGGACTGTGCTTTTGGAGCTGAGTGTATGTAGAACATTGTATCAACAGACATGCAAAATAAAGAACTCCATGCCTCTAAATGTAAAGGAAATTCTTTGGAATGAATTACTGCTTGATTTAAAATCACGACTTTTAAATTTCCTACAGCCCACATGATTTTCCAGATGGCTGAACTTTTCTTATCCCTGTATTGTTCTGTTTATTTTTAGCACTGTCTCTCAACCATAGAAACTGTTCCAGAAAAAAGGCTTTCGTCTCTTTATGAAAATTGGTCAATTCCATGAACTGGCATATATGACAGAAGAACTAGTCGGTTGAAAAATTCCCAATGCTTCTAAATTGTGTTTTAGATATTCCTCTATTTTAAGAGCCAAGTTAATCTACTCAGGAGTAAGAGCAAGAAAGTGAGATGCAAAGGGAGGGTTTTTTAAGTCTTCAAGAATGTTTATTTAAATCTTTAAGACAAGTCTAATGTTAGATTCATATATTTTGATTTGCCTTCTGTATAAAACAAGAAGAAAAAGTGCCAGTGCAAGGAGTTTTGTGTTACTGAGGATTTCAATCCACCGTATGCTTATTCAGCTGGCCTTGGTGAGACAGATACCTAGAGAACTAGATCCTTTCCTTGGTCACTACTCCTTGCACATTTTCAGGATTTTTTCATTGGGATCTAAATGAAAATTTTTGCCTTTTCTCTCTATTCTAAATTCACCTATATTCATCATACGTCACTGTTATTCTGTATGATGCTGTGTTAGTCACTTCTTTCCCCAGTACCTCAATCCCCTGCCTGCGTAGTAATGCTCTCTAACAAAGTTTTGTAGTGCTAACTCCTGCAACGTTTGTGCGTTCTTCATGTTCTGTAGTGATGTTGCTAAATATAACTGCAGATAGATGGGTAAGAAACAGGGAAACTGTGAAAAAGTGCATCAGACCCTCCCACTACTAGTACCACAGAAGCATGCACTGACAGTACTATGGTGATTTTGTGGCTTCATCCCTATGGGCCTGCCGATCAATATGGCAACTGTTTTGGTACAGACATATGTTCTTCTGCATCATTGGGTCTAGCTCCCTGCTGCCTCTGCCTCCTGTATTACCAACTCCTGGCTTCATTCTGCTTGCATCCATACTAGGTCACATTCAAGTGCTCTGTGGCAGTTGTGCAGGGCCATACAGCATTGGAAGGAGTGTTGCTCTTTGGCAAGGAGCACTTCTATATCTGTGAGTGCTTTGTGTTGTCTCCTCTAGAAGAAGTCTACTGTACTCGTCACTGCTTGTCCAGGTAAGTCATCCTTTCCTTCCAGAGATCTGTTTGGTTAACTTCAGTATTGGCACATGTATACCTTGAATTTGCACAGACTTTGAGGGGATTTCAATGGGCATAATAGCACAACAAGAAGTTTCCCACCCTTTTCATTTGTTCAAATAATTGTTTAACGTAACTAACATAAATGCTTGTTCATAGGCTTTGGAGGTGCAGTGAGAACTCCCATCTTCAACAGATGGAGATGGTGGACAGTCTCACACATCCCCTGCTGGTTTTCAGTTATTTTAAGGGTTGTTAATGTTTCTTTCTGAGTGGCTCACATCTTTTATTCATATGGAACAGTCAGTACAAGGGCCTTTAGCTTCACTGTTTCATAAGGGTTTTTTTGTTTCTCCAAGAGAGAATCGTAATTAATATTTGGCACACTCTTTGACTCATGATTTATTGAAAGTGATCAATATTGAAAATGAGTCTGTTAGACTAAGCTCTTTGTGAATACTGTGTGCTCATGTGCAAAGCCCAGTGGGACAGAGAGTAACTCAGTGTTTTTACTCCTTGACTATCTGCTCTGCATCCAAATCTTAGTAAGTCCAGTATCAGTCAAACTGATCAGGTGACTTAAGGATCGATTGGACTGGGTCTGATAAAAGCTTAGATTGCTTTTCTATGGGATTTTCTGTGGGCTAGGCTGTAGATAGCAATTCTAATACATATACACAACTAAAATAATAATGAATTAATTGCTTGATTATTAGTTCCAAGTCATTGCTGTTTAGAGTAGCTGTGTGTCCATATGACACTTGCCCTCAACCCAGGCTTTCAAGTTCTCCCACACGGCTCCTTTCCTCCCTGATTCTCACACTTCAGTGTGTGCAATACTTTGCCTACTTGTGTGCACTAAAATAACTCCAAAACTGCCCTTAGCCTCCACAGGCTCTTTAGTTTGGGAACTAGTACAAAATCTGCTTTTAGTATTTAGCTTTGTTTTCAGTTCATGTATGCTGCAGCTGATCTCGTTATCTCTTTGTATTTGTATCTCCTCTAGGGAGGACTTGGATGTTCATGAGGGCTCCTCAGGTGTGTTTGGTTTCAAATTAATTTTTCGGATTTTTTATATATATTTTTCTCTTCCAGCATCAGTGATCCATTTATTTTCAACTTATGTCATAAAGATCATGCTGTGGGAGACCAGATGTGTTCCCGTTACTCGTATCATGATATAAAAGAGATTCATCTGATGCGGTTTCTTCTTCAGGTAGGAACTGACATGCTTGGTCATTTGAGAGAAAGCTGCAACAGCATTAATGCCACGACTGAAAACTGCTTCCTCAATTTTCGCTAAGACTGCTGAGATTTCTTTGCTTGAGTCCCAAAATCCTCTTGCTCCCATCATTGCTTCCATTAGCCTTTGGTAATACGAGCTCCTTTTTATATTCACCAGAGTGTTTAAGCACCCTCACTGGAGTGGTTGGCTTATTAGTTGTTAGACTAACAGTGTTGTTCGCACTTTATCTCAACGTTTTTGAAAATTAGACTTGAAGCCAATTTCCTGTGTTTTGATGGAATCTCCCAGTAAGCAGATGACTTTCAGTAGGACTGATCTCCCACATACTTCAGTAGTTATGACATCAGTGGATTATGGGTATGTGTAACACACTCACCCTGGGCCTCTTGCAATAACTTTCAAGTTGTGCATGTGGTTCAATAAAAAAATCATAAGCTAGAACAGAGGATTCGAATCCTCTCTGCCGTTAGTGCAGTACCCAGGAGCTACTCATCACCAGTGGCCTGGTACCCTTTTAGTCCGGTTTAGATGAGCCTGTGATGGGAGTCACAAAAGAATTGTAGCTAGAGCTTCTTGCAGCACCAGAGCCTGTACTTGTTTAGAGGATTTTGGTACAGTCTAAGGAGTAATTCACAGATTTGTCAAAAATATGGAGTTTTGAAGCAGCTATAGCTAGTTACTTGTTATTTTTAATTCATTTTTGGAAGGTTGAAATTCAGCAGAGAATTAAGAAATCATTTGGAAAATTCAGAACCTAAAGAAAATGGGGTTTATAGTTGTCTAATTCATGTAGTATGGCATTCATCCATGAGTCAGCCCTGGTTTATTTTGTTTAATTACGTATGTAAAATGGACAATTTCTGTAGGTGAGACTTGTTTTAGGATATAGCATTTTTCAGTGGTTAGGTCACTCACTAAGGATGTATAGGAATGTTAAGTCATGTAACTGTATGAAGCTTATTTTCTTACATCACTGGTGATCAGCCTGAGCAACAGAACTGTCACCTCTTCTGTTTTGTGGATAGCCTAAAGTTGCCAGTGGAAGATTGCTAACTACTCACATATTCACATCTGTGTATGCATGAATTTATTAGAACATGTGAAATAGAAATGTTTGGTATGACCCAAAATGAATATTGGAGATGAGTAGAAACAGTCTTTGAATAGGCCTGTGGCAAAGGCTTGGCTTGTTGGTTTGAAGGGTTTGTGGGGGGGGGGGGTGTTCTTTGTTTGTTTTGTTGTGTTTGGTTTTTTGTTCCAGAGTCTTTTTGGTTTTGATTTGTTGCAATTACTAAACTGAAAACTCAGGTATCTGTAGGCTTGTATTGGACTATATGTCACAAACTTCTTTGGAAAAATATTGTGGAAAAAGAGGAAACCTGACTCCTTATGCTTTCCCTGCAGGACAGGTGGATCAGCTGTTTAGGCAGCTACTGTCCTTCAGATCTGATCTCCTCCTGTTCATACACACAGCCCAGCCCAGAGCAAAGCACTGTGAAACCACATGGCCTAATTCTGTAATGGCAACACTTGAGCAGGCTTGGTTTGGAAAGCTGAGCTTCAGAACAAATGCTGCAAGCTGTTTATTGTCATAGCTGCTCTCATATTACCTTTCTACTTCATACTTTATTTGTGAATCATGTATGGGGGAGTTGCCATTGTGGTGCTTCTCTAGGTTTGTATTGCACCTGCCACATTTGGATTGAAATTCGTGTCTGGGTTCGCAGACACTACATGTTATTTATAGTTTTACTTGAATGATTTTTGAGGGGGAAAGGACCACTCACTTAGTAAATAATAGGATTATATTCAAATGTCCAACATAGCATTGCAGGGGAAAAAGAGAGTGAAGTTTTCTTGCAACTTTAGTTCTTCAAAGCTTCAGTGAGAAATGCCATAAACTCCCCTTCATTCTTTGCTGCTTCTGTTCAGGAGAAATTTGGGCAGTTCTCTTGAGCTCTCTATTAATTTAGAAAGCAGTATGGTTGCTTTCTATAAGAAACTCTTACTTAGAATCCCCTCTTTGTGTTATCTTTATCACCTAATTGGAAGTTAATGCTACTGTTGTCTTAATCACACTGAGATTTCAATATAAAAATATTCCTGAAGCAGCAGGAAAAGGTGAGTGATGGCACCAATATCTGGAGTTTGGTTTTGTTTCAAAGAGGCATTTGAACTCCTAGTCACCCAGTAGGACCATTCCTACAGTTAGAGAAATTTAGAATGTTAGACATACTTTGGTTTACTTCTTCACACTTGGTACAAAGTCAAGGTCCCTTTTTTTTAAGGCCCTGAAGAATTGGACATGTCATAATGGACCTTTTGCAACACTAGGCTTTGCTCTGCAGCTCTTCACACTGTAAATCTCCTTTCCAGGAGATTGCCTTGGAAATATTCTTCAAAAATGGTTACTCCAGATTTCTTGTCTTCCACGACAGCGACCGAAATAAGATATTTAAAAGGTAATGACTATCTCATAATAACATGCATGTGTAGGACTTTTCTAGCACTCAGTGGTGTGTTGTGGGTCCCTGCATCCCAGGAAATGGCAATCGTAGTTGTGCTCCTTCCTCCGACTGAGATGAATGCGACCTCCACCTCACCTCACAGTACTACTGGGTGAAAGAAGATTTCTCCTGCTTTTTCCAACACACAAAGTGTCATTAGGTTCTTCAGGAATAAAATACTTTTGCCCCTCTGACACTGACTTTTTCTTTGGTGTGGGGTTAACTTTTAGCAATGGCATTTTTATTTAAAAAAGATTTCTCCCTATATGCTTGTCTTATTTAATGGAACTTGAATGTAAGACTATGAAGTGATTAATTTGCACTTTATTTTCTTGCATGTTTTTCTTCTACTGTAGTTCTAACCATTATATCAGGATTACATTCACTGGCCTTCACACAGGAGAAACACTTCAATACCAGCGTTTCTCCTGCGGTAAATGCTGCAGCCTGAATTGAGGACTGGTACTGTTAATTTCTAAATAATCACAGTAATTCCTTTTGCTCCTGAAATCTCTGAACAGTTCTTATAGGAGTATTGCATAAAAAAGTCAATGCAGATTTATTTAATCTTCCTTTCCAAACTGGCTGCATAGTGTGACTACTTAGAATCACAGGGCCAGCCGCTTTGTTTAGTCCTTATCTTTGCTGTCTTTGAGCTCTGACAAGAATCTCTTGGGGGAATCTTTCAAAGGCAGTTCAACATGAGGTTTTGATCTTCAGCTGAAGGTCACCAAACCTACGTATTCCAAGGGTATAGTTTGTCTGACATCATAAACCCATAGCAAATGTAAAGAGGAATGGCCGAGATGTGGGTTGGTGTTCCTTTCTGCCATTTTTCCTAAATCAGTTTCTGAGTGGGTTCTTATTCTCTGGCTTTAATAGCCCTTTAAACCACCTGATCATAAGTCCATAGCCCTATATATATATATTCAAAGTCCTGTTTGGGAAAGAAACTGCTTTTATCCAGCCCACAGGCAACTCCTTAATACTAGATGTATGCTTTTGCTGTGTTGTCTTGCAGCTTTGCTCTAAGTCAGAGTCTCAGTGAAATGCTGTGGCATCCTTCAGGAAGAAAGTTGTTGCTGAGCATATAATATTAGTTATATACATATAGAATGTATCCTAATAACCTTTTACATGAATATAATGTCACCTTTCATATATCTCCTATAGATTTTGCTCTTTCCAGCCTGCTTTGAAGTCGAAGGGGATAACAGAAGAGTCCCTGAATATAAGGTAAATAATAGGAAACATTGGATAACTGTAGATGACTGCAATTGTGTGAATAAGTTGCACCTTAAAGCAAAGCATGTAGAAACTTACCTATTTGTGTTCCCTATTTTAAAGATCCAAAGATGTTGCTAGAGCTCCAAAAAACCATTCTAGCATATATCATCCACACTATGAAGACGTGAGGATAGCGTTGAGTAGGTGATCATGCACAGTTGATTAATAATTATTATCTCCTTAATATTATTTTATTGGTAAACTCTACATAGATGGTTACTGTGGGAAGAGACAGTCAGTGAGATGAGGTTAGAGCTAATCCATAATGCTTCTGCATAATGACCTCTTCATTGCATGGTTAGGGCAGACAGTGATAGATGTACACATGGATCTTTTGGTATGTTATGTTGGCTGTACAGTGGAGATTCAGACTTGTTCCTCAGATTTACCACTGCAGTTTTCTCCTAGCAGCAGGTGACTGAGAGCATGTTTCATGCTGACCATACATACATGTAATTATGCATACTTGCATGCCTGTAATTTTTCTCAGTTTGGGTATCTGAGGAACACAACCCTCAGTGCTAATTGGTGTCCTCTGAAATGATCACCTGAGGCTGAAATACTATTGAGACCTAAGGGGCAGATTGCCCCTGTGATTTGCTGTGGCCTGTGTCAGCTGTATTCTTTAATTTTCAGTCTATCTGTTGTAGATCATTAGCTATCTTATAAGTGAGCATTTTCATCCAGTCATCAACTGGCAAAAAGTATCAGTGCGGTCTGCAGCCAGCTCTGGCTAGAGCCTAACCTGTGCCAGAGGGGATGGCTGACTCTGTGGAGCAGGGTGTCTGTTCCGTGAGGAGTACATAGTAACTCACCCTAGGGCTTCCTTTCCCTCTGCTTCCTGGGTCCTCAACAGGTGTGAATATCTTGAGATACGATGCACTACAGCATTAGGAACTTTGGGCATTAACTGGGCTTGTGGTTGTTGTGAGAAACACTTGATTTATCTTTAATCTCAGAGATTGAGGCAGGCCTCATGTCTAGGTCTAAAGCAGCCTACCCTGAATCCCATAAGGCTCTGTCCTCAGTTTTACTCCATTAGTTGAGAGAAGACCCTGTGCAACTTACTCAGTCTGAGAATGTAAGGGGCCTTTGGCACAGCTTTGGCTGGACCATGTTAGAGAATGAACAGAAATAAAATAAACATAAGATAGTACCACTGCCTAAGTAATAATCCCAGAAAATTTGTGCGTAAGTGGAAAGTTAGTGAAAATTACCATAGTAGGTGTGCTTCCCTTTACCAAGCTCCAGTCAGAACTGAAGTAAACTTGATGAGTTTACTTTTTCCTTGTTTAGAAAATTTCAAAAGCAGCATGTGGGGCTGCTTCCCCATCTAGGAATGCAATAGTCATCTTCCACAGCATCCCAGTTTTATCTGCCCTACCTGAGACAGGGAGGAAGGCCAGATTAAGCTCTTTGTCCAGAAACACTATTAATAACTGCACAATTGAAGCATGGAAAGAAGAAATTACTAGTTTGATGCATCACATGACATTGAGGTAATAGCATTTCTGGGGAACCCCATATAGTGTTTTCTACCTAGTCCATAGGAAATACACAAGAGTTCCAACTCCCAGGCTCTACGGTAGTAATTTAAAAAATAAAGTGCTCTTGACACTTTATTGTTCATTTCAATATACTTAAATGTTTGCCGTCACCACAGGTTATTACGGTCACTGCCAGCACTTCTTCTCATGTCATGCTTGACTGCTTTTATAATCTGCTCATTGCTTGTACCTGTATATTGCTGTTTGTGGGCTCTCAGCACTCCCTGCCCTAGGGATGTGTTGTAGGCAAGTGAGAGTGTGTGCTCAGGTGCACACAAGCATATGAACATGTGAACAGAAAGCTAAATGTACTGTGGGGACACCAGACCTGACTTCATCAATTCACAAACTGACACGTGGATCATGGAAGACAATGACTCTTCTTAGTAACTTTAGTCACTGCTTAAGTGATAAGCCTGGGACCCTTAGAAAGAAACCTTTTTCCCACTCCTTCTCCCTTCTGCAGCTTCCTTGGAGGGATACTCAGAAGCAGACAAAACACAGTGAGTATGGGCAGTGCTGCTGATTCCATTGTGCGACTTGGAGATTGCTGCACCTACATATAGCACCCAAAATCCCAAAGAACTTGCTTATGCAGAGTCTGGCCCCTTGATGGCAAAACAGGATCACAGGTTGTCTATCTCTAAGCATCGTGTTTCCACTGCTTAGTTATTCCTGAGCATAACATCTGTAGCTGCTGCCTCTGAATTGGAATAGACTCAGTTCCTACACTGACAGTGCCTATCTGGGACTCTCTGAAAGCTTGGTGGCAGCCACCAGCAGCAGAAGGTTCCCAGGTTTGTGCCTTTTCCTCCAAAATGTATTTACTAAGACTAGTTTAAGTGTTTCTCACCCTATGAAAATGAACACAACTAATGTCTGGCACTTAGTGGTGGGAATAGATTTACTACAAAATCCTGTCTTCTAAAAGATCCCTTCACTGGACAAGTGCACACACAAAAGACCCCCAAAAAACCCAAACATGGAGAACGTGTTGTAGGAACAGGCCCAGATGGAAATAGCCCTTCCCAAATATACATCTGGTTTAGTTGTTTTGGATTTCATTTTAGAGACCACAGAGATCAGCTTCTAAAATAGAGCAGAACCTTAAAGAAGAAGAGCAGGAAAACAGAGGAAGAGGGAGGTCAGCTTTATTTATTTTTTTTTTTGGACTAGACTTCATAGCACATGATGTGTGGAGTGCCTTGGTATATTTCAAGGATCTGTGTCTCTTACTCTCCATTCTTCTTGATTATCCTTTGCAGTGGAGTTGGGTGTAAGGAGTAAAGGGAAACTGAGCTCCTTGGAGGAGCTAGGTGTCATGTCTTCCAACTTGTGCAGCTCATCCCTCTCACCCTTACACATCTTCAGGCAGGAAGAGCACAGGTCTTTCTCTTCTACTAAGTAAAGAGTTTCTATGCGTTTAATGGTGTCAACCACCTCCTCTGGCTCTTCTAACTCTCGTAAAGGGTTTCTTTTTACATTCATTCTCTCAATCTTGGGGAGATTTTTCACACTTTTTGGTATGGTGGTCAAGACGTTGTCAAAGAGACCTAGATCAACAAGTTCTCTCAAGGCCCCAAGAGTGGTGGGAACACTCTCAAGACAGTTTAAACCAAGGTTAAGGGTTTTGAGGTTCTTGAGAAGGTTCAACTCTTCTGGCAGACTTTCCGTGGTCAACTTGTTGTTGCATATATTCAGGAAAGTAAGGTTCTGAAGTGTGCCTATTTCCTTGGGCAGCTCATCAAGCTGATTACTATGCAGGTCCAACCACAGCAGATTCTGGAACTTCTCAATGGTGTTTGGAATCTTTCTCAACATGTTTCTGCTCAAATCAAGTTCCTCCACATCAGCGAGTTCCAAAATGCATTTGGGGAAGGTGGTGATGCCCATTTTGCTCAAGTCAAGACGGCGCCTTCCACTAAAACTTACCCGGATTGAATTTTTGGCCATTTTCAAAGTGATCCTTTTCCCTTGTGGACCTTTTCCTTTTCCCTTGGCCATGTCTCCGCCGAAAGATAGACACACACACCAGACTCTGTGGATAAAATGTGGGAACTCCAATAAAGCCTTTGAAAGCCATGGCTGTTAATTGCACAGTTATAAATTAATGTTACCGTTAGACTCTTCAGAAGTCTTTTTTTTCTTTTCTTTTCTTTTTTTTTTTTTGAGATCGGGACTTTTCCACCCCAAAGCTGCAACTCTGAAAGTTCTTCCTGAAAGTATTTTGTATAGGTGAAATTCTGATCATTTACAATATGATTTTATGGCAATGTAACACCTATATTGCATTACAGGGTGAAATTACACGTCAGAGACATTTGCTGTCTTTCATCCCTAAACACTGATTTAAGCCCAGGATGTTGTGAAACAAAATGAAATGTGTTATTATCCATCAGCCATTTGAGGACTCAAGCAAATATAACCTCCGTCTCAATCCAGTCCTTAGGGACTGCATTAAAAGAGGCTATCCAAAATTGTCTCATTCTACCAGATCAAAAGTTGCCTTCTTTACAGGCCTGGCATCTGCTAACAGGTTGGTTAAATGTCCTGTTTAATGGACCTAAGATTTGGGCTCTGGATGCTACTGAAAAATTAAGTGTTTAAAGGAAATTATTATGAGTCTTATTTTAACTCAGTGTACTCCCAAATTTGCTAGCACTGCTGGCAATTGATACATCACCTGCAGGGCAGACTGCAACAGGGATTGGTGTCAGTGATGCTTAATGACATGTTAAACCAGGCCTTGCTAAGTGTCTCCTCTGGGTACTCCAGCCTTGTCTTTTCATCCATGCTGTGGGATAGATGGTCACCCACTGCAAAGGTGCCCTGCCCTCAGAAAAATGCATGTAGGTGTTCTACTCAGTCTTTTGACTCATACTGATGCTCAGCATGTGTTACGTGCTTTGTTGAATTGAGGCCTGTAAGAACAGTCCACTTAGTCTCAGGTTTGGTGAACTCTCTCTAATTGAAGATCATCAAATACAGCCACTAATTACAGTAAGTGACAAAGGAAATAGGCTGATTCCCTGGAAATGGATGACAATGTCCCTCTCAGCCAGAGTTCAGAGAAGAGCATGGGTTACAGCTGGCTAACCTCAGGATGGTCTGGGTGCTCTGGCATTTAATTGTGGAGAGTCAAATTGAAGCTTTGATGAATGATTGTTTGGGACAAAATATGGATTTGTCTACAATACATTTCCCTATTAGAAAGGCTTCATTACAAACCCTTCAGGCTTTCTGGCTACTCATTAATCATGTGCGAATACATGAAGGGGAAGCTCAGGCTACAACTAAGGCATTTCAGCTCCTTTTCAATTACATGCCACAGCCCAAAATAATGCAAAAGTAGAGGAAATCTCTCCCAGCTAATACCCACCCTCCCAAGAGCTCGGTAATGAGGCAGATGCTTCAGAAAATACTGGAAGCAGCACAGTAGATTCAGTCTTGCCCTGAGGGTATGCTCCAAAATAGAATCTTTGTTATTTTATATAAAAATATTTAAACATAGTTAAATCTTTCTGTGCATCACTCCTGTGTTTCTGTCTCTCACCAGTACTTACAGGGCTATATTACCATGATATATGAAGGCCTGTTACTCTTTGCAGTATTTAACCTTGCAGTGCCCAAAGGGCAATATCAATGCTATTCTTTTTGCAGTGTAGATTGGTAACTGAAGCAAAGTACTCTACAGTGTAAGTAAAGTACTCTTTTCACCTTTGTTGATATTGGCTTAAATAATTTGCCCAGGAGTGAGTAGGAAATAGGTCAAAATAGCAGGGTTTTCTAATCACAGCTCACTTATTTTAAGGATTTTATGCGATATCATTGTTGTCAATTCTGTGAAGATAAAATTCAGCTGTGTAGGAAATGCCAGAGCCCTGGTACTGGTACAGGACACATTGAGTCCTTTCTGGTGCACAGAATACTACGCTTCGGAGAAAGACCTGTAGGGCACCTTCCTTATGTGTTGGCTCGATGGAAGGAGACTTTCTACTCCCTGTAACTGATGTGAACCAGGTGACCTTTAGGTCTAACTTTTTGTTTTTTAGAATTTTATGTTGGATGAGTTGATCAGAACATTCAGTGCATTTGTATGACTTGAAGAAAATGAATGGGAGTTTCAAGAAAAGATACATATTTTTTTCGAATTTCAAAATTAGAATGTCTTTTAAAACACCTTCAAAACTCTTCAAAATAAAACATTTCCTTTAGTTTCTAGTAATTTTTTTTCCTATTATTTTTTCATTTAAAATCCAAGAGGGGAACATTGAGCGAAGCCAGTTTCTTTTCTTATTTTAAAAAATACCAGCGAGGAAAAAAAATCAGCCAGTTCTGCCGCTGTTCTGGTAGTGCTGGTTCCCAGCGCTGGTGTCCCTCGGCGCTGTGCGAGCCTGGCAGCACTAGAGGGAGCCTGGCGTACAAGGTTGAGTGCTGGAGGCTTGGCAGCAGTAACCCTACAGTTTAACCTGTTGGGTTTGGGTATTTCTCTGTCAATAACCCCTTCCAACCTGTTACAAAGTTTGAACCTGGACCTTTCAGATTTTTAGGAAGTTTCTCGTCACCTCGCCTCCTTGAGTTGGATTTTTTAAAATCCTACTGTGAACCTCTAAGATGCACTGATCAGGAAACGGAAGTCCTTAGGAACTGTTATAATGTCTCACTAAAGAGAATCTTTACAAGGAAACCCTTTCCCCTTCTATCCACACTTGGCAAAATCTTTGTTCTAGATTGGGGTTTTGAAAGATGAGAGCTAACCCCAGAGCTTTAAGAGTGTTGCATAGGCCCAGAGCTATCGGGCTGACCTAATACAAAAATTAGTAGAAAATGTATATCAAGGGCATCATGCTGTCTGTGCTACTCAGTGTCACTGGGAGCTGCAGGGACGGAACAGACCTTGAGCATCAGAACCAAGACAGTCAGTGTCTCTCTGAGGCAAGGAAGGATTGAGGATTACTCCTTGTCTGCACTTAAGCACTTGCACAGGGGTCAGTATCTTAGGTCTGTCCTCAGAAGTAGATCTGATCCTAGAGGAATGCATATTTCCTCTGACTTTCCTCTCAGAAATCTACACCAAGCAGAGCAGGCCTGCCAAGCCCAGCGGAGCTAGACATGCCCTGCACCTCTCTGGCAACCTGGTAACATGTTGATTCACCCATGGAATACCTCTATGGAATTACTTTCATATAAAGTTTAAAACCAGCATTTGTACAGCAAATGATTTTGCATGAAGCCAAGCAGTTACACTTTGGGTGGGTTGTTATTTCCCTGCTTAGAAACCTGTTATCATTTCTTGTTGTTGGATACGACCTGTTGTGGAAGAGAGATTAATTCACTGACTATCTTAAATGCAGCCTTTTGCTAACACGCAGGTTTAGACTAAATACTGCCATGAGCAAATAGTTCAAGAGAGGTTTCCTTCCTTAGTTTTCCTACTTTTCTAGATCACTTCAGAGCCACCATATTATCACGCTGCAAGCTCACTTGCAAAACCAAAGCCCACCAAGAATAAACAAAAACATTATTTCATCTTAACAATTCTTCCAGACTGCCCCCCTGCATAAGGTCTTACCAACTAGTAGCTAGAAAGGCCTAGAAGGTGAGGTACGGATGTCACAAGCTGCTTGGTTTTTCTCAGTACTGTGGGCTGAGCCTTCATAGTCTGTTACTGTGCAGTTGTTCTCTGTCTGCTCTTCTCTGAGTTATGAATAAGTCTTTCAGTCTGTAAATAAACCCGTGAGCAGGAAACACAGGACACTTTCCTCTCCACAGTCCTGTGAACTCTGAATTGCACTTTCTTGATGGAAAATGGCAGCCCTTCAAGAAACTTGTGTATGTGGAGGGAGGAGGAGTAGCAAAAGGGCTTCCCTCGCTCCAGGGTCTTGCTAGTCAGTGCTCCTTCCGCAGCTCCTGAAACTTTTGTTACTAAGCAACAGGAGTGTTACGCCCTTGGAGATCATCAGCATAATGGTTGGTTCCAGAATGGAAGTTCGAGCTGGAGGGGGAAAAACTGAATGACATGCAGTGCCTGGAAATGTTAGATTTCAAATTATGCAGAAAGAAAAAGCATCTGGAGCTCATTAGAAGCTGTTAGTCAGCTTCTAACGTTTCTTAACTGTCAGTTTTAGTCTTTTGGCTGTTTCATTTTACTTGGCTGTAACACTGTGAAAGATACTTGCATGCGCGTGTGTTTAAACTCACTTGTGATACCATCTTTAGCACATGCCAATTGGATGGATGTGGACACAGGAGGGAAGGCTCATTCAGTGGTACAGCCTAAAGGATATGAGCTGCAATTTATAGTCATCTATGTGTGACCCTTCAAAGGTGCAGTTGGTACAATTTCCCTCTGAAGCATGTGAATTTACTGAATTTTGTATGTATGACTGAGGTTACCAACCTGAAGTTTTTATCAACTAATTGCAGTAATTTCAAAATAGTATCTGGAAAAAAAGAGGTAGCGGAGTGGTTTATTTACATATTATTTGCAGGAGATGCAACATTGAGGCCTCTCTCTTGCTGATGATGGGTCCGGGATATTATTTTTATAAAGAGGTTGATAATGTTGATGTGCTTGTCTGATTCCAGGGTTGGAGATTGCATTCTGCTTACCTCAACAAATAAGCAGAATTTACTGGATGTGTTTCTTCACACCCCAAAATGTGCCTGAGCACAGCATTTCCAGAGCGGAAATGTTATCCCTTTGGTTTAGGCACGTGGTGCAGAGTTCTGTAAATGAGGGAGATTCCTTTCTCCCTCCCTGGCCCCTTCAAGCAGCCCTGCTTGAAAATGACACTTATTTATAAATGTTGTATTATATCTCAGTTCTTTGAGCAGAGGTTAAGAATACCCAGAGGGTGGACTGCTACAGTCAAAGAAGGAGGACACTGTACCTTTATTCTAAAGGAATCAAACCTAACAGTCTTCTGAGTTTGAGAGAGACTTGATTGTTTCACAGGGAAAACTGATATTCCTTTTGAAGTCTTCTTTTCTTTTTTTTCTTAATAGTAGGGCTTGGACCTAAGTTGTGGCTTAACAGGAAGGCAATTTTCCTTACAATATTTTTGGTAATTGCAAAGATTCCTTAAGAAAAGTGGTTTTAGGAGAGCCTTGACACTGTTTTCCAAACTTTAAGAAGTCTGTGGGATGGAAGACAAAAAGAAAATGGAAGCAGCTTTGTGAAGTCTAAGAACCTATTAAATTTATTGGAATTTTAGTATTAATTTCAGTGGGGGCAAAATCTTACCCTTTGAGATTATCTCATCTGCAGTGAATCTCCAAATGAGTTGAGATCCACTTGTCTCTAGCAAATGGAGAGCACTGGCTATCACAAGAGTGAGATCATAGTCTGATGTTAATGGAAGAGGGATTAATAAATCACTCATATGTAGTGTAGCCAAAGGTGGATCACCATTAATACACATCATGCTTAGATTCTGCCATGTCTGGTGCCCTACAAATGCCTTGTAAATTAAGATATAGATAGATATCTAGGTACTTCTTTTGACTTCAGATAATTTCATTCCCTCTGGAAGTTTAGTTATTTAAAGTTATAAAGCACTTCTCTTGTTTCTTTTAAAAACCAACCTTTGAAATTTATTTATTTATTTACTTTTAAATGCACTTACTGGGGTTATATAGCTGACATTGATCTACACTGAGCTGTTGCTGTGCTGTCTAGAGAGGTGTTGGCTGGAGAAATACTAACTGATTATCAAGGAGAAAGCACAAATAGGCTTGAGCTGCTTGTAATGCAGTTCATGTTTTGAGCTCCTAAGTTAACAAAGGAGAATGCAGAATTCCAGGTCTCTGGGGATTTGGAGGAAGCCTCCTGCCAGGTCCTCTGAGACTCAGAAGGATGGCTTTTACAGGGGAGTGACTACATTTACCCTTGCTTATTTTCATGATGTGATGAACTTGTCAACCTCTTTGAGTTATGTAGTGGCTTCAAAAGTCCTCATAGAGGATTATTTTGACCCTTTTACAATCCTTATTAGCTCTTTAGGGCTTGTGACAAGCAGAGCAAGTGTTTCACTAGAGGGTCGTGGCACCCGTAAGTCAACATATGTATTTTGCGTAACATACGCACAGACTGGGCCAGTTTAGTCCTGTGTATAGCATTTTGTAATGTTCTCCCCTGCTTTCTAACTCAGCCAGAAATCCAGAGTAAACCTGGGCAGTTTGAGTGAGTAAGTCTACCCCTGTGGAAAGGGAAGAACCTAACTTGATCCCTCTGCGACAAACACCCTAATCCAACCACGTTCCAAATAATACCAGGAATCCTGATCCTGTTCCACCCCTTGGAGATACTCTCTCTGAGTTCCAAACTGTCTCTTGGACGCCTTGCAAAGGCTAGTGGGGCAAAGCTCTGTGAAATCTACATACAGTGTGAGAGGGCTGAATTTTAAAGGATAAGCGCTCAATAACTGTTTTGTACTTTGGAATTCCCCCATTCTTGAGCCACGTGTTGCTCAAACTAGGGGTGCAAAACCACTGTAACTCTACCCTAGTCAATGGAATTGCTTCTCATTTACATTGTGGAAATTAGACCATTATATAATTTTTTTTTTTTTTTTGACAAAGAGTGAAGATCTTATTTTTCTGTGTTGGACATGAACTCTACACCTTTTTGTGTTGTCTGTTTTCCATAGAACTATAGCCTGTCATTGTTAGTTTCATATGCTTAGGAGAAGTAAACAAATCTTAGGAATTGTAAATCATGTGCTAGAATGTCCTGGGTTTCATGTTTGTTGATTCAAAATCCTTCTCTCAGATACACACTTTTCTCTGAAGAGAGCACCTAAGCAAGGAACAAAATAATATTTTAAGAAAACTGTAGTGTTTTTTTCTTTATGTACACTGTTAACTGGTCCAGGATTGAATAGACAGTAAAATAATGATTCATAAGCATGAGAGGTGGTTTACAAGAATTTACTACTGCAAATTCAATAAAACTGTAATGATCATAGACCTTTCCAGTGTTTTATTTAGACCTTTGAAGCTACTTTAAGCCTTCCTTTGTGGATTTCTACTGTGTTCAATACAAAGCACAAGAGTGGGAAATAGCAGCTAGTTATTCCTGTAGCAGTTTTAAAATCTATGGCTGAACTTATTTCCTTACAATTCATGCCGTTAATAGTCCTGACTCTGAGCTGGCACCTTAGGATTTGTTTAAAGTGTTACACTCAAAGGAAAAAGCCTCTCTTGCCACCTGTATCATGTCGTGTCAGTAATCCTGTTTACTTTGGAAGATCAAAAGCTTCTTTGATCCATGTAATGGTTATGGCTGGGGTGGAGTTAATTTTCTTCATAGTAGAAGAAAATTTCATTTGAATTTGTGCTGGAAACAGTGTTGATAATTCAGGAATATTTCAGTTATTGCCGAGCAGCACTTACACAGAGTCAAAGCCTGTTCTATTCCTTGTACTCTACCACCAGTGAGGAGGTTTGGGATGCACAAGATGTTGGGAGGGAACACAGCCAGGACAGCTGATCCCAAATGGCCAAAGGGATGTTCCGTACCATGCTATGTCATACTCGGCACATAAAGCTGAGGGAAGAAGTGGAGGCAGAGACATTCCAAGTGATTTGGAGTGATGGTATTTGTAAGTCATTGTTATATGTGATGGAGCCCTGCTTTCCCTGGAGATGGCTCAGTGCCTGACAGGACGTACTAAATTAATTCCTCGTTTTGTTTTGCTTGCATGCACAGCTTTTGGTTTATCTCTTAAACTATCTTAACTCACAAGTTTTCTCACTTTTATGATTTCCCCCATTCATTTCCATGTGGAGAGTGACTAAGTGGCTGCGTGGGACTTATTTGCTAGCTGGGGTTAAACCATGATAATCAAGAAGCTGTCACTTTTCTCAGTTCCGTCTCTAGGAACTGACGAGCAAATTCACAGCCTTCAGATACTGACACACCTTCTGGTTCAGTGCAGTTGGAATGTGACTTTTGTTTACTTTTGACTCTTATTTTCAAGTTAATTCCTTGTTTAGAATCTGCCTTCAGTTTATCTGGGGGTTTTTATTTAAAGTTTTCATAAAAAGTTGCATTTTGAGAACAAAAAACCTGGAAAATACAGATTTAGTCTATTACTGTAAATATTAAAATGACAATTCGCTTTTTAAGAACAACATGAGTTTCAAAGTGCTTTGTGAAACAAGAATATCTTTGTTATGGAAGCTGACAGACTTCTGTTTTCAAGCCTGTATTTTCTGAACACTTCAGAAAAGCATGAACTTTTGCAACTAACGCTTCAGAATAGAAACAGACAGCCTTAATGGTACCTGTCATTAGCACTTTAGCTCTACAGTGGCATGAGGCTGGGAGGACAGACCGATTAGCCCTGTGGCTTAACTCAGAACAGATGAGGAGGTTGCTGTTCCCAGCTGTCCATCTGCCTCTGGTGCAGGGGCATCTTCCCTGCCTGTGACTCAGCTTCTGAATTTTTGCAGCTTACCATGTGGCATCACCGCTGCACTTTGCAGTGATATCACAGGGCAAACAGAATCCATCCTTAGCCCCACAACCTGTATTTCTTCTTCTTTTTATTTTTTTAATTATCACACTGTAAGTGGGACTTCGTTCAGAAGCCAACTGGCAAGTAGTTTAGGTACAGTCAGCATGTCAAAGGTAGAGTGACTAACAATCATAAGTTCATCAGCCACCTAAAGCTAGGCCATCCCTGCTTATAAGGCAGAGCCTTCCTTCCAAATGAAAACAGCAATGAAATTTGTATTGTGCTAACCTAATCAATGACATTCTGATTTTGGAATCATTTGGTCAATGATGAAACCTCAACATTCTTCTAGTGTTGGTGTTCTCCCAGTTTTGTAGGATGAGAGCAGGGGACACAGAGAGCACAGATGTTAATGTGTTGACTTTCTCTTACTGTTCTGAAGCAGACTGTTTCAGTCAAATGTTTGTTCCATACAGGAAACACTCAGGAGGGGAAAAGACAATGCTCCAGAAGTGGCAGGTAAGCTAAATCTTGGCTGCACATGATTAAGCAAGAAATTTCAGCACCTCTCTGTGCGGCTGCACACAAATATGTGTGTGTACGTATGTACCTCAAGGTCTAAGCTGTGCAGTCACTGCTGGAGGTGAGGTTGTTGGCAAGAGGAGCACAGTATTTACATCTGGTTATTGCAGAGATTTTTATCCTCCTGCTGTGAAACATACGGTACTACTGTCTGGCAGATTAAGTGTGATTTTATGCACATTTTTAAACTGAGACCGAAGAGAGCCACCCAGTTGAATGTCTGTTCACAGACCATCTGTACATCTTGATCAATGCACCTCTCATTTTCCCAGATGTTTGCAGAGCTGGGAGATATGTTTACTTTCCTGTAGCCTTGATCTTCGTGACCCAAGACATATGAAGAAATCCATATCTTCTTGTTTATACGTAACACTTTTTGAAGCCTTTTCTGTACAGGCAGTTGTCCAGGGTTTTCCACTATCCGGGACTGCATGCATTTGGCTCACTGTTAAATTGGGGGGAAAGTGCTCTATTATGCAAATAGAGCATAAATGCACTGTGTGATTATAGACAAATGCAAATGGCCTGTCTGAAGAAGACACAGAATGAGACAGGTTCTGTTGAATGGATTGCTATGTAAGAGATATTGTGCTGATCTGAATGGCAAAGCATGATTGATTACACTATTTATGACTCTTGTCCTGGTGGACCTGGGAACCACAGGACTCTGAGGGTGATTTTGATGCATGGTTTTTACAGATAGAGTCTGGAGATTTTAATGCTTATTTCTTTTCCCTGGCAGAAGAGGGAGATTAGCAACTTTGATTACCTCATGTACCTGAACACGTTGGCTGGCCGTAGCTACAATGATTACATGCAGTATCCTGTGTTTCCATGGGTCCTCGCTGACTATCACTCTGAGGTCAGTGCTTGCCACAGCACTCTGTACTTTCTACGATAGCAACTGCACAAAGGTTTCTGTAAAGATGCCATTGAAGTAGAGGGGTCTAGACCAAGGGTTTAAAATTTGAGAGAGTTAATTTGAACTATATAGATTAGCCTTATCTTCAAGTCAGCATACTGAGTTTGACATTCTGTCTCACAAAGGTGGATGAACACTTGTTAAATACATACCTAGTTAAGGGTAGGCTACATCAGCTCAGCAGATAGACATGGGCATGTTTCTGTGACCCCTGAGAAGGAGATTCAGACAGAAAAGCCTTTAGGGTAGTTTGGAACCAGACAAGTCCTTTTTTGTGAAGTTCTGGAGGTGGATAAACCTGTGACCTTCTTGTATGGGTGAAACTTCCAACACAGCATGGCAGCTATCCAGTGTCATTGAGACAGTCATGATTTCTAAGACCCAGGGATCTAAAATTTTACATATCTTCTGGTTTTGCCTTTCAGACTCTAAACCTGACTAATCCTAATACATTTCGGGACCTTTCAAAGCCCATGGGAGCTCAGACTGTGGAGAGAAAACGCAAATTCATCCAGCGCTTCAATGAAGTGGAAAAGAGTGAGGGTGAGTGTTTTAGGAAACTAAGAGACAGGAGAGGCTTGAGTTCTCCTCAGGACACCCAAAACCTTTTCAGAACTGTGGCTCAGGGAAACACCATGCCAAGGAGAGCCTCTCACATTTCTGTGTACAAACTGGTTGAGAATACAGAGAAATGACTCCTGCAAGTACTGCCTTGTGTGCCTTGTACTACTGCATTTTGTTCTCTTCCTTTGGGCAGGACAAGATGCTACAGCAAAAAGCCGTGTTCCCTGGAAAAGACTGTGCTGTTGGCTAAGCTGCACACATTAGTCTTGTTTGTTAGCTGAGCTGCACATGCTTAACTAAGAGCTACTTTAAGAAAAGGAAACAGAACAGTGAGGCTATTGACCTCTGGAGATCAGGACTTTTTTTGGTACTATTGGGGAAAGGAATGGTGTGGAAATTTAAAGGCCTTATTTTCCAGAAAATGAAATGTGTAATGCAAAAAATGAACATATTTCAGTAGTAACTGTGTACATGCATTGCAAATGCAAGGTATGCTTTCATTCACAGACCTTTGAACACATCTGCTTAAAAGACCTCTTCCCTATTTAGTCGTGCTGTGGTAACTGGATGCTATGTGCTTGAAATGGTGGTATTTGGCACTGGAATCTGATTTTTGTGCAATTTCCAGGAGACCTGTCAGCCCAGTGCCATTACTGTACTCACTATTCATCAGCAATTATAGTGGCATCTTACCTGGTCCGAATGGAGCCATTTACCCAGACCTTCTGTTCTCTGCAGGTAAGGGGGCAAGATAACTTCCCTCCCACACCTTGTTTACGACCCATGTAACACATTAGAGTGGCTGTGTAATGTAGTGGCATTCATTCTTTCGGCATTTTCTGCACTGTATGTGGACTCTGGGCTTACTGAAGGCTCTGTGCCATGTGTGTTGAATTCAGTGAAAACATCTCAATGGGAGCATGACTTATGTGAGGGAGAAGGGTTATTTAGTCTTGTGAGAGCTGAGGCTTGTAAACACCTAGAGAATGTTTTATTACCTGCCTGAACATAAGCTTCTGACTTTAGAGCAAATCCGACTTTGATGGTTGGTAGTCTTAGCCCAAATGCTCATACAGTAATGCAGCTACAGGCAAGTACTTGGAGCACTGTGATGCCATAAAAGGCATTTCTGGGCCAGATGAGGACACACAGGTTCCGGTAAGTGGGAAAATATAGGGGTCAAGGAATCAACTTGCTGAAGAAGAAGTGGGATTAGGCTACATCCAGTGCTCCAGAAGGAATATTTTATTTAATCTTGTTTTGAACTTGGCACTGTTCTGAAGTGCCAAGCTGATTCTCACCATGGAATTGAATTGCATGGAAATTGAACACTGTGCTTACCTTTCTCATCTGCTCAGCATACAGGGGCACCAAATTTCCTGATTCCCTTTCAGCAGGCAGTTGGTGATACACAAGCAAATTCACCTGGGCTGTAGCAGAGAGTTGTTACCTTTATTTTTGTACTGTGTTTTGTGTTATAGCGGGGTCTCCCAGGAGGACAGATCCTCAAAAGTTTATTTTTTAAGGAATGCATTACTGAAATCTACCTATCCTGATGGAGCAATATGAGGGAGATAGCTAAACCATAATATTCCACACTCAGAGATTGCTGTATGGTTAGTGAGGGATGGCTATGTCTCCTGCAGCTTTCCAAGTGCTTTGCTATTATGCTGGTCCTGGTCTTTCTTTTTTTCCTTATCTTTTTTATCTCGTCTTTTTTTTTTTAAATGAACTAATACAAATAAAGTGCTGTGCTAATTAAGTAATAAGCCCCATGATATCGGCTGTTACCAGCAGTAGCTGATGGGTTAGTGAACCACCTGAGGCAATGGTTACCATCACACTCTGTGAGCCATATGTTAGCTGCAGTCATGAATGACTGTGGAGCAGTTATTTCTTATTGTAAACAGCAAAGGCTGTATCTCACTGGCACACTTTTCATGCATAACGAGTTTGCAGTCTGAGCAAATGCTTTGTGACTGTGTTTATGTGTGATTAGCAGGTAACCAGCAATTTTGTGAGGATAGTTACCTTCAAAGGCTGCTGAGATCTGAAGCACTCAAAATTTTGTCTGCATGTGGATCCACTGAAACTGGTGAACTTTTTCAATTCTTATTCTTTTGCTTTTATGTTGCCACATGTTCAGCTGAACTCATTGCTATTGTTTCCCCCAGGTGACTGGTCCTATAGTGGCTTAGGAATTGCTAATTGTGAGGTGCAGTAAAGTAAACAGCAGACCCAAGAACTGTATGAGCAAGTCAGTTGCAAGAAGAGTACTCCCAAACTTAAGACCTTGAAAGGGTGCTGTATTTGGGAGCTGTGAAACCTCCTCAGAATCTTAAAAAGTGTGAAATCTGCATTTATAACTGCAAACAGACAGTCTGAATACATGACAAGGAAATGCAACGATTTGGGTGCACCCCTTGTGAAAAATCAGTGTTGGCATAACATCTTGTTTCTCAAGTCAAACAATTGATTTGCACCTGACCACAGAAGAAGGCAGTGAGGAAGCATTGCCTTTAGTGAGGGGATTGTACAGGACAAACCTTATTATTTTACTTTTTAAGTGTATTGCAATCTGATTCTGGAGAAAAGTTTATAGGTGTTTTGCATCTTGTACTGGAATGGATGAAAAACTGGTTCATCAAACAGGCATTGGATGGTACCTTCCACTTCATCTTGGTCAAGTACCTCCTGTAACTCCTTTCAGGAACTGGTCTCAGCACCACAGAAGAGCAGTAAAGGTTTCTGTTTTAGTGTCTTTGTTAGAAAAGCATTCTAGGACCCTACGTCCTCGATGGTGAGACTTGCTTTTGATCAACTCAGCTTTTTATCCCTGCTTATTCTTATCCTACTGTTGCATTTCAGGTATCAAATTGACCTTTCCTGAGGTTTACCTCCCAAAGGTACTTACAGAAAATAGGGTTCTTACTCTTCATTGTGTCACTAACTCTTGAACAGTCATTTAAGCACTATCTGCAGGTAATAACTTCTCAGCATCTCTGAGCATATGGAAAAGTCTTTGCATCTTCATAAGCACTTCTTAGAAACAGTTTGAGGTCTTAGGATTTAAAGCACCATCAAGGTGATGCTTAGTTTTATAACTGTGTGAAGTTCTAACATCTCTCTAGAGATAACTGTGCCTAGCTGCTTTGTATATACCGTGCTGGACTGTAGTTTTAAAAAGCATATTTTTCCAGTATTTCTGATGACAATAAGGCCTCTACAGAAAGGAAAGAAAACACTTACTGTGTCTAGCTGTAGAAAAGTCGTAAGAGTTTGTTGTCTTGCAATCTAAAAGCATAAAGCAATTCTTGATTCTCTTTTTCCCTTTCAGTGCAGTTTTTGCATTCATAGAGAGAGAAAACTCATTAATTCTGATATAAATATATGCAAATAAATTTATTAATATAGGAAATGGGAAAATCAGTTATTGCTTCCTTTATAAATAATACAGGCTTAAGTTTTAAAGATATTACTTTTCCCTAAAATGAATTAGACAGCCAGAGAAAAAATCACATTTTTTCGTGGTGGTAATATCTTTAACCAGATTTGTCACACTAACAGCATTTCCTATGTATATATTATTTTTATTTAATACAGGTAATCTTTTTATTACAAATCATATTGTTTCTCAGGAGATTACGACCAGCTCTCATAAAAGCTGCAAAAAAAGATGAAAAAGCATCAATCACCACCAGACACAGCACACTGTGTGCAGATTAAATATACAAAGCCCTTTAATATGCTTCAATGAGATACTTGTTAGCTGTTGATTTATTTATAGTCCTCTTTCTACTCTGTTTTAATTTCAATTTGAATTTGACTCCAAGGGTCCCTGCCTAATAATGATCAAGAACAAGATGACCTTGTGCATCAGATTAACTCCAGATAGGCTTGCTCATGTGATTAGTCACTTCACTCTGTCTCTTGAGTGGATGTGGGAAGGCTTCACAGTTGTCAGTGGTATAAGGAAGAAGGACAAGAAACTAAAACAGAGCTATGCTGTCATTTAGAGATGAGGCTGGACCAGAAGGCTGGTTAGAATTCACCTCAGAGAAACAGGGACAGGGTCTTTCCCTCTGGACTGTGTGCTGGCTTTTGGTATGAGTCTATCTCAAAAGACAAGGAAGGAATGTGGCTTCAGCACTTAAAGTTTATTGACTTCTGTTTTTTGATAGCTTATCATGAAGTTTTTTTCTCCCTAACAAAAGATACGGCAAAAATTGCTTCTTGGCTTGCAGTTCCCAGACTAAGCAGAGTTTGTAGATCCAAAGGAGTTGCAACCTAAGTGTGCAGGTAGTCAGGGGAACCAGAAGGGCAGTGGTTTTTACCGTCAGAACTGCTGCTCAGGGTTCATCTGGTTCATGGGAGTAGGAACCCATCCTCACAGCATGAGGGTGCTTAAATGTTGTTTTGCTATTTAATAGATTGCAAGTCATAACTTCAGCTGACTGCTATTGTGCAGAAGTACAACATCCTTCTCAACTGGCACATGCAGTAGTCTACAGGCAAAGAGAAAACTAAACAAACGTTTTCCCAAGAGGTCAGCCATAGACAGAAATCTGTCTGCATCTCATATTCATTAACACATTGACTCTTGCACCAAGTCTATGTTTTAGTGTCTTCATTACGCAGTCCTACTGGCTTATTCTTTTTGCCTAGTGAAGAAGCTTTGAGGGTTGAACGGCTGAGGATAAGCAATTATTCAAACATTTTCACTGTACTGCAGAACTCTTGAGCCCTGACAGTGGGATGTAACATTACATCCCATGACATATAATCCAAATTAGTTGACCACAGTGAGAAATATCTGTATTGTTCTGGGAGCACTGCTGCCAGCACCTGAGCTAGATATTGAGACACAATTTTGTTCTGTTACTTTAATACAGTTAAAAGTCGGCTTTTCTTGTAAAAGAGTTTGGTGTTTCTGACAAACTCAGATGATTCCAAAAATTGATTTCTTTTTTTTTTCTTTTGACATTACTGTAGAAATTTTATGTTAAAATAAATTCCCTCATGCTGAATGTAGAGACCCATATGTAAAGGTGAACCTGGATTTTCACAAATGTATACAGTGTCTGAAATCCTATTAGGAAATCCTGTAGGAAATCCTGTAGGCAATATGGTTCCATTGTAAGGCATGTTCCCTTCCTTCAGTAAGTGACTTTTATTTTTTAATCCTTTCCTCTTGAGGCCTTAGTTCAGAATGATGTCCTGGGCTACTAAGGCTGCTTTTGCCTGGTGTTTGACTCTCATTAATCTAAACATGTTCAAATGCTCTCAAGATGTGAGGTAGCTTGTTTCTCCTTCCCTACATACCAATACAGCTTGGTTCCCAGGCATTCTTCTTTCCTTCCCCTCTTTATGCTGTCCGTCCTTCTCATAATGTATGAACAGTCCCTGCAGGTTCCTGCCCACTGGGCCTTTCCTGTTTGGCTGGATCTAATGAATGTTACTTCAGTAGTAACCACCCCCATTCTCAAAGATTTTTTCACAGGAGAATTGCATATAAAATTGTTCATAACTGTTTGGGTCACATCTGAAGTGAAAACATGAAGTTGTGTCCACTGCTTGCAAATCACTTTGGGATGGAAGGAATTAACTGCTTTCAGAAGAGTTAATGACGAGTATACTGATATTCTCAAGATGCCCGTGATTGTTTCTTCTTGCCTCTGTGTTACTGCAGGCTCTGCTAAGACTCCAAGCTTTATGGTCTTCTCACCATACAGACCTACAAATCAGGACTAAAACAGTCCCTAATATAAGATCACAGTATACATGGCTGGGACAGATCTTAAGACACCCCCTTATCAAACATGTGATGAAGTGGTCATTGCAGAATTGCCCAAGATGCTTTTTATTTAACAGAATATTCACATGGAAGTCTTTCTCTGTCTACATTTCACAGGGTGGGAGTTTTGATGTTGCAGACAGGATGTTTCACAGTGTCAAGAGCACGTGGGAATCAGCATCAAGGGACAACATGAGTGATGTCAGGGAACTCATCCCTGAATTCTTTTACTTGCCAGAGTTCCTAACCAATGCAAATCACTTTGAATTTGGTAAGTTCTAGAAAGGACTTAAGTGTTCCCCCCCACATCCTGCCAAAAGAAAAGATCCAGGTCATGTGTTGAGAGTTGGTCTCTGGACTATGGAGACTGATGAGACTTTCTAGTGGTAAGAGATCAATATTTCTTAAAACAAGACTAAAAGAATACAAGCTGCTGGTATCTGAATGATGTTAGAAGAACCAAGTTTCCAGGTCAGAAAGGAATTAGCAATTCCTATTAGTTACTGTGCAAGGTAATTACACATTTTGTCAGACAAAAGTGGATTTTGATATAACTAATATAGTTGTCTGCTTTTGAAAATTTGGCCTGTATCATCACATCTCTGTGGCTATGGAAAAATATATTAATTTGAATTTTAGAGATGGGTCAATTATTAAATGGTGGTTTTGAAAGGTGGGGTTTTTTTAATCTCATGTGAGACCACAAGGTGATTAAAGTTTCCAAATGCCTTCACTGTCATCTTGAAAGGTTCTGTACAAATCACATGAACTTGATATATTTTCCTTGTCCTCAAGCAGCATCACAACCCCCTCTGAATATACATTGTCTCTAGACGTTTCTGCATCAGTGATGAAGGGTCAGAGAGAATCCAGAAAAAACAGTTTTCAGAAGTAGGAATGGCAGTTCTGATTTGCTTCACTTTACAGGACGTTCACACCATTTGCAATGCAAAGCTGCTTTTTTTAGTAGACACAGGTTGGTTAACGATTTAGGCAGAGGAGAAATACCTTAAGAATCATCCTAAATTGGTGACAGCAAAGGCAACTTAACCCATGGTATTGAGATCTAGCTACAACTGTATTTAAGATATCAGTGAAATAAGATACGCTTTAAAAAAAGAGCAGAATAGGGAAAAAAATGTCAGAAGACTGTTAAAGATAAGAAAGAATTGGGATAGTTTCATCCTGAGAGGAGGCCAAGAAACAAAGCCTGGCTAAAATCATCAAGATCCAGAGACTAACCTGAGTGGAATTTAACGGAGCATCATGGAGAATCTTGCCAGTGGAAGGCAAATATACAGAAAGATTTTACAATAGGCAAAGCTGAGAGTCTGAATCTGTTCACTGATACACTATAAGGAAACTTGTGATCCCAGACCTGAACCTCAATTTAGATTGGAATTCATCTAGTTGTGCAACACTGTGCTCTGATTTAAGAACATATGCTCACTTTCTGAAAAGAAATCAGATTGCAAAGGACTTGAGAACAAAATCCCTCTCAGTAGGTGATTTAGTAGGAATATTTGGCAGTTAGACCCACAGGATTATGTATTAAAAGAAAGTTGTGCAAACAGGTTTGTCTTGGCTGTGTTTGCATTCTGTGCTAAAATGGTTTGTGCTGAGGACATGCATATTTTTACTGTATTAGTGACAATTATTAGAACATCTTCTCAGTGCTCTGTTACTGGATGAGAATTCCCAGAACACTGGATCATCAGTATTCTATGGCCCTAAATTTGATGAACTAGAAACTGCATGTGGGAAAATCACCTCAATTTCCTTTGACTTCAGTGTATTGGAAAAGCAGTTTCTATTTGCAATGTGTCTTATTCTTGTTTTTGATTCTCCCTTTGTAATTCCTGCAGGCTGCATGCAGGATGGAACAGTGCTTGGAGATGTGCAGCTTCCTCCTTGGGCAGATGGAGACCCCCATAAATTCATTCAACTACACAGACAGGTGAGTGAATATAAAGATTTTTGACAAAACACTGTGTCCCACTGAAAATGAAACTCTGAAGTTTGATCCAAATGCTGGATCCAAATGCATCCTGCTTTTGTGGAGTTTGTGTCAGTTCTGCACTTTGCATGTCTACTTGTCTCCCTAAAAATTCACCTTGAATCAAGGCCAACTTTCCAGACCAGATGAGGGATATATGTAGGTTTGTGGTATGAACATATCTCAGCTGATACATGTAAGAGAACATAATGTATGTGCAGACATTTATGTGCATATAGTTCCGTGTTGTTGCTAACAAACTGTGTGTTCATTTAAACTTTTATCTCTATCTCTGAGTCATGCCAGAACTAAAATTATAATTTTTCGGGGAGCGGGGTGGGGGTGGGGTGGGGGGAGAAACCTAAAATAATTTTCTACCTTTGATGGAGTCCGCCTTGGCCATTTGAAAGCAAATAGCTTTAAGGTCCTGAGACTTACTGCAATTAGTTCTATCTGTTAATACCTAGAACGTCTTAACTTCTGTGTGATGTCATCTGCTACATAGAAGTGAATGCAAATGCAAATATGTATGAAGATTGTTGTATTGAACTCAGACTGCAGCATAACATCTTGGTGCAGGTCTCTATACTGCCCCTGCATTATCCCATCAGATTTCCTCTGGCAATATGCTTGTATGAGTGCATACACATTGTTGCTGTGTACATCAAATGTGATGATGTTATATGTTAGCACTGGTGGAACTAAACAAACAGCCCATGATTTTCAAGGCATTGCATTGTCCTGGTTTGTCATATGTAGGTTCAGTTTTTGCCTCAGTGGGTTCTTCTCATTAGTGCTATGCAGGTCCTGCCCTTGGGATTTCGAATTTCTCAATAATCACTTTGTAGGTGACTGTGTCCAAACCTGTAGATACAAATGTCTCATTGTCTCGAAATAAGCCTTTGCTCAGCTGATCTCTCAAGTGCTGGTTTAAACCCTCGTTTAAATTTTACATACTTACTACCTTAATTTTTGTTCCTCTTTTGAACAAAATCAGGGTCATATTCTTATTTTGTAAACATTCTTTTCTTCACTGTTGCTTTAACCACTAATAGCAACCACAATGCTTTCATAGAATCATAAAATGGTCTGGGTTGGAAGGGACCTTAAAGACCATGTAGTTCCAACCCCTCTGCCATGGGCAGGGACACCTTTCACTTTCCGATTCCTTTCACTGCTCTATTTCATTCTGTCTCTTTGACCTTCCAAGGTGCTCAGTCTCTGTTCTCCAGACCTACCTGATGTGCTGCAGGCAAAAATCCATGAAAGCCTGAAGGATGCTGCAATTTTACACTAAAGTTTTTTTAAAACATAGGGAGAAATGCAGTTTCTTCATTTGTGACTTGTTTGGAGAGTAAAGTACTGAGCTGGCCTACTTACTGCTTGTGTAATGGTGAGCACTCCAAAGGCACTTGGATACAGTGGAGAAATCTGCTTTTGTCTTGTACTTTGGAATAATGGTGCAGTTTGGAAATTAATCTGTAGTCATCCCTCCATAGCATGCCACCGTAGAGTGGTCTCAGATTGTGTGAACTAGATTTGTTTTGGATGAAACGAAACAAAAGCTGCATTCCAGTTGTGCACTCCAGATGCTGATGGCATTCAGCCTGAGGGAGCAGACTAGGTTTAGTTGGAAGAAAAGCCCCCACAGAGCATGTAATGTGGGTACTGGGCCCTCTCTGCCATTTGTCTACAGAACTGCTTTCACTAAGCTGCACTGTTTAATAACATTGGCACAGCTGATAAACAGATTAATTCAAATCTCAAATAGGAGCAGCTTAGCAAATGAACGATCACCTTTGTGTTCTTAATAATTTGCCAGACCTGATCAAACTTCACATACAGTTAATGCAATATCCTCTCTTCGAGCATAGCTGATATTAGGTGTTACACAGAAGAATCCAAAAAATCTTGCTGTGGGAAATTGATTAGCCTGTCTGGGAAAGTTTGTTTAATCCTAAAGTAAAGAGTCAGAGATCTTGAATTCTGAAACATGAAGATTTCTGTCTCCCCTAAAATCATCCACAAGGCTGAAGGTACTACTTACTGGCACCATGCCATTTTTAGGAGGCTTAACAAGAAGTCTGGTGCATTAAATGGATCCAGGTTGACACTGTTCTAAGGATTGGCTATTGCTTTAAAGAATACGAAAGCAAAGAATTGTTCATGACAGAAAACTCTGAGTAGCTTTCTGTTTCATGTTTAATAAGTTAGGAACCTATTCTACTAAATAAATATATTTACTTCCTCCCTAGACCACAAGTTCTCCCTCCCTGGCTGGGCTTGTCATAGTGCTCAGTGAAATACTGAGAGGCTGCACAGTTGCAGCTCTGTTGGTTGCTTTGTTTTGCTTTGGCAGTGATACCAGAAAAAATTTACAGTTTGTAATTCATGGACTAACTGCTTTTATTAATAAGGATAAGTTCCGAGTCTGTTCATAAGTGTTTTCCTGTTGTTTGCAGGGGACAGACTGTACACTGTGCTTGGTCTCTGAGCTGCCCTGTGATCATTATAGCTGTGGGCAGGGTCATTTACACCAGCTGCACTGGGTTGACTGTCTGCTCTGTGAAATGAGCCATTGTTCTGAATCCCATTAGCTTGTTTATTTCTGCTGTGCTTCGGGTGGGATGGTCTGCTTGGGAGACCTTTCACGGAGCATCAGGGAGTATTACACAGTCAAATGATTTGGAGTTAGGAAAGTACTTTTAATAATGCTTAACACTACAGTTTGAATCATTGGCCAAGAATATTTGGTAATGCACAAACATTTGGTGAGGCAGGTGACGCAGGAGCAGTAACATTTAGGGAAGCCTCATGGGTAAGACTTGTTAACCTGGTGGTGGGCAAAGGTTCAACTTGAACTTATGTCTACTGCTTATGAACTTGCTGTCTGGGTCTTCCAAACACAGGTTTTCCTCCATGATTATGTTGAGCTTTCTAGGCAGCCCACATTTGGGTGGCCCTATTAATCCACGTGCCCAGTCACTATGGGTGACAAACCTAATCAAAGTCAAATATTTTTTGTTTGGGGGAAAAACATTTAGACCCTGAATTTTTCCAGGATGAGGAAGTATGGTGCTGTGATTCTCTGCTTAAGCCCTGGAAGTGTAGCAAAATGTTTGTTGGTCAAACCCAGGCAGTCTTGAAGCTTCTGTCATACAGGGGCCTTGATGTACCCCAGCTCTGCTATTGCAGCTATCGCATAACCCCCTCCCTGTTTTGGCTTGCATCACCCTTTGGCATTTCACTACAAGCTCTACATTCTCTTTGCTTGTTCATGGCTTGCAGCCTTTCCTGTTGTATCCTTCGGACTCAAAGCCCCTCTTCTAAGTCATCTCCCTTTCTAAACTATTTTTATATGTATTTTCTCAAATAAAAATCTCTCCTATTCAGTGTGACTCACAGCTGAGGCATATTTCTACAAATAGAAATTCACCTGTTGTTTGTCTGTATAGCAAAATGATGGTACCAAAAGCTAACAAATGCTTTGCTTATTTAAACCATCTCATGTCAGTAACACTATTGGCACAGGCTTCAATGTGTGCTGAAAGCTGGAGGATGTGCGAAGATCTGTGGAATGTTTTCACTTTGCAGAGTGGAGCCTACCTGTGCTGTCTCTGAGGATATTGCTCCTGGTGACTGTTAAATCAAACATACTGCACTCTGTTCTTTCATTTCCTGAAGGGATCCACTTTGGTCTCTTTTGGTCTTTTGTGAGGATGTGCTGAGAATGGTGGTACCAGAGGAACTGCAAGTGTGAAGGTTCTGTTGCAGAGAAGTCTCCAACAAGGATTGGAAAACAGTAATGCATTTGTAATGGATACAGTCTAGTGAATGAAGTAATTTTCTTTTGGTTTCAGGCACTGGAAAGTGACTATGTCAGTGCACACCTTCATCACTGGATAGATCTTATTTTTGGCCACAAGCAGCATGGCTCAGCTGCAGTGGAGGCAGTTAACACCTATCATCCTTACTTCTATGGGGACAAGACAGACCTCAACAACATTAAAGATCCTCTGATTAAAAGCACTATCCTGGGATTTATCAGCAACTTTGGACAGATACCAAAGCAGGTATCACTTCATCATGAGACTAGAGAGCATAATTTATTTTGATCTTACAGTATTTGACAAGAAAGCAATGATAGTAACTTAAATCAGAAACACCTTCTGATTTAAATCTGCTGAAAGATGGGCTATAGACTTTTCCAGGTTGTGTACTATACCGGTATGCACCCACACTTTCTAATCATGCTGTTCCCGTTGTATGCCATAGAGATGTAGCATCAGCTCTGGCTTCTGCTCCTTCATTACAGTCACACGAGTGACCACTAGTCTGGGAATGGGTATAGTCAAATAAAACTCAGCTCAAAGTCTCACCTATACATTTCTCATCCAGCATTGCCGGGATTAGCTTTCTGTCTCTGTGAGGAAGTGATGCAGTTTGATTAAGATGTAATAAGATAAGATTTTATTTTAATTAAAAGATTTATGTATGGTAGTAATGGAGTCCATGATTAAGGATTTAAATTACTGTTTCTCCTGTGTGATCTTGCAAATAGAGATTTTTTGTTTTCAATCACATTCCTTTGTTCTAGCTCTTCACAAAACCACATCCACCCAGGAATGCCCAAGGGAAAAGCTCATCAGGAAGAGAGACTATGCTGTTCCTTCACTCAGGTGGAATTCTTCCTCCTCTTATGAGCAGCCTGCAAAATCTGAAGCTCTCTCCAGTTACTATAAAAGGTGCTGCAGGGGCTGAGTTCCATTTTCTGACCTAATAAGTACATAATTCTTGGATAGGATAAGTCTGGATTTTCAAGAGCACAAAAGTAGTCACACAGCTTTGTATGAGTTGGTTCAATCAAAACCCTTTCTGTGAATTGTTTTTTGCGTATGTGTTTATTAACAGTAGGCATTGAAAACACTCGAACATCTGTTTCAGAGTTCACCATAGATTTTTTTTTATACTACACCAGAATAATTTCTGTCTTCTACAATCTGAATATTTTAAACTAAAACCTGAAGCTCATTGTCCTCCGTGGGCATTCCCTCTTTTTGTATTCAACAGCAAAGTAAGTACTGTTTGTCTTTCCCCACTTCTTAACCTTCAAATCTCTTCTTTTTCTTGGTGTGCTACTTTGCATACTATGAAGAAGTCTGGAACATTTCAGTGTGTCTATTTTTTCATCCCACAGCAGTGTTTTTTGAGTCACACACCTTTGTGTGGACATTAGGCTCCCTTAACTGTATGACAGAAGGTGGTGGTGACAATGCCTGCCATCCTCTGTAGTGCATGGCATAAGGCCAGTGAAAAAGAGCTTAATGACACTGCTGTTAAGGCAGTGAAACACGTCACTCCCTCTGCATGGATTGATGCGGCCCTTGGAGAGGAGTGTTTCCACTATTCTCTCTGGAATCTCAGTTTTAGAGTGGATTTCTGTCTGTGGAGCTGACGCAGATGTGGGACTTGCCAGCCTCACCACACAAGCTGCACAAGAAGAAAAGTTAGCATAAGTACCTTAAAACCAACAGAATTAAATATTTTCTCTGTTTTGTCAGACTATCCCAAAGGAGCTATTGGGCATATTGTTCATACAGAGAAAGGCATTCTGGCTGTTGAAAAAAATAAAATTTTGATTCCTCCTCTTTGGAGCAAAACATTCTGCTGGGGATTTGAGGACTTCACCTGCTGCTTTGGCAACTATGGATCTGAGAAGGTAAATAAGAAAAAGTCTAAGAATTCCAAAAATCAATGATATGTTGTGGGTTTTGACTGATTTGGGCATCCATATCAGAGGCTGCTGGGCAGCTGATTTCAGAGGATGTTTACAGGACTTTCTCATGGTTGAGTTTCTTGAGGAATCCCAAGTTGGATATCACAAGACAATAAGAAGTCCTTCTACACTGCTCAAAATGCAGCATTTTCCTCTAAATTATCTCAGGTTTTCCATCCAGTGACTGTGTTATCCATGAAAATGAAGGAGAAACCCCATTTCATAGGTTGTAAGGGCAACAGAAGGTCTCCTGGTCTCTGATTAGAAAAATTGTGCAAAAAATGTCTTCTGGAATTAAGACAACCATCTGTCAATTCCTGTTTGGCTCCCAAGCATAGTCCAGTGCATTAATTCAAAATAGTAATGTCTTTTGTTGTAGAAAGTTAATACTCTTACTTCTTTACTGGTAAAAATAAATGGTCTGTATCATCACACTGCTTGTTAGCACACTTAACAGATCCAATTTCTTCCTCTACCACAAACTCACTGATTTTTGTATGAGTTTGGGGCAATATTATGATATTTTGGGTTAGCTTGGGTACCAGAATAGCATAACATGTAGTTCAGCAAGATACTGACTTGGGTATTATTTGTGCAAGTGGGAACGTTATGTTTTTGCAGACCTACTCACAGTCAATGGGAATGAAAAAACCATGAAATATATTTTACTTTCTGCTCCCTGTATACAATTATTGAGAGTTCTCACCATTGATTTCAATTAAAATCAGTGCTTAGCAGTTCATAGAGTTGCTGCAGGCATAAATTACTTGATTTGTCTCTTCAAAAGTCTCTTCAAAAGGGTGACACAGAGCATAGTGAGCGTGATTACACAGTCACTGTGAGTAGTGGTTGGGAGTCCAGCTTGAGTTTTCTCTTATTCAGCAGTGCCTCTGGACATGAGTCTGTAAGAAATATTTGTCCTTGTTGTAAGTAGGTAAAGGTCTGTTCTGTTTGTGGTAGGAGTTTTGTAGCTGTGCCATCCAGCTCCACCAGAATCATTAGCACCATCGTTTTGTCCCAGTTGTGTGGAAGAGAGATAATGCAGAATGTGAGGAGGAGGATGTTTGTTATGTAATTGTAACAATATGTAATACATCTGACATTGCTTTATTCTGCTGATGGAGCTGGTGGCACAGAATGAAATTTAGTACTTTGGCTTTTGACTTTTCAGTCCAAGTCAGAGGAGGGTTGCAGAGCCTGGCACTAGCTGTTAGCAGTGGCTGTCACAGCCTGAGCTTCCTTTTAAATTTACATTGAATGTTTGCATGCTATTACTATGTGGTGGCAGAATGAGCTTTTCCTGAAGTTATGTAGGAAGTATGCCCCAAGAAGATTTGAGACTCAAGTCTTCTAAAACATAAGATACTGACCTTTGTTCAGCCTTCCTGCACAGCCTGTGCATGTCCATATGTTCACAGCTGTGCTTACATAGAGACTGGTTAAGATGATCTTTTTTCCCTAGATTTGAAGAAATGGAGAATCAATTTTGAAAACTGACTCTGCCATTTGCTATTAATAGATGTATGGTATCACCAGATAAGCATTTGACTTAAAGATGCTTTCTTGTACAGAATGTGACTACATTTGAGTGCATGGCAGACTGGGGAAAGTGCCTCTGTGCTGTGTGTCCTTCAGCGACCACCATAATCACATCTGGAACAAGCTCGGTTGTGTGTGTCTGGGAACTTGCCTTGGTCAAGGACAAAGTGAAGTGTCTAAACCTGAGGCAGGTACGTACTGTGGCTCTTCTGCTACGGAAACTTAATGAAACCCAGAAGATTAGGTTTTATCTCTCAGGTGACTGGCAGAAGAAACACCTCTGGATGAATTAAGAAGGCATAAAAAACTCACTGATCAGCAGCATCATGTGACAGCCTGTTATCAGATCAAGAGCTGATGATATACCTTATACCAACAGCTTATAGTTATGAATGACACTTGGCAGTTTTTTTCCCCTTTGGTAGCATTTCCGAAGTTTATCATGATAAAAGAAACAGTGAAGATAAGGTACACGTTTGCTATAGAAGTGCAGCCAGCTCTTGGCTTATTTTCAAAAACAAGTGTCGCCTGGAGGTGCTTAGAATTTAGTTTGGGCTGCTACAGCAATGAACAGAATCTCCAAAACATCCTGCAGACTTAGCTGATGGAGATGAAGGCTCGGCCAGGCAAAGTTCTTGATTCTTTTCTTCTCAACCTGAATTCAGAACACAAAAGATTTATCTGTCACTCCATGAAGTAGGGGTGCAACCTATAAGATTGATATGGTTTGTGTCCTCATTATCCAGTGCCTTTAGTTGTTGATTGGAGACCATCTATAGTCATCAACCAGCTGTATACATGTTATTTCGTTTTTAAAAAGTGGATTCTTATGCAAAATTTGTGTGGTTCAGTTATGATGAGTTCTCAGCTTTACAAGTAAAGCTAGAGTACACCTCTGTCATATCTGAAAGGCAGCATGGGGCCCTTTTTCCCTAAAGAAATAAAGAGACATAAAAAAACTCTGCTATTTAGGCAAACTATCAAAAGGTTCATTGATCAGCAAGGTCTCCAAGTGCTAGAAGCTTCTCTGTTCATTTGTTCTGGAGGGAAATTCAGGTGATATTTCAGTGCTTTCCATATCCTAAGCCAAAACATATTTTGTTTGTAATTAAATGATGTGAAAACTTCACTGTCTGATGGGATGCCAGAGAAGTATTTAGATTTTAATTTATCTGAAATTCTTGTGTGTTGAAACATACAAGAAACTGTGTGGGGAGCAGGGAAACTGTCTTTAGAGCAGTTTCCTGACGTAGAAAACAGAAATATGAGATAAGATCTTCAGTGATGACCATTTAATGCAGCTAGTTATCACTCCAAATCAGGACATGGACATAGAAATGGAAGAAATAGCAGTAGAGAAAAACATAAGCAATAATTTTCATCAGTATCCAAATGATACTAATCAGGAGATCAGTTTGAGTTTCAAGCAACTGAAGAGGCTGTTTTTTATTTGCAATATAATGCCTTTCTCTTTAGCAATGTAAAGCCAACTTTGCTGATGTGTTCTACTGTGATTAATTTGGTATTACCCAGAATCCACAAAGTGGTATGAGATCATGCAATGACAAATTCTGTATTTTTTCCTTCACTTTCCTAGCAGAGGCTTTTTTTTTATGACTGTCTGGCATAGATGTAAACTTAAACTATGGCTCTAAATGTCTTCCAGTGAATTACTTGCTGCTTTCATGTAGTTCACTGTTTCATGGTGGCTGCTTTTTCTGCTGAACAAAAAAATTTCCTGAGAGAGTGAGCTTTCCTCAAGAAAAGCTGATGTGGATGCTGTTTACTTACCAGCTGCCTCATGGGACCGACACATTCTGGTTTGGAATGTAGTAAAGGACAGAAACTATATTTCAGCAGAAAAAGGAGCTTTTTTCTTCTCTAGTGGGATCTGCTTCCACAGTTTTGTGGAACAGTAAAGATTGAGCATAATAGCCTCAGTATTGATCCATGCAATTTACTAGTTCCCTCAGTGTCCATGGGCAGAATGGATCCAGTCCCCAGAATTTCTAGGCCAAGTGAAACACTAGACTGGAATAAACATCGGGGCAAGATGTGCTGTCTGCCTCACAAACCTCTCAGGAGGGTGTCAAGCGTAGCTGTGAAGTTTGTGTCCCTGTTGGCCAGGTAATTTGAATGGTCAAACTTGGTTTAAGTGTTCATGGACTAAACATTCCTACAGTGAAGCTAGTCTTCTTTTTTGTGTTTTGATATTTGTTAAAATACTTTGGAGATAGGCATCACAGTTCCTTCTGCAAATATGCTGCAGAATATTTCCCATTAGGGAAAACTTGTCAGTCTTTGCAGAGCGATAATGAGAAAATCGTAGAGCCAAAAGCATGTGACTTTTTTCCTGAATATTGAGACACTGGTGGATTGAAGTTGATATTATAATTGAGTTCAGGTCTATTCCTCCCTTCCATGCTCAGCTTGTATTTCAAGTGCTTCACTGCCAGGTAGGATCTTTATGGGTTAAAAAATTAGAAAAAGAGTTTTATTAAAACTTGTGCAGGACTTTAGCTTGGCTTGACTTGGCAGTTTGGATGCTTTCACAGCGGGTATGTTCTTTCATGCTTTGGAAGAAGGAAAGAAAGTTTTGAGCCCTTGAACCTTTCTTGTCACAGCCTTTTTTAAAGCAGTCTTGTGCAGTTCCCAAGTACAGGCACTTAGTTATGCCCAGTCCTGTGTAAAGAGACTGTTCTACGACAAGTCCAGAGTTACTGCTGATCTTCCTTTATCATGCTTAGGTAAGAGTGTTTTGGACGTCTGAAAACCGCTGTCAGAGACCTAATTTTGTGCCAGTAGTTTTAGCTGACAGTTCTTGGGAATGGAATAAATCACAAGCTGAAATTCATCCCTTGCAGTTGCAGATCACTTTCAGGAGTACATAGCCTGCTGCAGCTCAGCTTCTTCACACTGGATTATTGTTTGAATAATGTTGTTCTGATGGCCTTAGCAAAAGACAGCACATGTGAGCCAGCAAAAGTCAGTCTCACGCTGGAAAAAAGGACGTGTCTACAAAAATCACCTGCGAAATGTAGTTCCCCTGCTTCATGCTGAACTGAGACAGACCCTAATGTCATGGAAAGAAAGTCAGCAGAGAATACGCATTTACTGTTAAAACTAACATTAAAACTGGTGGGTCTGGTTTTTCCAAGTAAGGCAGCTAAAAAATGAGCCCTTAAAGGCTTTTCAGGAAAGCTGTGAAGGACTTTTTCTGTGTTGCCCTGCCAGCTTTACTGTTATTGGTGGTTATGCAGCAGGTGGTTATGTACTGCTGTCACTTGAAAATGCTGCATTAAACAATTGTCAGCAGCATACTTCAATCCATGCCTTCTCTCTGTGCCATTAAATTGCCTAAGAAACTGTGTCAATAAGGCAAAGTTAAACTGGGCACTCCTTAAGTCTCTGGAACTGTAAAAGAACAACAACAAAAATAATGTTGTGTAATGATGAAAGCGAAAGGAATTCCTATATGGCTGTAAAGCCAAAATTCTCCATGAATGCTGTTTCTCTTCTTAACCAATATTAGAAATATTTTAGTACTTGTTCAGATAAACAGAAAGATAAGACTGAGAAGGTCACTGAAATACATCCTAAGTTTTATTTCAAAAAGTTTTTTAAATATTGAAAAATTTCTAAGCATAAATTTTAGTTAAAATGGCATGAACTGAATGAAAAATTATTTTTTGTTGCTGAGCACAAAGCACTGTTTTAGAGTCTGAAATGTAGGCCAAGGGCCCTGAATCACTATGCAACTTGGGCAAGTCATAAAATCTCTTGAACCCTCAACTTTGTTCAACTATAAGTTGAGGACAAGGCTGCTTCTCCGTAAGATCCTTTAGTATTTTCTCCTCATATCTACCATCTTCAGTTCTCTAAAGAATGACTGGGTTGCTTGTTCTTACTAAGCAAATGACACTAAGACTGTGGTTCCCTAGTAAATTAGCCTCCCTCTGTTGTGGTGTATTGGTTGGTTTTTCCCCACCAGGCTTTGTATGGACACACTCAGGCAGTGACCTGCCTTGCTGCATCTGTAACCTACAGCATCTTTGTGAGTGGATCTGATGACAGAACCTGCATCATTTGGGACCTGAACCAGCTGACATACATAAACCAACTTCCTGCCCACCAGGGAAGCCTCTGTTCTGTTGCCATCAACAACTCAACAGTAAGATCTTCATTTATCATCTTTCTTCTGATGCACCCATGAACATTTCATGATAATTTAATGGGTGCTTTTCCCAACATAAAAACATCCTGAGAGTCTGATACATTGATTTTTTTTTTCTTTCTACAGAGATTGCTAATAGTGTTCTTAATGATGAGAGGCGAGCACTAAAAGCAACATCTTAGACTGAGTAGCTAAGTAGAAGCATCTTTGGATGGATAGCTAGCAGGATTAAACAACTTTTAGTTTATGGAGAATGAAGTATTACCCAAGTACCTCTTGGACTTGCTTCACCCATAACCTTATTGCCCCTTTTATTTCATTAATTTCTCCTGACATTCATGCAGCTGAGACAGGTTAGGCTGCAGTCTGTCGCTTCAGCTGACAACTACCTTACACCTTTGTGGGGACAATGTCGGTATTTTGCTTTCTCTTCTACTCTCAGGTGCAGAGGAAGGTCTTAATAGCAGTGGGTATAAATTTGTTGAGGTCTGTGCCTGGCCAGAACTGCATGTGCGTTGATAGGAAAAATTATGTATTGGATTTTATTGTAAACACTCTGGATGAGATTTTTTTTTTTCCCAATCTTCTACCTCCCAAAAATGTTGCTTTAATATTTGTATTTTCTGTCCCTGTTAATACACTACAGCAGGGTTCCAGCTGCTCAGACAATTCAAGGTTGGATCCAGTACTGGAGGTTGTACAAAAGCAAAATTGAGTTCATAGCAGGAAGAAACCAGGCAGATATTCTCTACTTAGTCTGTGCCAAAACAGTCATCTCATATCAGAGCTTTATTAACCATGCAGTGATGGCTAGCAATTTGAGAATGGGAATTAACTGGCCTGTTCAGTGCCAGCTCAGCTCCCAGCCCTAGGGGTCCTGGTTAGTGCAAAATGGCCAGTGGTTTCAGTAGGCCAGCTCAGAATATCCTGGCGGTCCCTTATGAAGTCAGCTGGAGCAGTGCCAAGCATTCAGCAATGAGTGGGTGGGCTGGCACAGAGCATGGGCTTGAGATCCCAAGGGGATGGAGTCCTCTCCTTTCTATGTACCAGCCAGTTCATTAGCCTTTTCTGTTGGTATCTACTCTTCTGGAACTGTCCAAAAATTAGATGGTCTATGCCATGAACAGTCTGGTGACTTATCTAAGTGCAGTTCTCCAATTTACTGGAGAGCAAACTGTTAAACTGTTTGGATAATAGTCTAGAGAAAGGTTCACTTAAAAAAGGAAAAACCTCAGGAAAGTATGACTGAAGATTCAAGGAAAAAAAAAGCTGAAGGGTTCTGTCTCTTGTGGATGTAAAAATTCCTTTTGATGTTGGCAGAACAGAACACTTACTTCTGAAATGTATTTTGGTTTAATTCTTCTCTCTATATTTATGTACTGTAATGTGAAGATAGAAAAAAAAATGTTTCCATTTTGCTAAATTATTCTGACTGACACAAAATTACATGTTTGGTAACAATAGTTTTTTCTTGAAAAAATCAGAATTATTCAAAGCAAAGTTTTGAAGGAAATAAATTTCGGAACCACATACTTTTCTGTGAAGTAAGAACCCTGTACAGCTCTTCCTTACGTGGATGTTGCATTTTGTATCTGCTTGAGCACCTAGAAGCTCCATCTATAGATCCAAATCTCCCAGTGTATATGTCACGTAGACACAAAATAAGAAGGCTGTCCCAAAAATTTTATAAGCTAAGGAGGATTGTAAAAGCTTGAACTAACTAATGATTTCAGTTAGTTTTAAATCCCTTGCCTAGACCTGAAAAGCACAGTAGATCATTACCAAATGCTTGGACACTGTGTACTCTCATGCAGATAAGGTAGCTGAGTTTAATCTCTTGAATTATTGGCAACTCTGTTTCAAACACGCCATCCTCTTTTATCTGCATAATTCTGCCCTGCAGTGTGAAGAGCCCTGGCTGAAAATGAGGCAGGGGTGAAGTAAGGTGTTAGTTGACACAAACCAGATGCATGCTGCTAATTTAAGGGCACACTGTCCATTACCAGAATCAGACGCTGCTGATGGGGTTCTATTTGGCCGATTCCTAGTATGGGTCAACAGTGGAAAGGTTAGGTAGAATTTCAATTAATAACTTGATCAAAATGCACTTTTGCTAAGAGCTTTGGCTCTTGGTTCTGTGTGTTTCTTGCCCCTAAAAAATTACCTATATATTTGCTCCTTACATGCAGTCTCTTGATAAGACTGTACCTGCATGGAATGGAGAGGAGAGGTTCAGTTGCAGAGGATGTTTTCTGCATCAGAAGTGCAGGTCAAACGCAAAACACAGTGTAAAAATGCGATGACAGTGAGCTCCCTGCGAGGGGCAGAGGAGGATTGTGAAATCACCGAAGGCTTCGCAGCTAGGCAGGTGAACACCATGTCCTTGTTTAAGAGAAAGCTTATTTGTAAAATTTATAAGAGCACTAGTCCTAGCCCAGAACCTGTGCTAGGCACTGCCTGTGCACAGTCTCTGTCTCTGACCGTAGCTAGGTCAATCTGTCAGTCTGATTTTCTACTAAGACCCTGGATTTAACAGAAAATAGAAAGGGAACATTTAATTAAATGTTTCCATTTTAAAATGTAAAAACAACATTGTTTCTGCATTATCTTCCTAAATCTGAGACAGTTCTTCCAGGTTTCTGTTATGTAAAAATGTCAGAATTTTTCCTGAGAAAAAAAGCAATTTTTACTTTCTCTGGTTTATATCATCTGCTCAGAAGAAAAACAGTGGTGAGAATTTAAGTCAGAGCAACCCTACAATTTCTAATCATCACTTAAGAGTTGTGAGGATGATGAGTGTATGATTTTGAGACATTTCCTCTTTGCTTTCTTACAGGGTGATATTATCTCTTGCGCTGGATCTCACCTGTATCTGTGGACAGTCAATGGCCATCTTCTTGCAAGCATCAACACTGCCTGCAGCCCCACCTGCCATATTGTTTGCTGCTGCTTTGCTGAAGTGATGGATTGGGACAGCATTATCATCACAGGAAGCACAGATGGAGTGGTGAGGGTAGGTGGATGGGAGCAAGGAAGAGGGAATCTTGATTCATTGTAGATCAAAGGCAGAGTTTTGAACTCTAAATGGAGGGACAGAGCTACTAAAAAACTCATGTCACTTTCTTAACAGGGCAGGACAGGGCAGAAAATGAAAATTGGGGTAAAATATTTGGTTCCTATCAACTTTTATTCTCCTGTATGGAGGAGTCTTTATCATTCAGGGAGACTTTTGAAAATGTGCTTTTCATTCTGGGATGGTTCTGAAAGGAAAAATTCTATCACCCATCGGAAATATGTTTGGTTTCTGAGAGTTGGTTCACAGCTCAGTTTATTAAGTCATACTTTCTCATGAGTAGGAATTCACTGCTGGTTCTGCCTCCAGTCCGGTAGGAGAGCTTCCTGGGTTACTAGGATCCTCAGCAGCATGTCAGCCTTGCAACCCCACCAGCTCCCTGTATACATTTCGCCAGTGTGACACTGCAGTGGCAGAGACACAACTGCAAAATTGTGTTCTGGTGTTAGAAGCCAAATTTCCACCCTTTGCTGAGCAGGAGGAACTGCATCTCTCTCTCATTATTATAATCCATGCTTTTTCCATTTTTACCTCCTCACTGGCACAGCTGTGGAAGGCTGAATATACCAATACTTCAGACCAAGCTGCTGGAGAGAGACCGCAGAGAGGTGCGATGGAAGAGCCAGGCAGCACAGGTATGAGCACAGGATGGGCTGTGAACTGCAGTGTGACTGTGAGCTGCAAACCTCGTTTGGTTGTGGGGAAGAAGAGGGTCTGTGAGCCCAGTGCTGTGAAGGGGAGACGATGAGGGTGCAGCGTTACAGTAACTAGCAGCAGCAGGGGTGAGTAGCAATTGCCCTACCTTAGAGAGCATTCCTGAGTCAACCATGTCATGGAGACATCCTGCCTGGGTGAAGCTGAAAGCTTCCTCATAGACTCTGTCACGTGTTCTGTCAACCTTGGTAGACCACTTCTCTGCATAGACCTATGAAGCCCATTCCCTTGGCACCTCTGCTGATGGCCTGTAATGAAGTATCCTGGCATAATGTCAGAGTGGGCAGCGCCAGATCCTGCTCTGGGCTGGAACAGGGAAGTTTGTTGTCTTCGTCACCTTAAAAGTGGTCAGAGGTCCTTCAAATTGGTGGGAGGGCAGAAGCAGGCGCTGGTGCTTAGAGCTGCTTATTCAAGGCTAAGTGAAGCTGAAATTGAAACCCTGGAGTTCTCGCAGAGCTGAGGTTAAAAAGATCATGGGTCTATGGTGCCAACTGGTACTAAAAACAGCTCAAGCTCACTTCTCTGTTCTGACAAATACAAGAGCTGAAACCTGCCGGGAAGCTTTAAAGGCACATCCTAAATAGCACAGCTTTCTTCTTTTCCCAGTGCTTTTTATAAGAGAAAGGAATTGTGGTGTTAGTATGTATAATTTACACCACTTATTTGCTGTGCTCCTCATTATGAACATTCTCTATTACTTCAATTTTAGGCATGCAGTTTGCATAAATATAGAGCTACAGATGTAACATCTGCAAAAAATGAAAGAAAAAAGATATTACACAGTAATTGGGCATTACCACTGAGATCTTCAGAAGTGCTGTTCATGGAACTTGACATCAACATTACTTAGATTGCTATGTAAAAATATTTCCAATATGCCTCTGTATGTTTAACTGCCAAATGAGATGCCTATTCAACCCTTTTGTCACATCTCAGAGTAGCTAGAGGCAGATGCTTCTAGGGAAGATGCAAGAACACACAAGATGCCAGATGTGAGATAGTCTGCCTATGGTATCTTTGTATTTGGTTTTGTTGTCATCTCTAATCAAAGATTGCTATAAGTCAAAGCAAAAGACTTAACATTCTTTCCAAAATTGCTGTAGTATCCTGTAGTCATTTTGTGGATTCTTTTCACATGTAGAAAAGTCTACTTTGTTTTGAGAATTTCCTAAGTTCTTGTCCATAACTTCCCATGATAGGTCTTTCCAGGTCCTATTTACTCATGTGCAATGGTCTTTGAACAGACTGAGATTTTAACTATTTGTAAGATGTATATCTTAAATAGTTTTCTAAATGAGGACATAAAAGCTGTCCATGGGAGCACAACATGTTTGTGCCTTTTTCAAGGACAATTATAGAAGACATGTACTGACCCCAGTCACCTGTTGATGTGTAGACACACACACCTGTTTGCGTGTGAACATAGGGGTGCATGTTTTCAGGTGCATACAGGAACAGCATTCTTTAATAAAGAGCTGAGAAGTGTAATCAAAGCAGTGTCATACTCCCTTAGCCTACTCAGATGACTTCAGAGTTATTTTAAATGACCAAATATTCCCACATCTCCTTTAGCGCACTAAAGAAAATAAAATTAATACAAAACATAGTCATTAAAAAGACCAAAGTAACTGTGATTGAGTTATGTTGTTAGCTGTGTGTGTATGTATGTGTGTGTATGTGAAATGTTCACAGCATTTAATTATTGGTTCTGTTATGAGCAGATTTAGATAAGTTGATAATACCAGGGCTTTATGTAATTTCTTTTTACTAGGCAATTATGGGCTGTATTATATCCTGGCAGCAAGGTATTGTGGGGCATCTTATTAAGCATAGAGCCAGTGAAAACTGATGAACAATTTTGCTGAACTAGGCATGCAATTTAGAAAGCAATAATACACAAATCCAATTTAGCACACAATTGATACAGCCGCACGTCAGCACATGTAACTATCATAGCCACAAATTAAATTGGGATGGGCCTTATTTTGCAACAGCACAGGCCAAGATTAAATATATTTGTTCTCAACTTAACAACTTGCTGACCGTAAATAATAACAATCCCATCCTTGCTGCCCCCCAGACACTTTCTAAATATTTATTTTTAAACCGCACAACAGGTAACAAGTGTGGAAAACATCTTGTTCTCTGTCGGGAACTGAATCCCAGCCTTGCCCTGACTGGCAGAGCGGGTCGGACGAGCCCGGCAGTGACGGCACTCGCCGTGTCCAGGTACGGGCCAGGCGCTGGGGGCTCGGGGCCCGGGCTGGGCTGGGCTGGGGGATTGGGGTCCTGCTCTTGGTTTAGTCTGGGGCAACCCAGGAGAAATAGCAGGTTTGGGCCAGAATAATTGTAGAGCTCAGCAGCTGCTACATCGTCTCTGAAACACAGAAATAACTCCTGTCCTAGGAGTTACTGGAGATATTGTCTCCTTAAAATGTAAGCAGGAAGTTTTTGGCCAAAGGACAACTTCGTTGTTCAACTCCCCTCAGTTTTCACAGCCAGCAGTATTTTAGTTGACTCGATCACCCTCCTGCACTTTCATCTGGCTGCAATATTTGTTGTTATCTCCTACTCCAGGATGCTACAGTGTACTGTAAAACGGTTCCTGCCTTTTTCTCCAAATGTGTTGGCATCTTAATAATGGCTAAAATGTTCCTATATTCTGCATGCTCACCTTTAGAGCACGTGATGTGATGTTTATAAGCATTGAAAGTGGGAAAGTTTGGGGAGAGGGTTGGTTTCATTAGTGTTGGTGGCACTGCATGCAACAGAGATTTCAGTGGCTGAAGCCATGACTTATGTGCTAACAAGATTCAGAATTCTGAATCAGGGCAGCAGATTATTTAACATCCATAGTGTAAGAGCTTCTGATCTGGCTAGAGTATCCACAGCTAACTCACTGAAATCCAGAAAAGTTCGGACCCAGTTCTAAGCTCAGTCTTTGAAGTACCAGTCTTTGTCTATTCTGTACCATTGTTCTTCAACTTTAATATTAAAGATAAAGTACTCCCTTGAATATTACATCCTCCTAATTGCTGCACATGGAGGAAACGGCCTTGATCCTATTTGTGTCTTGTTCTTAAACATGGTTTTCTTTTTCTTTCTTTCTCAAGAAATTCCTCCAAGCTCCTAGTTGGTGATGACTGGGGAAGAATCTGCTGCTGGTCTGCGGATGGGTAGGAAGAAATAGCCAAGAACTCTTGTTTTTTCAGCCTTTTGGATGGAGAAAAAAATTACCCTTCAGAGCATGAAAGAATCAAAGAAACTGGAAGCCTGAGCTTGCAGACTGAATCTCAAAGGAGCTGTGGGACTGACCCTGCAGTCAAGTCTAATTTAAATTAGACAATGAACTCCAAAGTTATAAGAGACACTGACAGACACGCACATAGGCAATTAGATTTTGTAGCATTTTTCTGGGGAAAACTTTTGTATTTTAAAATGTTATTTTAGATATCAAATTTGACATAATACGTTGGATGTCACAAATATTAGCTAGCAAATAAAACTGCCCTGATTATGCCAAAGAGCAGTGTACCTTAATAAAATGAACATGTTCTATTTTGAATATCATGAGATAAAAAAATATTGAGGCTTCAAAGAGATGTTAAGTGAGTTTGTTGCAGTATTTTTGTTCTCACTAGCATGGAAGGATGTTAGTATCTCCATTCCTACACTTCCTTTTTCTCGGAATCTGTAAAAAAATGTATGCATAGCTCCTGAAAAGCTTTTTTTTTTTCAAAGTGAAGCTTGGAATTCTCAGATTGATGCTGATGCCTTTATCCAGACCCATTGTAAACAAGTGTTATGGTGGAACGTTTCCTAATTTCTGACTTTTTTTTTATAGCGAGTAAGGCAGGCAAAATGTATGGAATGGATGAGGATGAAGATCTGATGTGACTGGTCATATTCTTTAATTTTCCTCCTTCCCTGCCCTCTTTCCTACTCTTGTCCCTATACTATCTGGAATATCAGTATATGAGACATATTTCAGTATTTACCTTCACAATCACCCTTCATGGCACAAGTCAGTATTTGTAATGTAAGGAGGCTGAAACTATAGGGTAGTAGATTTAAGTGCCATTTGCGGCCCTGGTGGAGATGGAAAAACTGTGAAAAATTAAATTGGGGTGGGCCCTATTTTGCAACAGCACAGGGTGTTTATATATTTGTTCTCAACAACTTACTGACCGTAAGTAATAACAATCCCATCCCTGCTGCCCCCCAGACACTTTCTAAATATGTATTTTTAAACCGCACAACAGGTAACAAGTGTGGAAAACATCTTGTTCTCTGTCAGGAACAGAATCCCAGCTTTGCCCTGACTGGCAAAGCGGGTCGGACAAGCACTCACCGTGACCAATGGGCCGGTGCTGAGGCCGGGAGCACAACACACTAGTGTTTGGTAATCAAAGTAACCCTGTGGAGCAAATATGCCCGTCTTTTCCTGAGGAATGGAGAACAGTCAATTGTCAGCAAAAGTATACTACTTCTTTCCTCTTCCCTCTGCATATTCCTTAAAAATAAGCTGTGATTTGGATACATGGACAGAAAGACTTGGACTCCTGTCAACTGTGAATACAACTATACTGAACCACGATAAAGGTGATTAAGATCTGTGAAAGTAGGTCACTACCTGTGTTTTCATTTACCTAGTAGTTATCTTCAATAGCTTGCTAATTACCTCCTCCTTTAGCCTTTTCATGCATCCTGTCTTTGCCAAAAGCAGATGCTCCCTTTTCTAGAGCTGGCACTGACACCCAGCAGCCTGGGCAGCTGCACTAATGGCTCCGATATTCTAGACATCAACATGGCTTCGGTATAAGAAGAGGCCAGCTGAAGGCTGCCCATGCATGGGTTTGCCAGGCTCAGCAACTTGTGCCTAACATCAATTTTCTTAAATCTTCAAGAGTTGCATCAACAGCTTCAGTTTTGAATCACAGGGAGCAGATCCAGAGTGTGCATGTCTGAGTGAAAGTCAGCAGGTTAAGAGTAAATGTGTTCCTGAGTCAAGCTTGTCCTCATCTTCAGGGAGTTGTAATTTAGGAGAATATAAAAGGCAAATGAATAGAAGTGGCTTGCAGTTTCATCCTGGTAAAAAAAAATGATTAGGAATGATTTGCTGGACAACAGTGTTTGGTTGAGAAAGTTTTAGTTTCTTCTCTAGTTCTAGAGGATTTTTAATGTGACGTCATAACTGATGGAAAGAAATGCGTCCTGTAAGTACCACAAGCACTGCTCCTTGTTTACAGAGTTAAGGCACAAACATAAGCATGCTGCAGATTACCTAGGCCTGATACACCCAGTGTGTGTGACAGTGTGAGTGCTACCTGGTTGTTTTTTCTGCTTGTAAGTCTCCGGGACATGAAGTTTTTGCTCAAACTTTGTAATATGTGGTTGAATGATCAGCTGAAATTAACCCTCTTACAAATACCTACTTTTATATTTGTTTTGGACTGCTGCGTATTTGGTAAATAATGAATGTCCATGAAAATGCCCAGGAAATTCCATCAGCTCTGGATGTGGAGGCAGCTTTCACTGACACATAGACAAGGTTTGGTGCTAAGTCAGGGGCTGTAGTGGTGCCTACTTAGTGAGTATCTTGATGTGATACACACATAGGATGCAGGAATAGCAGATCTAGAATATGCTTGGAAAATTAAAAAAGCGGAGCAGTTCCATAGCAAATACTTTTAGCATAACTCCATTGTTACTGTAAGTGGAACAGCGCGAACATCAACAGAGTGTTGTAATTATCTCAGAACCAACTTTTGCAAGGTGTAAGTAGCTCAGGGTGAGAATTACCCTTAAGAGAAATTCCTGTAGGGAAACCAAGAAGAGAAATGTGGAACATCACAACCTTTATGTGACTTTTAAAATCAGTTTAATCTAGTACCATAAGCCCTAGAATGCCTTAATTACACTTATTTGGTTATTGCACAGACTATCTTGCTTCCTTGTTCAGCAACAGAAGTCTTATAAATGTTACAGTGAGCATTAAGTAGTGTCTGATCTGTGGCATTCTGCTGGCTAGTAAATACTAGTGAAGCTATATTTACAGAGCTGCCTGTGCACTGCAGGGCCTTTGCATCCTCATAAAAAATAATTTACTCAAACCTTTTTTGAGAAATCTGTGCAAAGCAACCTGTAATTCCCACTGGAAAATTTTCCCTGTGATTTTCACCACGTGCTGCTGTTACCAAGTCCTTTTTATACAGTGATCTTAAAATTTGTTTCAAGAGGATATTGGTAAGAAGGTCATGTCATTCATGATTGCCTATGCCTGTCACAAGGGAAGCTACCTGTGAGCCATATAAGCTAAAATAATTTGCAGGAATATGCTCCCTTCTGCATGAAAATGCAACCTGTCATGCTTTTCTCTCATCTTTCAGGAGGGACATCCCAAGAAAGTTTAAAAAGAAGTCCAGGAAAGCTCTGGACCTGATCTCAGCTCTTTTGTCTCCTCCTGCAAGGTACTAAGCACCTCCAAGCCAGGTAGCTTGGCATGATTTATTTCCTTATGGTCACACATATCACTCAGGGATCAGTTGTTGCATTACTGGTGTCACTGTTCAGACATGTGCATGGCAATTACTGTCATTGAAGTAATCCAGGCTGATGGAGGAGTGTGAGAGGGTACAGGTCTGGTGGAGGAATGCCAACCCTCCCTATACTTTCTGCCTTACAGACATGTTGTCATCAGAGCTCTTCCCCAGTGTCAGGACACTCACGCAAATTCACCACCTGAAGTTTTTGAAGGGGCTTACCTTCATTCCCTGCACTAGGGTTAAGTGTCTTATGGTTAAATGTCTAAAATACCTGGTAACCAGAACCAGGCAGCCTCCAGCAGTACATCAGAATATTAGTGACCATGAATAATCCTTGGTGTAATGAGTACTGAGTAAATGTAGTCCTTCTGATGGGGTCAGCAGTGCCTCTGTTCAGTGATCACTCAATGTGTTTCATATTCCACAGTTGCAACCCCAGGCATGTGGAGGCTGTTGGTGCAGGGCAGTCACTGGGGGAGCAGTGGTGGTGTGCTGGCTGGGTGGCTGCAACTGAGGATGTCAGGTGAGTCCGGTGTTGGAAAGAACATCATGAGATCTTCCTGATGGGGGAGAAGCTGTCCCTGGGGATGATGACTGCAGCAGCAGCCTAGGAACTTCCCATTTCAGGTCAGAAATTGTTTCCTTGTTCAGTTTGGACAGCAGGCTCTCAGGACTTTGCTTTTCCCTTGTACATCCGTTCCCTGGCCGGGAGGCACAACAAAAATGCATGCTACCATATCTAATCCAGTTTTGGTGGGATGCTCACTTTTCTGGGGAGAGTATGTGGATTAAGCCACAGGAATGAACACTAAGAGTGCTCTTTGGCCACTCCTGTGTTCAGTCCATTCCCTACCATCTCCTGGCTGTGGCAGTCTCCAGTGGGGAAGTGGTAGCAAGTTACATCTCCTCTGCCAATGTCTATGTCTTTATAGTCCTTATTTTACTGTCTCTGATGGACTAACCAAAACAAAATGCAGCTAAGGTTCAGTCATTTAAGTTCCCACTTTTGACTGTCACAGTTGCAGAGAACAGATCCAGTGAGCAAGCAAAAGGACATATCTTTTTGTGACATGAGACCATGGATGTTGTAAATAAGGGATTCCAGTAGTGTTATAGAAATGAGTTGCTGACAGACTGAGATTTTTGGGGGGGGGGGGGGGGGGAAGGTGAAATCCTGATTTGCTTCAAAGCCTTTGTCTGCCTGGTAGGCTGGCTTATGCCTACAACATGGCATTTGTTGATTTTAGTTGTGTAAGGACTCAGTTGCTCCGTTCCTGGGTGTAGCAGCCTGGGGTGTTCATGTTGCAAGCTCTGGGCAGCTCTTGGCTCTTCAGAGCCTGATTATGAGCTGAATATATACACCATATCTGGGCTGTATATTTACAGGCCCTTCCTTGTGGCAGAGCTGGGACTGTGATAAGTGGGAGGAAGCCCACTGGAAATCTACTGAAGCAGGTCTAATTGTACCAAATAGAGCAGCTCAGTAGAGTAGAAAATAGTCCTTATATATCTACCCGAAGAAGATAATGACCTTTTAAATAACAGAAGCAATTTTATTTCAATACCCCAATTACTCTGAACTCTCAAATGTCAAAGTGCCAAGCACTTTCAAAATAACTTAATTTAGACATTTATAGCACTTAGACACTGCTAGTTTCTTATCTAACCTAATTATGGGTTGTACAGGGAATTGCAAAGCATCCCAATTAATGTTATTTTTTATAGTGATACATAGGAGTGGCCTTTGCCATTTGCCATCATCATGTGCACAGTGATTTACTAATTTTGGCTTTTAAGTTCGTTCCCTGGCAGGATAGAGCTCTTCTATCCTCTGGTTGCTCTTTGAGAGCAAGCAAGGAGGAAGGAAAGGTAGAAGTGAGAATAGCTGTTTGCCTGAGGGGCATGTTTTCCTGTGAGAGCACAGTTCAGTTGCAAAGCAGGACCATTTAAGATGAAGAGGTGCCATGTAGAATAATAATGGCTGGCTGGGAAAATTGTTGATCTTTCTCTGATCTGGGTACCTAGGCCAGGATTTTTGTTGTGTCTCCCACGGGTCTAGTTCAGGGGAAAGAGATGTGTAAAGCTGCTTAACTGCCTGCCTGAAAAATCCCTTCACAGACAGTGCTGAGAAGTTTCCCTTCTAGTTCCTGTGCACAGCAGTCAGAATCAGAGACGAAGGAAATGTTGCAGTACCACTGAGCAGTAGTATCCAGTGACTTCTTGTTTGCTTTTATGGTTAAGGGAGAACATGCATCCAGTTACTATGTTTTTTGCTCTGTATATTTTAAGTCTTTGTTCTGTGCTGTGCTCCCCTGCCCTTCTCAGTGTCAGGAGAGACACTCTCTGCAGTCAGAGAAGTTCTGCAATCCTCTTCTTTTCTGAGGGCAATGTGGGGTTGTGGGTAGCTATGTGCTGAAGCTGCCGTCAACTGTGCCCAACACAATGCCAGGCTGGAGGGTAATAGGTTAGCTGACATCTCAAAATCTGTCCTATCTCCACTTTATCTTTTTGTTCTGAGAGCAATAACATGAACTCAAGAATCTTCTACTGACATCCAGTCTTTCAATCTACCCTGCCTCCCAATCAAGGCAGTAAAGTGGAATCAAACCAGATGATGGAACAAAGCACATGGAATATCATAGATAAGTGCAGAAAACCCAGAAGAAAAATTGTTATGCAATAGAATTTAGGAATCTTACATTTTACCCTGACAGGTTAGACTGAAGCCCAAAAGGATCTTTGTACCTTGATGTCACTCACTAGAGGTGTTTTGCAGAAGCCCCCAAAAAGCAGAATTTAGCCTACAAATTAAACGTCAAATGCAACCTTATCTGGGCTGAGTCCTGCTATGCCAGCAGAACCTGGCCAAACCCTGGCTAAGGACATAAGTCTATTGAACTTCTTAATAAAGAGAACCCCCCAGTTATGTTAGTTATACTAAAACAAATAATTTGCTTGTAATTACAGAGATAATGACATGCTGACCACACCTACCAATTAGAAAGTTGTAATAAAGAGTAATAAAATACCTTTTCCTTGGGCTACAGAATCAACCCCCACGCAGCCCGTGACACTAATATGATTTATTCCTATTTGCTGATGGAGGATTCTAGTAATAAAATTTAATGTGGAGGAACAAGGTGCATTTAACCAAAGCTGTAAACATACCTAATTCTATTTAAAGCTATAGGGTGCAGTACATTAGCATTTAACAATCTAATCCTAAATTAGTGTGAAGCTAATAGAGCTGTATTTGCTAAAATTACAGCACTAGACCACGTTTTACCAATGACAACAGAAGGAGTAACCAAAATAGTATGACTCAGCAGACTCCAGCTGCTGCTTAATAAGGTATTAAGAGTCTTCATGGGAGGTCTTGTCATAAAAGAACAGTGGACTGCATTCAGCTCCACTGCTGTTCTCCTGAAGCCAGAGAGAGCGAGGCCAGGGACTAATTTGCCCTTGCAGTTCCTCTTAGAAGGAGCTAAATCCATTTATTCTGCAATTCTCCCACTAAAGCACATTATACACAGTGAAATTTTCTTCTCTGTAGTCTTTCAAGTGAATTGCTTTGATACTTCAAGATGTGCAATTAATCGCAAGGTTTCTTTCTCCAATGATAACATCTGACATTATTAAGTCTAGGTGAACATTGTGTAAGAAAAGGCATAGGAAGTGTCTGCTTGGGAAGATGGGTGTTCTCCCAAGTAGTATTTCTGGCCTCATTTCACTCAGCTGGTCTCTTGCCTTTCAGGATCTTGCTGTCATCAAGTTGTTTACAAACAGAAAACATTTAAAAAGCCTGGAGTTTTCTGAAGATTGAAGAATTCAATTCCAAATACTGGGATTTTCTAAATGCTGAGTAAGAGATAAACACATATCCTTGAGTCATTCTCTAGGAAGCAATAAATCCCACACAGACTGAAAAAAACATATCTTACAAAAAAAAGGTAATTTATTTAGCTCAATTAACTATTATTTTGGGGAATTAGATATCAAACATAAACAAGAATATACAGGATATTAATACATAAAGAATAGTATTCATTAACATGCTGGGCATCAATATAGAGTAGAGAATTCTTCTGAAAAATGGGCACAGTGGCCAGTTGTATGTAAAAGGAATGTTTATAACCAAACTTGAAAGTTTTCACAACTAAGTGGTTAAATCACTTACGTGTTAGCGTTTTAATTCCAAAGGAACAACTAATAAATTCTAAACCTTTTAAAGGCCTTTTGAACAGCTGTCTGCATAAGAGATGTCCTCTCTGAATATTCAGTCAAACTCTGGCTGTTCCAAAACTCATCCCTGAGTATTGGATCACTCTTTAGCACCAGTTTGGTTTTGGTCAATGAGTTGATTGCCATTGTCACTGAAAGTCCAGCACCCAATCAGAGAACAAGGGAAGATACCATGCCCTTTTGGTGGGTGATTAACTCCTGGGATAACGAAAAGGTGAAACAAACATTTTCTTGACAGCTCATCAATGCAAACATTAAAAATGCAAATAAGTATTAGCAAACCTATTGATAAAAGCTGGCCTTAGTTTGGAAAGAACTGTTTTGGTGAACAACTAGAACTAGAGTTAGTACTGTACAGAATGGTCAACCTGAAAGCTTTTCTTAAATTCTTTTTCATAAAAGAGATTTTTATCTAATGTGGAAGCAGATGACTGCATTTTATATTTACAGATCCTGGCTAGACAGCAACAGATTACACGTGCTGCCTAATCTCTACCTCTTTTTGAAACAGTTAAAAAGCAGTTTATATAAACTCACTTATTTTGGTGAAACCCTCCAATAGGCAGTGATGTGCTCTCTCCCTTGGTTGCAAGTCCCCATCCTTGCATTGTTGCCCCTGCCCTCCTTTCTGGCACTCCCAAGCAGTAACAGGAACAAGGCAATGAGTGTTCCTGTAATGATTCCCATCTGCGCTCTGAGCCCTGGTGCGAAGTTCTTCTATTCCCTCTAAGGGGAAGAAGCAGCTTGGACCACCTTAGTTAGGATGCCAAAACCCAAAGCCTGAAAGTGCTACTCAAAAGTCCAAATAAAATACTGCTGAATGAGTGAACTGTCACAGGGCTCCACCCCAGACCTGGGGAAGACCTGGCACATGCCAAGTATCAGATCTCCATGACCTCATGGTGAGCTAAAGAGCTCACACTTTTACCCCTCCATGAACTCCACAGTTACTCAAGGGCTTAAGCTTCCCAAGGGCTGAAAGGTGTCGGGTATCAAACTTTCCCTGAGCTTTGGTGAAATTTGGACATTGGAGATACATGAGCTTGAAAACATCAGTCCAGCTATGCTTTGGGACTGAAATGTCCCGGATGCTCATTTTCCATGAATGTGTATCAAAGGAAAAGGAAGAATGCCTTCTCAGTTATCAAGAGGTAAAGAAAGGTTATTTTGTGTCTTGTCATGAGCTCTGGTCTTTCCAAAGAAATAGGTCCAAAGTAAGTCAGCAGGGTGTTATGGAGTCTGCTCCATACTAAAGGAAAAACTGTGTGATTTTCCCTCTAAATCAACAGCTCAATAATGCAGACCACAGAAGGAACCTTTTGGACGTTTGGGAGCACCAAACTAAAACAAGGCCAAAAGCAGTGTCCTGGTTCTGCCAGTCTTTTAGTCATTACCACATTTTTCCTATTCCCACTCAGAATTAAAAAAGATCAAATCTTGGAAAATGTTCCCAAGCTATAAATATTCTTCTTTAAATCACTGGGGTTTAAGTGATTCCTTTGGATTATTTTGGAATATTTTATTTTCAAGCACCCTACTAAAAGTAACAAGTTTTTTAAGACAATGTCACTCAGGAATGGAATTTGAAAACATAGAAGACAAACCTTTTTAACTGTTTCTGGAGGGGGAGGGGAAGCTGAAAAAGTAATTTAAGCTTTTCTCTTGCTGTAGAAAAGAGTCTCAGGTTTACTAAGCTAATATTTTTCTGATGGGACAAAATGCATTGAAGTGGTCATTTTCCTAGCCAGTGGTCTTTGCCTTCAGAAGCAGGCTGATGGGCATGGACTAGTCCTCCTGAGGCTTGTTAAGATGTTGATGTTTGCAGCTGGACTCTTCCCATTAACATTAAAGAAGGAACAATGTTCAGTGTTAAAATTTCCCCAGGTGGAACTTCAGCCCATTGACAGCAGGTGGATAGAACTCTACAAATGGTATCTCTGGGATGTCACTTGTAGACCAGCTTTTTCTATGACTACTTTCAACTACACGGTGTTTAAAAGTCCATAGAAAAATAGAAGTGCATGAATGGAAATAAAAAAATAAGGACATCTGATTTATAAATAAACAGTACAGCAAGAATTAAATAGAACACAGACATAAGACATTTATACAGGCATGAGCTATTACAGCTTGTTCTCCTCAAAGAGTATCTGTGCATAGACTGTCGTACTGGGAATGCCTTTGGCTTCCTGAATCGGCTTCATAAGTTCAAGTTCAGCATATGTTAAATTCTCCTCTGCGATTTTTGGCTAGAAAACAGAACCAACAAATTAGTTATAATGTCATTACCACTCAATCTAGATATTCTCTAGAATGGGCCATATTTCTTCTCTCACACATGCTAATTCTACTATGCTGCTAAATTCTATCTATGCTGTTAATCAGTTTACTCTGCATTACTGTTAGTTCATAGAAGATGAAATAAAAATAAATAACATTAAAAATAAGAAACAGGAATAAGTAGGCTTTTCAGGTTTGTTCCTAATTTTTCCTTGTTTCAAAAACACTGAACATTTTGACAATTCAACTATTGCAGATTTGAAAGATGTATGTTACCCAAATGTTCAGCCTCCTTAATACTAAATTTCCTGATTTTATTAATGGCGGATTTCGCAATTTGAAAGATATATGCCAGATTTGCTTCCCAGCTGTAAACCTTGGACCAGTTACATCTCTAATCACAGTCACTCTCAGTGCCTCTCAGTATGTGTCGTAACAGAAGAAAAAACATTAAAAATACATAGAAGGCAGAAAAAAATTGACAATTACTGCCATTCCAATGACATTTCATCCCTTTTGCCAAGCTAGAGGTGAGTTCAGAGTTTAGAACAAAGGCCATACCACCAAAGCTGTCTGCCCTATTACAGTGTTTGAATTTTAGACTAAAAACTATAAAATTTATCTAAGAGAGATGTCTATAAAAATGTACCATGCAAATTCCACTGCCATTGGGGACTTCACCCAGACTCAGGTGGCCTAGAGGAGGAAAACCTCATCTTGTGCTCCTGTGCTTGACAGCTGCTCACACTCAGTGTTTCAGGTTGTTACCCAGATAGTGGAAAGGTTTATGCTTTTCCAGCATTAATTTGGCCTTCTCTTTAGGTCAGATCCTCAAATACTTTATCTGTTTGCAGGGCTGACCTCCTGCAGGACTGGCATCTCTGCATTTCATTATTCACATGGTCTTCCCTCCCTCCCCCACTTGCATAGGTAGTCCTGTTTGATCTCAGCTTCTGGTCCTCATACACGATTAAGTGCTCCACTGTTGACAACACAGAAAATTTCCTGCTTTCATTGAATTCTCTGATGTAATGACGTAAAAGGAATTCCTGTAGATCCCAGACAGATCTTGACTGTAATAGAAATAAAATCACACATATCTTTTTGTTGTTAGTGTATTACGGCTGAACTGAACCACAGGGTTTAGAAAGACATCTGCCCTATCCTGGCCTGGGCTTAAAGAGTTAGAAAAAGCTCTTGGTCAGCTGCTGTGATGCTTAATTAATTTTTATATTCCTTTTTCTTTCTATCCTGAAAGTATTAGCCTGAGTTTCCAGGCACTAAGTTGTTTTTTGCTGTTTTATATGTTAAAGATTCCTTTTGGGATTTCAGAACTATATATGCCCATCTATTCAGTAGGTAGTACAGAGGCCAAATGCAAGAGTTGATTTTATTCTCGGTGTATGATAGCACACCTAGTTTCTGTGTGGAGGTATTGGGAGTTTTGCTGCCAGCTTCAGTGGGTGTCACACCAGACCCTCAATATATAAAAATGACACACTGCATGTGAAAAGCCACTTAAAAATGAATGCGATAAAACTTTACAAACAAACTCTTGGTCGCTGCCAGAGTAAAACTCTACATTTCTATGACCGACAAAGAGCATCTGTTGAGGTAGAAATGTGTTCATTGTTCTGTAGGAATCAGTTTCTCAGGGCAAGCCAAATCTGTATATGCTTTCCCCTTTGTTGTTTAATCGTATTTCTTATGCTTCCATTTAGAAAATGCTGCAGGTCCTAAAATAGCCACCCCAACGCCCAGCTCATGTAAATTTTAGAAGTAAGATTTATGAAATCATATTGTCCAGGTGTTTTATTATATTATCTCAAAATTGCATTGTTTTCCAGTGTAGATTATCTCTTTATTCTTACTTTATTCTATTATGTTTGGATATGAAAAATAACACTAGATTCCCCAAAACAAGTCATTGGGCAGTAGTGGCTGATGTGTTGCTTTCATACATTTTTATGATGTTCCTATAGTAAACATAATTTAATAAAGCCAAAACACACTAAATAAATAATTGCATCTAGAAAAGCAATAAAACCAAATAAAATTAGTACTTTCATAAGTGGAAAAGGTACTTCAATTACTGCTACAAGCAACAGCACACCATAAAATGTGTAGAATAATTTCCCTTATGCATATTTCTAGTATGTAATAATTTGATTGAAAATATGAGGAAACACACAGGAGGTTCAAAATTGTGAAAGGTATATAGTTTTCAGCAAAGGATGTGTAATAACAGTGCATGGAAGCCAACACTACTCTAAGTATCTATGGTAGCCAAGGTTTTATTCCATACGCTCTTCTGCACTTCATTTATCAACCACATATTTAATTTAATTTTCCTGGTTTGTTTGTCCAAAACCAATTTTTTTTTCACAGACAGGGAAAGAAAACTAATTCTACCATTTCATCTCTCATTTGGACTGGATTATGTTTTGGCAGTGTAAACCTGGAACCATGCCACCACCTCCTTTTTGGAACAATCGTGTGACTTTAATAACTGATTTTATAGGTGGGATGGATGGTAGAGCAGAAGAGGAAGAGACAGTGAATGACTGGCCATTTGCCTCTCTCTTTCTGTCCTGGCCCTTCACCTGGGAGGTCACTGGGATTTCTATGGCTACAACATCCTTTTCTAAAAAATTACATAGTTTTTCTAAAATAACGCTGAAACAATTTCTTCAAACAGAATTCTATTCCAATGTGGCACTCCTAGATAAAGTATTTATCTCGTATGTCTGTTTTCTCATCTTGGGATCACAGACTTTGCCACAATTAGGAAGAGTCATGATTTTCCAGTGTATCTTCTGGCAAAATGACTCCTTATCTGTATTTCTTCCATTTTAATTTTAGTTTATTCCAGTCACAGGGCTTCTCATGGGCAACTATTCAAAAGAGTTCACTTATAGGAACATTTTTCTTATTGCACTATCTGCAAGGTTTATCATGTGAATATTTAAAAGAAACTAAAGCATGTGTGTATATAGTTTTGTTTTTATTGGGTTTGTCTATTTTGTGTTAGCAGTTAATTAGAAGGGTTGGGTTTTCAATCAAAATTATTCTGTTTTTTATGTCATAATTACCAGGAATGTCAATTTTGCTCTTCCTAGGCTTAGCTAGTTTGTTTCTTGGCAGCCTCAAGGATCTTTTCAGTTTTAACTAAGAGTACTTTTATCCAGATTTGTAATTAGGTATGAAGAAAACAAGCAAATAATAACCTCATAAATTTAACTTGTCAGGAAAAACAACTGATGCCAACTTGCGCTTCCAGATTGCTGCAACCTCACTGTTCCATGACTACACCAGTTATCATGAAGATGACAAAAAAAAAGTGAATTTCTAATTATGAAAGAAAAAATCCTTGATTCTACTTTACTATCAAAAATAAGTAGAAAAGGCCTGACTTCCCAGTTCCTTTCAACCTTAAATATCTTAGAGACTATTGCTGCAGACATCTGCCTTCAAATTCAGTGTCTATATAGTTAATTACATCCAATGCAGTTTTTGTTTGGGATATGATACAGAATAACTTTTACACAGGACCAAGAAAAAACACAAACAAAAACCACCAAACAAAACCAACAAAAACCCAAGCAAACGAAACAAAACCAAACCAAAAAAACCTGTTAATGAAACTGAATTTTCAGCTCTGAGTTTTCTGGATTTAACAAGTATCTGTCCCAGATTGTGTCTCTGCCCATGGCAGGGGGCTTGGAACTAAAGATGATCTTTAAGGTCCCTTCCAGCACAAGCTGTTCTGTGATTCTATGAAATTCCAGTTAGAGATTCACAGTATTTTTAGTAACTCCAGTTTCCTGCAGCAACACTTGAAAATGAAACTCCACCCTCACTGGCATGCCCTGCACTCATGGGTGAACGGGTTAGGTCAGCAAGGATAAATCCTGACAATTCTGTATACGTTTGCTGGTGTGATTGCCAGTACATGGCAAATTGCCACCTATGGCCTGGCCATAGTGTTGAGTGCACGCTGCGGTGCCAGGGGATGCTGTAGGAAATGCAAACGGGAAAGGTACAGAGCCAAGAGGTGGTGCTAAGCCTTGTTTGATAAATTTCTCTAGAAACTGCACTTCTCTCCAGGTTAATCCACAGCACAAAGAAAGCAGCCTCGCCCTGGTGCCATTAAGTAGCTCTTTCCTTAGCAAGCACATCCTGGAACTATGATTTTTCTCTCTCCCTTTCTATTGCAAAAGCCAAACTTGAATCTTTGGCCTTTTTCCTTTCATGTTTGAGAAACATCCTGTTTTGTAGTCAGTCGGTAAAGAGCTCCACAGAAAAAAAATGCAGATACTGTCCAGATGGCACAGCTCAAGAGCATCCTGTGTCACAGCCTGAGCACACTCCACTAGAAAGTGTCTAGACAGGACTCTCCAGGCTAACTCTGCATGGGCTTTGACCACAGAGACAGATTGTTGGTTCTCTCTGCTTCAACGCCCAGAAGGGAGGAAACTGCATGCTGTATTCAACCTAAGGGAAAGGAGGTGGCCAATCTTCTCCTCTGCATATCTCCTTTTCATAAGCACCTGACTTTTGAAGCTGTGGGAGGGGACAGCTTGGCCATCGCTGGAGAGTCAGTCACAGCACTGAAGGTGAGGGTGGATTGAAATAAAGATCCAGCATGTTTGGTGGGCAGGCTGAGCCACCAGGACCAGGGGAGAGAGCACGTGCTAGCAGTGGGGTTAGGCACTGTAGCTTCAGAGACAAAAAGATTAACCTTTGACAGTCCTATTTTTAAATATACACCAGAAAACCACTCTATAATCTGTAGTCTTTCTTGTGCTGAAATCAGTAGGGTTCCTGAGGACCATAGATAGAATTTATGCTCAGATCCTATGAACTTCAGTGGGATGATCCCTCATTAAGGTAAACATCTTAACGTAGGAGTCAGAAAGAGATTTTTTTTAAAGAGCTTCAACTGTCTACCAATGTCAGTGACTTGACTGCAGTCAGCAAGCCAGAGATTCTCCTAGAAACAGAGGAGCTTCAAAAATTACTTCTGCAGAAGTTCTGAAGCTAAATCTGCAAAATGAGTTATCCTCTAGAAATGCAGCTACTGGCCAGTAAGAGTGCTGAAATATCAAGAGAGGCATTCAGTGCCAAAGCTAAGAAATACAAGACTGGAAAATATGGGGATTAGGAAGTATGACTTCTAATGGCACTAATCAAGTTAAAAAGGACAAGATTTTTCCATTGAGATGCCTACTTTTTACTCCCTAAAGTATAAAATACTTCCCATACTTCCTGGGAATGATATCTACAACAGTTTGTGAAGCCTCTTTCAGCACTGCATTTAAGTTTTGCTATTGAATCTCATAGAAGTTATGATAACAAAGTCAGGAACAAAGAGGATTTACTATGTCCTAGTGAATGAGTTTTGAGGGAAGAGCATCCTCTCCTTTGATAAAGCTCTATTCCTTTTACAGTTGCAGTTATTCCTAGATTCTAAGCCAACACTACTGGAAATCAGGCTGATTTCTTCCTATCCTTCAAAAAAAAAAGCCAAGAAAGTAATTAAAAGTTTCCACTTCACTGGTGACTTCACTTTTATCACACAAAAAACATCTGAAGTGGGATTTTCTAAATACACAAGACTCTGCCCAATGCCAACAAGAAATTTTATGTATTTATACAAATTATTCCTACTTGGATGTAAAGATAGCAGCCTCTGATCAGAATGGGAAAGCAGGCGTAACTCAGTAGTATTGAATATGTGGTGTTCTGAGTGTCAACCCGAATGTGCAAATGATATTCATGTCCTGTGGACATCTCACATCATAAGGAGAGACTATAAAAATAAGGATCACTCATCTTGCAGAGAGAGGAATTATGAGGACTGGATGGAAATTTTAAAAGATCACAGAGAGTCAAGGGAAAAACTGTTCACCACTCCTTTGTATATCATATGGATGGTGTCGTTGGAGATCAATAATGCCTTAAGAAACTGGGAGCTTAAATCATCATCCATTGTTACATGTTGTGGAGGAAAGAAGGTGGCACAGCTTTTAATTTAAAATCATCCCAAAGAAAGGAAAACCTGATTGATCTGAGATCCAGAATCACAAATTACTGAGCAGATATATTTCACTTCCTTTTCCTTTCTCAAAGAAAGGGCCAATTAATTTAAGACAACTGAGGAATTGTACTAGTTGTGTTATACATATATATACATATATATACACACACTGACTACCCTACCTTTCCTAGCTAGCTTGATGCATATAGTATGACTGGCTACAATGAGGTAGTGCTTAAATATAAGACAAAAAAGAAGACAGGGAAAAAATCAACTCCCTCATCAAGTACAATCTTGCAATGTGTAAATTTGCTCCTAAGTTGCTGTGAGGCTGAAGCTGCAGGACAGTAAGCTGAAGCACTGCTTAGAAGGCACAAATTTCCCAGCAATGAGAAACCTAAAGCAGTTCTTTACATTTCACAGCTCTGATGTGGTAATCAAACTTGCACATCTAAACCCCTTTTGCAAAAGAACTCCAGGTTCACTGGTTTTAATACACAGTGGATGTGGTTGGTTTGTTGTTCAATGGGAAGTGTACTCCTGAAACGTAATAATCAAAGGTTTTTCTTCAGGTGAAGGAAACTTAAGCTTCTGTGCAACTTCAGGGGCACCTGTCTTCATTGCTTGATCCAGAAGTATACACTGATGTAGAGCTTGATTTTGCTGAGTACAAACAGATGAGACCAAGTCACAGCCTTCTCAGTTTCACAGGTATCAAATCTGTGTCAAGTTCCTGCTCAAAACAACACCCTTCTGTTTTGTGGACATGGCAGGAGCAGGACATGGCATGTCCTTTGAACAAATACTTGTAAATTCCAGACTTTCAAACATATTGCTCACTATAGAGTAAGCACTTTCAGTGCAGGGACTATCCTGACTTGCACTGGCTGGCATTTAGCACATTCTCAGTGCTTAGCCTACAATGATAAATGAAGATGGGGTTTTCAAAACTGCAGAAAGAATTGTGAGATTACCATTCCAGTTACATCTGTAAAAAGCTGAGAATCCAGACCTTTGAGTGGTTTTTGCAAATGCCACCATAAAATTTATAAGTGGTGCCTGAAAAAGGCAAGTGGGTAGAATGGGTGCCGAAGATTTTGCTTTCACTCTAACTTAACAAAATTACTTTCAGAAATTTCCCTCAGTCTTAGATAACCATAATCCCTTCCTATTTCTCAAGTGGCTTTAAGATCATCATCATCATCAAAAGTAGATCTCAGTAATCATGTAGCACCGAGTCACTGGTGATCCAATCCATGCTGAAATAAACGATGCTGTTTATGCTGTATGAGCTGAAGGCAGCAGGATGCTTCTCTAAAATATCTCTGCTATGGCCACTGAAAGCACTCTGCTTCTGAAGTCCCATAGGAACGGTATGTATCCTGTGGCACGGAACAAGAGAAGCCACATACACTCCAATGAAGAGGTTATTCAAGAGGTTAGTCAGTGTAGGAACAGCAGAAATCAGCTCTTGTGTACTGTGAGCTTTACACGTACATGTTTGAAGAACTAAGCCCAAGGGGATCATTTGTAATATAGGATATATTTACCTGATTTCAAAGTGTTATGATTATATGATTTAGCAGAGTGCACTAAAGTCAGCAGCAGAATCAGGAAGATTCCCCATAGCCTGTCTTATCTGTGCAGGTATTCCTACCCCTAAAATTTAGTGTGAAAATGATGAAGTCGACTGTAATTTTGCATAAGTAAAGATTTCAGGGTTTGGTCTAACCTGAAGTCATATCCTTTCCATTGGCTGTAGTGAATCACAGAGGAGCTCCTCAGTTTGGTGGTTCAAACCTTCATGTAAAGACACTAAAGCCTTTTCATTTAGATGATATTCTATTACTGACACTCTTGGGCTATGACAGCTGATCTCTAGGAGGCAATAAAAGCTTACCAGAAAATTTGGTTGAGGAAGTATAAGATTTATCTCTACCAACTCAAAAGGCTAAGTACTTAAGACTATAGCAGAACAGCCCTTAGAGAGGAGTTTGTGGGCCCCTAGAATTTTCTTTTTCCTAATGACTCTCTGTGCTTCTTGCATGCTATAAAAAACATCCCTTTTTGCATTGCAGCATCTCTATTTCCTTTGATCTGTATACATTTCTCATTGATGCTAATAGAGAATGACACTGATGGGGAATATTTTTGCAACAGAGGGAGCATAGAATTGTTATTCTGGCTAAAGAAAAAGCAATATGACTTAAGCAGAGTATTTAAAAGGCTTTACTCAAGGCTGTGCAATTGAACATGATATTAGGCTTTCTCTCTCTCTTTTTTTTCTAATTTTCATTGAGATTATGTCCATATTTTATCCAGATTATTGTGTTCTTGTAAAATTGTACTGCAACCCACTCTAGCACGTTAACAACAAAAGAAATTCTCTAGCTTATTATAAACATCTTTCAAGAAACCAGAAGCACATGTCCTCTGGAAATAATTTTGCTGGTATTTAGGTTATTACAAAAAAATTTCCCAAAACACTGGAATTATTTTGTAATGTTCCTTTATACTCTAGCTTGTTATCTTAGGTTTTCTAGAATATTCTCCCCGTGCCCCAGTACGGTACCTTCCTTGGGTTGCATGGGGAAGCTGCAGAAGTAGCCCAGAAACTCAGCAATTTGGGTCTGTCTCTGCAGCAACAATTACCTAGTAACTATGTGCCATCAGTGAAAAAAAGACCTAGTGTAGACAGCAGCTGTGCAATAATTATAGTTGGAAAAAAAAAGTTATTTTATCCTGCTGAGATTTGGCAGGATGATGATAATACATTTTTGCCCTAAAGCAGACTGTAAATTTAAAATCTGATTTTTTGACAATTAAAAAAAATGGAGTGACAAGTTTGCTGAAAATAAATAAAAAGTTTCATTTAGATAAATTTGATATGTCTTTTTCTCTGTATTTAATAACATTTTTTATCTTTCTTGAAACTTGTTTTACTTCAATTAGCTTAATTTTCTCACCGAGAAAATACTTTAAAAGCTGAAAAAAATATTTTTTTCTTTTTTTTTCTTGAGAATACTAAAACATAGACAACTGTGTAGTAAAGGGAGTCAAGAGGAACAGAAATGAGAAACAGCTCTGAGGAGTGTCCTGCTCAACTTGAATGTGCCTTATAGACTGACTTGTGTTTAGTTTACTTTGTACTTTATCACATTTTATTGCTAGATTACTTTTTTACTTAAAACTAACTCATATCCATAGATTGTGTGTTTTCTGAGGGCTGCTCTGTCTCTCCAGCTGCACTCTGAGGTGAAATATGAAAGGGAAAAGAGCAACATATGGAAACAACTGCCAGAGTCAAGTCCAAAAGTGAGACATTACAACAGAGTCTGCTGTGTGCATGAGGCATGTGGATCCTCAATCATGCTAGGAAAGACAAAGCTGATTTCATTGTTTCGAAAGGCCTTATTCCTGCTCACCTTCAAAGTGTTTGAACCTTGTCTGGGGTTGCATAGCAGGATGGGAAGAGACAACAGCTATTTTAGGCCTGTCCTTGGAATTATTCCAGAAACAAAAGCATCTGGAAAGGGATTTACTTCAAGTTCAGCATGTGCTGATGTGCTTTATTGACTTGCAGAAAGAGCCTGAGTGCTTTAACTGGTGAGAGCTTTTCCTAAGAGGGCTGAGGAGGAACCGATGTGCCTGGGCACAGTGATTAATGCAGCATGCACAGCTGTCACCCCACTGCCAAGTGCTCTTATCTGTGTCTTTGTCCTCTTTGCATAGTTTTGGCCTGCCACTATTACCTACCTTGACATAAGGCTTTTGTTGTGGACTTTTAAAACTCTACCCCTTCCTCTACTGACACCTGATCTGTATGAGCAGAGCCTGGCCAAGGGGCAACCCCTGCAGAACCAGCAGAGGAGAGATGAGCTCCATACCCTAGCAGAAGAATTGCCTAGGATATTAGCTGAGCTGTGCTGAAGTCACCTAGCATTACAGCCAGGTATCCAGGGTTGTACCCTGGCCATGCTTTAAAGAGTAGAGGTTATTTAATTGGTGGGAAGGTTCCCAATCAGAAACCCTCACCAGAAAGCAAAACTATCACATGGCATTTGGGTTATTCCAGTGGCCTAATTTTAGGCCCCTACCTTGACCTCAGTTAGAGAGTTAGTCTCCCTGGGCTCTCCCTCTATTACCAGACAAGGGAGAAAGGATTCCCCAAAGGCAATTCAGAGCAGTTGTCTGAATTACTGGGAGCATCAGGCTCCTACTCTAACTCGTCTCTCTTTCTATTAGCTATACAGGGAGCTGAACTTACTTAGTGTTTAAACTCTGTCTCTATTACTGCTGGATGTCTTTTACTACCTGTCTGTCCAGGTACTGCTTTGTTACAAAAGCAAAGAAACATCTCACCATCTATCTGGTTTGTCTGGCATGTATCTGCAGGGGTATTTTTCAAACAGTAACTCATATCCAAGAGGAACTGTCACATGAGGGGTTTCTTCCTTAGTATGAACTATACAAATACATCATGTTCCTGTAATTCAAGTTATTCCTTACTTACGCCAGTATAGGGCAAAATCAGGCTCGCCATTTCTGACTTGAAAAGTCTCAAAAGCAGTTTGTATAATCATAACCAGTACAGTTATGATTCTGTCAATAACTAGTACATTTTCCAAAGCACCAGATGCCAGAAGCATGTGAGAATCAATAGCAGGTTTCATTTAAGAACAGGCTAAATCTGTAGACACGACAACTGCTAGAAAGCTGGAAAACATAATCCAGTGTAATCTAATGCTCAAAATGCAGAGAGCCAAGATAATTTCTCACTTCAAAAAATATTACTTTAAAAAAAAAATAAGACCTGTACGATTTTTAAGCCAATTTATATTTTCTGCATCTAGAGTTCTGGCAACATTACAGCATTTATGTTGAGAGAGAAGAATAGGCAAAAAATTATGTCATAGAAAATTACTTACCAGGATCAGTTTTCTTTGAGGTTTCAAGAGCTTGGGTTTAGGGAAATTATTGGCAATTGGAGCTATAAAAATAAATGTTAAGGGATTATTTTATATTATTATCATTCCCTGTAATTTCTAGTATGCACATTAGCAATCTACAAATTACAGATTAATAGCAAATTAGGAGCAAATACATGTATTTATACAGTAGATTAACAGTATTTCCAATAACATATTTTACAATGAAGCATAATGCTCAGGAATTAGAAAAATCCATAAGATTAAAAAATCTGATATGCAAGATATGCTGTTTGCATGCAAATGATACAGCAAATATACCCCTTGAGAACTGATCACTTGTGATCGAGCCCACAGTAAACCTTCAGGTCTTTTTTCTCCTGTCTTCCACTGGCTTAGCACTGGCAGTGATGCTCTGAAAGTACACCCAAGAGTTTGTGAGACCAGCCCCAGAGTCACAAATCCTCTTTGAAAGTGAGGTCCCCAAGGGGCTGGTCTTTATCTGCACAACTTGCTTGACTTCCCAAGTGCACCTGCAATTTTAAGAGTGCAATGTGCTGTTTTCCCTCAAAATACCCCTAACACATAATTTAAACTTGCCTAACTTTAATCTTCTCTTTGAGCAGGGTAAATATTGCTACAGAGGCTTCTCTCTTCCCTCTGGTTAGTGGGAGCTGAGACCTCTTGCTTGAACTAAGTAGCTTCTCACAATGGCTAAAACTGCAGGGAGATGAGAGCCTGGTCCCAGCAGCAGGCACAGGCCATTTCTTTCCCCACTGATGAGAGCAAGCACCTCACAGGTCACCTCACAGACAAAGTCAGTGGCAGAGTACAGGAGTCCTGACATCCCATGCTCTCCTGTTCCTCCATGGTTGTGCCCAGGACTTGAAATACCTCTGCGTCTCTGTTTTCATACCTTTTGCTGGGATGGCTGGCGGCTGCTCCAGTTTCTCTTTCTCCTTCTTTTTTTTTACCTTCTTCGGCTGTAGAGGAGACAGGCTTGTCACACTGGTAACTGTTTCCCCGGAACTGCAAAGCACAGGCCCATAAGTGGGGGAAAATGAAGGCCATGGAGGCAAAGACAGTTTGTCCTAGTGAGTTCATGCAAACACACCACCTTCCACTTGTGAGAATCCCTGGCCAATAATCTGGATTGTGATCTGGGCATATAATGAAAAATCTCTTATGGGGGTTTGAAATGCCCTGGGTCTGACATTTTTTCAGCCATACAGTGTGGCTGAAAAACTCACAGAGTTTGTTTCATCCCGGCACAGAAAATGCAAACTGTCAGGTTTAAGCAAGACTCATTTCATACCACCCATTCCTTCAAAAGATGTATGACCCCACTGCTGCACCCGGGATGAACTCTGACCCATCTGCCCTTCAGGGCCAGCGGCACAGACAGGTTAGGTGACTTGCATAAGCTCTCATGGAGAGTGTTCAGCAGAGCAAAATCTTCAGTGCAGATTCTGGGCTAAGACTGGCTCACGGGCCAGCAGGCCAGGAGACCATGCAGCATGTCTTCAGGCAGCTCACAAACCCACATTTGCAAAAGCTAGCTTCTTCAAGAGGGCCAGCATGCTCAGGGAATATATAAAATGGAGAAACTGTGCTCCAATCTCTAACTTGGACATTCTCCAATACACCTACGCTGAAAAAGTGCTACTTGCTATGAGGGAAGAGTACAAGTTATATTTCAACAGATTCCTATCCAAGAGAGCTTTTGCGTTTGGACTATTACAGTCTAACACACTCTAAGTCTGGATTTTTTACCCTTATCATCTCCCAAAGCCTGAGGTCATAAATCCTGCTTTGAATATTTAGGGCTTGCATATGCAGTCAGATTGCAGTGATTGTGTCACCGCGTGTCAGCTGAGCTGTGGTAACTGACTGTGCAGGGGCTCCCAGCTTGCAGCTAAAGGGAGATAACACTGTATTGGCTTAATTGGTAATTAAAGAAATTCTAACTTACAGCTGGGGTGGGAACAGAACGCAAACCTGTTAGCTACAATGACTACAGTGATGGAGGTGACTTGGTAAGCAGTTGTTGCTCAGCTGCATCTGATCTGGGGCTCACCCTGGGAAAGATTAACGCAGTAGGGTTGTGGCGATCTTTCTGTTCTGTGCTGGTGAGTTCCACCACACAATGGGATCCAGCCAAAATCTCCATAGTCATAACACTGACAACACTGGTTTCACTGAATTTTAAATAATTCATCCCAAGTTGCTGTTCCTCTGCAGATTCTTTTGCATAATGAAACATTCTCTTTATATTAATAGAATAAAATATTCAAATTGGGCCAAAGACTTAACGAAAATTTAGATGTCTCAGCTATTGCCCACACAAGAACAATAAAATAACAGATATTACCATTTTACACAGCTGTAAATCCAAATGAATGTCACTTCTAGATTTATACTTGTGTAGATTACAATGAGACCCTGGTTTGCTGATTTTCCCGAGTTCTGTTTCATGTACGTAGTCAAAAACATAGGTTTGCTTCCAAACTTTCTAAAAAGGGTTTTAAAAAGTAAAATATGTTCACAATTTATAAATAAATCACACCAGTTATGTAAACGAAGGACTGCATTGAAACAATTTCAAAGTCTGCCTGCACTATTATGAACTTACCCCATAACAACCGTTTGTTTGTATATTAAAATCAAGATATAAAATAGTTTAAAACCAGCAGGAAAGGAAACTGTCCTGCCTGGCTCCTTTGCCCAAACAGCAAGCTGCAAAGAAGGAATACCAAAAAAGGGTGAGAATGATTTTTTAAAATATTTTGTGGTTTCATAATCCAAGGTCATTAAGGCAGATGCGTAGCTTAAAGATACTATTGTTCTGATCCAGCTACTTTAAGCACAATATATGAAAAGGCATAGTGTCAATTCCTTGCATTAGTTATTATTCCTGCATAGCCAATGAAAAAGTGAAGCTACAGAGAAATTTATTTGTGACTTGCACGTTTCTTTTTAAATGCCAGGGCCACACAGGGTTAACTAGTTCTGGGAGATATAATAACTATACTTGCTATCTTAGAACTGAGCTCCTCAAACCAAACAAGGAGGCTCAGAAAAGACTCCTTGGCTCTGAAACACTGCCTCTTTGTGAGCTTGTCTTGTTCTATCTCTAAAAGGAAAGTTAGTTCTTTTATCTCCAGCTCCTCCTCCAGCCTCCTGGTTTCTATTTCAACAGTGTCACGTTGTGCATTTCTTGAAGGATCTAATGAGTATTTAGAGAGCAAGAAAAATACAAGAGTTTGTGGGAATAACCTGTGAAAGGTATCTAATAATGATGGAACCAGGACAGCAGTCTCTCTGGAGGTCATGGCTGTTCCAAGAGCTGAGAAACTACTAGAATTTTGGCTGTACTATCCTCATTAGACTCTAGGATTTGGAACTTTTCCTAACTTTTCCTGTTTTCATCAAAATCAGCTATTTTCCCGTGTCAAAGGTCTGCAGGGGGATGACAAAAAACTTACTTGAGTGAACTAGAAGCTGCTTAGATATTTTCCAGATAGGGGAGCTGTGTGAAAAGGTGCCAGGGACAGATCGGGTACTTGGCTCTGGTTTGTTCTGGCAAACTTGTTCCCATGACGTCAAACTGGCACTGTGGAACCAAGATGTCAAGGCGGACAGCTTTCTGAGGCGAGCACTTTATTCACCTCAAATTACAAATTATTTGTCTCCAGAAGGGCAGTCACTGAAGGACTGGAGAGTTTAGGCTAAAACAAATATAAAGGAAAGAAAAATCCTGTTTTCAAAGCTACACCTCCTGATGGTTTCTGGATTTGAAAACTGAAGAAATGATCCAGTAACAAGAAAAATAATAATAAGAAGGATATTTAAAGAAAACATCAGAAAATGGAATTAGGTGGTTTGGAAAACCAAAAATAACCATACTTTCTTATTTAGATAGTTATTTTTAAAATGTGGTAAAGAAATGGGTTTTGGTTAAACTCTTTTTTTTTCCCTTAATTGGTCAAGTAGCAAACTGAAACCTAACATTTGTTTTGTTCTACTCAGGAAATCTGGATTTAATTTTCTTTTCTGCCACTGCCATTTTGTGAGACCTGGGACTTAGTCGGTTGTGCTTCAGATTCCAATTAAAAGTAAAAATACCATTCTGATGTCAAGACATAAAATATTTTAAGATGCTTAGGTATTACTACAGTGGGATTAAAGACATTTCTTAGACACCAGATTATTAATGTAATTTTGAAACTGGATTCTGCTCTGTGTTTGAAATATCACTAAGGGACTTTGAGCTGAGCCTCTCTAATCAAGGCTGAATTTTGCACAGCACAGTAATTTTAAATTGCAAGAATCTCATGCAAATTAGTTAATCAGTTTGGCCTAATGGGTATTTAGACACTGAGTTTTGGGTCTAAATGTGTTGGAATAAGTTCCAAGACAAGGAATGTGAAGAGCAATGAGTTCAAAGGAATTAATGGTTTGTGTTTTGAGCAGAGGGTGGAAAATAAATGATACCATGTGCAAAACATAATTAAAACTATGATTTTGGTATAATTGTCATAGCTATTTAATTTTAAAGCCCTAAGGTCAATGCATTTTATCCATGCATTTGTGTGATCAAGGATTTCATTAGCATATCTTGTCACACTGAAATACATGAAACTGTATTTTTATCCATATAGAGTCATGCATTTCTTTCACTTCTGGAGATTCTGTTTTACAAAGAAGTAATCACATTGGCTTTCTTCCTCCCTGCTATTCAGTCTCCTAATTGTAGTGTTTGTAGTAATATCACTGCTATATCATCTATTCCCAGAGAGGCAGATTTTGTAGTACGACTCTTTTTATCTGACTGCCATGCTCCATTTTTTTCAACCAGGTCTTATTTTTCTTCTCTTTTTGTGTTCTCTACCAATCTGCTTTGATTTCCTCCCCCTTGCCATTCTTTCTTTCTTTGTTTTTGTAACTCCAACTTTGTCCCAGCAGCTAATAAAGAAGGGGGAAAGAGAAAATATCCAGGGAAAAACAAAAACTGCTGAGCTGTCTCTGTGAATTTTTGGTGTGGTGCAGTGGCTGGTCAGGGTCACAGAACAAAGATCTTTCCATGAATAACATGAAAGCTTCAGTTTGTACTGGCCTCTCCTGAACTCTATGCAGCTTTGTTGTGACTTCACTTCCATCTGAGTGTTGGTTAGATTGAATTCAGAGATAATGCCATGAGAATGCACTAAAAATCACACTCTTGGAGGATCTACTGTGTGCTATACTTGGCATCGAATCCTGTAATATCTAGACATACTATGAAAAACAGTATGTGATACCAAGATGTACTGGATTTGAACTACAAGGCTAGAAACACATGGTTTATGTCCCTGAAAGCTGGGAAACAGCTGTGCTTCTGTGTTGTTATGATTCATCTTTTTTGTTTGTTAAATATTTGTCATATTTTTTACTGCCATTTCAGCACAATGTATATCTCAGGAAAATCATCCGATAGAAATCAGTTTTATAGCACCACACCATCAAAAACTTTTGGCAGCTGGTGGTATTTAAAGGGACAGTGATTGAAGACTGCAGCAGAAGTAGAATTTTTCCCATCACTTGGAGTCTTCAGCTGGGAATAGACTGTGGGCCTTGAAAATCAGCTTTAGCCCCACTCCCTGTTCCTGGGTGTGGGAATCACTGGGTGACATTGAGATTTGTTCTTTTTATGTGGATGGTGTAAGTCATTACCACCCAGTGAGGTGTTGGGAAACCCTAGAAAGTCACACAAGATAAAAGTTGGCTTCTTTAATAAGCAAATCAGAGCATCAAGGAGAGGCTTGTCACTAAAGCACCTTCAGGACCTACAGCTAGCCCAGTAGATCTCCCTTTTCATACACAGCAGGCACATTCATGAGTCATGGACCTGGGACTCTACCTTTCTGTAAACATTTTGGAAAACACTTGTTCCGCACACTTAGCAAAACAAAACCAGAACTGATACCTTTGGTTATATAGTAAAGAGATGTATAATATCCTACCTGTTCTGGGGGCATTTCACCAGGTAATGCTTCACTGTTAAAGAAAAGAAAAACAGAAAGATGTGGCTTCATATCAACACAGTTTATGAGTTACAAATGGGCACTGCAGATAGGCCTGTGTTGCTGAGACTGTGGAATGGCCAGATGGTTACACTGGGAGAGCTACTGATTGTCACCATACATTATATTGTGCATTAAAATGTAATCTGGCTCAAAAGACAATAGCTAGGCTTGGGAGAGGGGAATGTATCAAACAACAACAAAAATCTGCTGTGAAAGTCCTGGGCAACACACATTCCAGTGGTCAGCCCAGCCAAAAGACAGCTAGCTAAGGAAAAGCACAGCAGGCCAGTAATTTTACTTTGAAGACTTTTATTTCCCTTGTGATGCCTGTATTTATTTCCAGAAGCCTGAAATAAACCATTCACCCACACGAGCCACTGCTGTTCCTAACATAAGTTAGATTGTGGCCACAGGCATAAAGGGATTGCCTCCTGGGATTAGATCAGAGGTCCAGTTCAGCCACTACCCTGTCTCTGACAGCTGTGTGTGTGAGCTGCATAAATCCTTCTCCTTCATATTCCTTTGAGTCAGTAGTCCTGAGAAAGGGCAGCTGCCCCCGCTGCAGCCTTTCAGGAGCCAGGGTCATTAAGATGCTCTTTTGTGGCTTTGAGGCTTCTACGCTTCTCTCAGAGGACAGACTCCGGCTCTTCTGGTCAACCTATTGCCAACTTATTTCTCAGAAGGATGAGAGGGTGCACCCCTGGGCCATGATGAGAAGTTGAATACAACATAGATAGCCCCCTTCCTTCTTGCTCTCTCTCCTTCAAAGGACCACAAAAACCAGACAACAGTGCACTCATAACTACCTTCATCTCTATGGGAAAGTTTTTGTATTTGGTCTTACCTAAATGCTCCTGTTCCAAAGGAGCTATACAGCTCCTAGGAGGTGCATTTTGGTCCTAAGGAAAGGGGGGCCAAGAGCACTAGGAGCTGGGGCTAACATAGGAGCCATGCCTAAGCCAGGCAAGGCAGTGCTTCCATCTACTTGTCAGGCCTTTTTTTAATGTACAAGAGAACAGCAGGCCTGATCCTTTGGGAGAAAGGGAAAGCTCATGTACAGTGTTGACACACTTTTGAGCATCTCTAGGTATATGTTTTGTGGTTTTTTGCCCTGCAGTAAATACTCCTGTCCTCTGAACCAGGAATTAGGAAGAGCAATCACTATTGTAACAAATGGGTGAAGGCTTCTACCAGAACTGCAGAGGGACTGGCGGCTGCAACCATTGCTGCTTCCCACAGCTCCCTGTTCTATGGGCCAGCCCCAGATGCAGTGCCAACCTAGTCAAACTGAGAGAGCTCCCTCGGTGAGGAACTGGGTTCAGTGCCACCCTTCTCACGCCAGAACCCCGAGGGCAGGCAGCATCTTCTCAGGTTTCACAGAGGGAGATTCCAGACGGATCACAGAATCATTTAGGTTTAAATGATATGATGTTAGAGGAAAAAGATCTCTAGGATCAGTGAATTCAGCCATTAACCCTGACAGTGCCAAATCCATCACTAATCCATGTCCGTAAGAGCTACATCTACCTGTCTTTTCAGTGCCTCCAGGGATGGTGACTCAACCACTCTCCAGCTTCATCTACAGCAAATTCCAACTGTTAGTTCAGGTACGAGTTCCACTGTATTCCAGATCAGCCCAGGTTGTTCTTGTAGAGGGTTGGGCAGTTTTCCCTGTTTTCCCTGTGCCTGGGTATCTGCCTCCACTCCATCTGTGTGGGGCTGGGATGGGGCAGAGCACATCATCCTCCTTGTGCTGTTTGGGCTGAGGAACTGGGGAGGGGAAGCTGGAGTGGTGGGAGAGGGAAGGGAAGCTGTGGCAGGAGTGGGGGAACTAAACAGGTTCAGGGAGAAGCCCTGATGGAAATTTGCCCAGCAAGTTGAAGTAAGGAGACAGTTTTGATTGTCCTGGGTCCCTGACCTGGTCTCAAATGGAAGAGGAGAATGAGGTTTCTCTTTTAGGGCTATTGAGGGAGCTGATGTGTCAATGCCTCATTACAAGTGGAAGAAGGCTGTGCCTGGAGCCTGCTGGGAAGCTTAGGCTTATGCAGAGGGAGCCAGTTATTGTGGCTCTGGAAAATACTCTGATCAGCTGAACAACTTGTCTGAAAATCTTGTAACTGTATATGACTTGCTGTCTGCTAAGCTTTCTTCTGCAGTATTTTCCCTGAATCTGTAAGTTTCATGCTGCCAGTGTTTACTGAACAATATTTAACACCTAAATAAAAATTTGGTGAAGCCTGCAATTATTCGGATATTAGCGTAATGAAGAAAGGTTTCAGTGGCTCAGAATAAATTACTTATTATCTGTTGTCCATACTTATTCTATATGGTGTATTATTTCTACATTTAATTGGTGTTGGTTCAATGTAAAGAAGCATTTCCTCCAAGCTGCTTGTAGGCTTACACCAGTGTAAACTGACAAAAACAGAAGCAAGAATTCTAACCCAAGAATTGGGTCTCCTAAAGAAAAACTGGGATGCATCAGTCTAGTGTTTGTGGCTTCAGAGTGACTCACCATGACCAACACACTTAAGTGTGGGTACTCCCTTGGCACAAAACCTTTGTCATCACTTAACAGGGTAGGAAGAATAACATTGATCTTGCTCCTTCCTCTTGGCAAGCAGAGTTGTTGGGTTCAGTTAGAATCAGAGTTACTCTACTAAGCGCTTTACTAGGAAGATGGAGCCACAGGCTGAAATGTGTTTGTGGTCAGGCAAAGGCTTCTCTATACATCTATTTTTGGTTTACATGTCTTCTCACTTGTATATCTGAGTCACTCATTCCTCTGTGGTATGTGTGTAGTGCTGCAGAGGCACCAAAGTAATGATGCTCTCCTGTTAATAACAAGACAAATCACTAACCAAGCTCCTTCTGAAACCTTCTGTTCAGAGGTGGTCCTTATGCTCTCCTCTAACATGGTGGCTGCTAAGCATGCTGGTATCTCATCCTTGAAGCTTGTGTGAGGTCTCTAAATAAACAACTTTTAAACCAAAATGAAAGTAGAACTGATAACTCCACAGATCTGAAACAGCAGTTTTGTTTACAACAGGACTGCCTGGATGTAGATGCAGCCTCTTTGAGAAACCCTCTCCAGGGAAGTCAAGAATGAAACAATAATCCTTGATCTTGAAAGATTATTATGAAAAGGCAGATTTGAATGTTGAAATGATGTTTTAGTTTCAAAAAAGGCTACAAATGAGGGAGTACTAATAAAACCCTTCATAGTCCCAGGAATATTGACAGCTACTCAGGAAGAGAGAATAGAACAGAACAGAGCAAGACTGCTTTGAAACCCCTCTATACATGCGCAGAAATATGACTCAAGCAAAATGTTAGATTCTGGTCAGAATGCAACCTAATGATACAGCACTTGGTTTCCTTTGAAAGAAGTTCCAACAGCCTTCAACTTACATTTGCACAAAGGTGAAAGATTTTTGAAAAAATGTAAACTGAAATAGCTATTCAAAGGGAAGAAAATTACTTTGGTTGGAAGAATTTTTTTCCTATCAATTTTTTTTTTTAATTACAATCAAGGCAAGGAAATATTTATTTTTCCTGCTTCTTCTGCATTCTCTTCTCCCCCACCCCCTGCCCCCCTTTTTGATAACGGCTTTGCAGTCATCAGGAATGACATTTCACTCACCGGTGGATCTCCTCTTGTTCAGAAGTGACTGACAGAGAATGACAAGTGTAAAAAGGAGGACGCTGATGATTCCTGTGGAACACACAAACACTGCATACACATACAGGTCTGAAAACCAAGCACAGATGACACAGTGTTAGAGCTGTATCCTTCACGATGACAGCATAGAAAAAATTTACATCTACAAGATCTAAATAGACTCTGGCCCTAAAGATGTAGGATTAGAGTTCAGAAGTAGTTTAACACTCTTCAAACTTTCCTGTATTATCCTGCTTAAAATTTGGTTCAAATCTCCATAAATGCAAATAGGTGTAACTACACCTATGAGACCTGACTTTCAGGAGCGAGCAAAGGACTGATTTGGGTTGTTCCTTTTCTTTTTTTTGAGTGGCAACCCCAAAAACAAAAGGATGTCAGTTGGATTATTTCCCAGTTCAAACAGCTGTACCTTTTTTTCTTTTTTAGTTTTTTTGTTGTTGTGTTTTGTCTTTTTTTTTTTAACAAAAGAGAAAAAAACCCCAAACACACAATGAAACAAGAAAAGTGGCAGTGGGGGGAGTGCTGAGTGGCTGGGGAAGAAGCAAGAAAATCCGCAATTGCTTTTTCTGCTGGCAACACTGGCTTGAAATTTTTGTTTGATTTTTTTTTCTTTTTCAAACTACAGCCTCAGTCTCCCTTTATGGCTTTCACTCAGGTGCTGTATCACATTCCCAGTGGAGCTGACAAGAGTTGTACCATGGCAGATCAAGATGAAGTATTTTGTTAGAAGGAGATGAAATCTTTAATTACTTATTTCTGCTTTTACTAGAACACTTTTTAGACTACTTTAAGGATGCTTTACCCATTAATGTCTTGAAATGTCCTTAGGGGGGAATACTGGCTTCTTTCCTGCTTCACAGAGAGGAAACTAAGCCTCAGAGGTCAAGTGTTCTTGCAGAAAATAGCATTGCTGGAACTGGACCCCTGACCTGCATTCCCCTTATGCAGTGCAACAATATAGTTTATAAATTATGGTTTAAAAAAGCAAGGCTCTCCACAGAATCAGGGCCATCCTGTAAGCGAGCATTCCTGCCTGACAGGAAGCACAGCAGTTGTAAGTGCTGTGCTGGCACTTCACTAGTGCTCTGGATTCGGCTGGGGAGGAGGAGGAGGGAGTCCTAACTGCATGCAAATTCTGGATTAGAGACTCTTGGAACAGTTGTCCACGAATCTAAACAGAAAATACTGCTTGCCCTGAAACTCAAGCGAAATTCAAGCTGCTCTCATAGCACAAAGTATGTTTACTGAGCAGTTTCTAAGGCCAGTAGAAGTGTGGAGTACTTGGTACCTCTGCAGACATGCTGAACACCTTCCTGAGTAAAGGTCTGCATTTGCATTGTGTGATTGGCCAGGCATAGGCTATTGACCCTGAGATGAGCTCAGCTGGTTAGAGCGTGGAGCTAATAATAACAAGGTTAGGTTGTAGGTTTGATCCCTGTATAGGCCATTCATTTGAGTTGGACTCGATGATCCTTGTGGGTTCCCTCCAGCTTGGAATATTCTGTGAAATTTCCACTGACTACAACAGATACATGAGAAACTGAAGCTGGACTCTTCCATTCTCTTTTGTCCAGCACACCTTGTACTTTGGGGGATGGATTCTCAGGCAAGGCCTGGGTTTGCACAGGAACTAGCAAAATTGGTCCTGATTTGGAGCACTTTAGTTGTGTAGCACTGGACAAAACTAACACTGTGTATAGAAGCGGTAGCAGTTAGATGCATCTTTACCTTCAAAAAACTTCCAAGCTTCATGATTTTTCTTGAAAATGGGATGATCAGAAGATTTTGATGAAATCACTGGGAAAAAAAAAAAGTGACAAGAATTGAAAAATTGAGTGGCATAAAAAGTTTTGACCTCTTGAAGTAAATGTATTCTGTTTTAGACTTCAGTGCACCAATCTCACAGGATAATTACCTTTCAATGAAACAATTTACACAACAGCACTGTAGACATGTCTTCCAGCAAACCTTATGTGGCTTGACACACTCCACAAGAGTCATATGGCTTGGAACTGCCTCCCTGTTGTCCTCTTATTCTGGGCAAGCTGCAATGTGTAGCTCTTCAATCAAAAGTTAAATGCAGTGAAGAATAGGAAGATAATTGAAACAATGCATTAGAAGAGCCTAGGCCTTGGAATAGGGTGGTGATGTGCTTGTAAGGTCTGTAATGACTTTGTGGGGATGGTCTGAGCACACCAGGGGAAAAGCTGCCATTAATGCTGTATGCAGCTGGTTTTATTCTGACTCTGTGTTTCTGCTACCTGGAACTTGTACCTCTAGCGTTGCAGTTTGTGTTTCTGGACCAAACCATACTACATCTGAGAGAGGAGATGAGCAACTTATGCTCAAGAGAATGAGAATTTATTTTCCCTTACAGTTACAAATAAGAAGTTTTAACACTATAGTGTACTTCTAAGTCTTAGAAGTTAAGTTTAAAAAAATAATGGGAAGAACAGCAACTTTACTGAAAGACACAGACCTGAAGACTTCCTGAGAACTGACTGGGAGCCAGCCCATCAGGCACAGCTCTTTTAGAAAAACAGGGAAGTCATTCTAGCAATGTTTGGCACTGAAGTAAACTCTGCTAACACGCTGAAGACACAATGCTGAGAGGAGTGGCTGATATCCCAGAGCGTTGCACAGCCCTTCAGAAGGACCTTGACAGGTCCTCAACCAGCTCAAATTCAACAAAGGCAAATTCAGGGTCCTGCACATGGGGAAGAATAACCCCGTGCATCAGTGCAGTGCTGTGTCCAGTTCTGGGCTCCTCAGTACATGAGAGACATGGAGCTCATGGATCAGGTTTGTTGCCCCAGAGGAGGGCAACAAAGATGTTGAAGGACTGGAGCATCTCTCTCACAGAAAAGCCTGAGGGTGCTGGGCCTGTTCAGCCTCAAGAAGAGATGACTGAGAGAGGATCTCATCAATCTCTGTAAGTCTCTAAGGGAGGATGTGAAAAGGATGGAGCCAGGCTCTAATCAGTGGTGCCAAGCAATAGGACAAGAGGCAACAGGCAGAAACTGATGCACAGGATGTTCCACCTAAATATGAGGAAGAACTTCATTGTGCAGGTGACCAAGCACTGGAACAGATTGCAGAGAGAGGTTTTAGAGTCTCCCTCACAGGAGATATTAAAGAACCAGCTGGGCACAATCCTGTGTTCTAGGATGACACTGCTTGAACAGTGAGCTTGGACCACATGGCCCATTGTGATACCTTCCAACCAAACCCATTATATGATTCTGTGATAGCATTTCCCCAGCTTCAGGACTGATTTGTAGGCCCTGATCTTGCTCAACTTGCCTTCCTTCCAAAGCTCTTGTCTATGTCCCTTAGCAGGTCAAATTGCTCTGCAGTTCCTACAACAGCACCCAAATAACAGTCAGAGACACAAAGTAAGAGCACCGCTCAGAAGTTCTTTTTCTTTTTACTTTCCTCAAAAGTCGGCTTCCATGCTGTGCCTTTTAAAGATACACCTGCTTATCTGAAAAAACACCACCCATGCATGCATGGAGTTTTTGGAACTGTCCCAATGCTTCAGAAATTGCATACCTGAGCTGTAAAGCAGAACACATCTACTTACCCTCAGTGTCACTGGCTCAGAAGTAGGAACAGAGTAGGCTGAACATCTTAACTAATATAAACTGCTCTGTCACTGCTGTATCACAATGGCCATTCGCCACTGAGTGCAGAACTCAGCCAGCATAATTCTCCTGCCTATATGTGGCAGTTTTTTCCTGAGAATAAATATTGCATGTCCACAAGTTGTACCAGCTCACCTTTACAGCATAGAAAAAGGGCTGACTGAATGAGTCAGCATATGGATTTCTCCCGGGTTTACTGACAAGATTTAACAATAGCCTTTTTATAAATCCTATTTGATGCCTTGTATTCATCACATCTAAAGGGGCAAACGGCAACAAGTTCAAATTTCAGCTGGTCCTACTGAAAACATTGCAAAGTACTGCAGCTGACTCCATCTCCATAAGTGAGTCCTCTTTTCTGAAGAAATGTATTCTGCCCCTAAAATAGGAGCCAGACGTAGCTAAACTCTTAACTGCCATCATTAGACATCAAGGAACTGTAGCCTATAACTCAACTATTTTTCCACAACTCCAGTATGTGTATTTGTATAAATTTATGTGTTTCAACAAAATATATTTAAAACTTCTTAATGGCCTACACACATTTACACCTGCAAACTTGCTAGCAAATAACAAAATCTCAGTATAAATTAATAGCAGTAGATACAACAGATCCAGCCACCAGCTTGCTTCCAGAGCAAGTTATATTATGAAGAAGCAGAAATATCCTTTTCTTTTCTGTCTGGAAATTTCTGTCTTGCACAGTGACCTCCTCATCTTGTGTGAACAAAAAAAAGGGACTATGCTATTTCTACATCCACTTGATGTGCAAAGTTTTGAGAAATTTGCCTGGTGCTTTAGCATAAAGATACTATTTAGAATTTGGGGGTAAATGCAGACACATTAACTGGAACAAAATGTTAGGCAACAGCAACTGTGATGTGTTGGAACACTGTTACCTTATTTGATAAGGCACAAGCAGTACAATTTAAGTATCCAAATGCTTCAGGCAATTTGTATTGCTCCTTTTGTTGCATCTTGGATCTAACTGTAACATAAGTAAATCCCTTTGCAATAAAAAGTATAACTGATCATAATATAAAATACAACATGTATTTGGAATAAGATTTCCTTGAAAAGCCCAAGTGTTACCGTTGGGAAAACTGGAAACTTTATCACTATTTGGAAAAGAGTTGCTTTCCCTCCCAAGTATAGCAAGTTCTGTACACTCACAGTGCATTAGCAGAATGCTAGTAAAGACAGTCTTTTGTTTCCAGTAAAGTGGCTTTAAGCAGAAAACAGCTGCTACGGCATTTAAAGATATGTCATTTTTCCAATATCATTTGGTATCTTTAATCTGGATTAGAATTAGAATAAATGCCTTTTTTTGGAGGCCAGGGTGGTTGTGGTGTTTTCTTCAGATCCCCACAGGGTGTACTGTTGGTGTAGTCTACAGGTTGGCCAGCCTTCTCCCTTGTCTCAGCCTTCCTGCTCTGCTTTGGGTCACATTTGAAGCAGAGAGAAGTAATACAGTTGAGCAGACAATGTGAAAATTATGAAGTCATGAGTCTCAAATCCCTATCCTGATTATGTATTCGTAACTCATACTAGAAATCAGGGGCAAAATAATATTTAAGGACTGGACTGAAAAGTTACAAATTTCCTTCTCTGCAATGACTAAATTGACCAAATCCCACACTTCAGCTATGAAGAGCAATGAGATGTTTCTACATTATAATTAGCTCTGGCCTGAGAAGCTATGAAAGAGGCAGAGTAGCTTTTTGTGAGGACAGGGGGTGTAACAACATTTTATACTGGTTTTTCTTCTGCTGCCACTTACTTGGAACATGCCATTCCCTTTCCAAGCACTCCTGACAAATCCATATGTTTCACTATAGGCATTTAAGAACTTACATCACTCAGTGAATGAGAAAACACTCTTAACTGTTTTCTGGTATTATCTCTAGAGCTGACCCTTTGGGAAATCAACTTTTCTGTTTATAAAGCTAAAAGTGAGGGGTAGTTTGCTAGCTAACACTAATGGCCTGGAGTCTGTTCTCTAAATATAACTCATTGCCGGTCATTTTATCCACAGTTCAGTAACAGCAGGCTGGTCAATGCTTTTCTAGCTCTGCTTTCTGGCTACAAGTGGTATAAACAATAGTACAGAAGTGATACTAGAAGTGCTACTTACCAACTGCTGCTAGACTAGAACTAAGAGTAAGGGAAACAACAAGAGAGAGAGGTAAAACATATATCTAAAGTATAATGCTTCTATTTCTGACAGACCCACTGCATATTCTTCAGAAAATAAGTTAATTTCTCTCCTATTTCTATGTCTTTGTATTTAAATAGCAATGGCCAGGACAGCTGACCCAAACTGATCAAAGGGATATTCCCTACCATATGATGTCTGCTCCACAATAAAAACTAAGAAAGGGTGGGGAGGAGGGCAGCTGTTATTATGGCATTTGTCTTCAGGAGCAACCGCTATGCATGCTGAAGCCCTGCTTCCCGGGAAGTTGCTGGACATCACCTGCTGATGGGAAATTCTTTGTTCTCCTGTGCTTCTGTGCATGGCCTTTGATTTTGCTTTATTAAACTCCTTTTCTCTTCATCTGTGAGCATTTTTTTTTTTCATCTTATTTTCTCCCTTTCCTGTCCTGCTGAGGAGGGGAGTGATAGAGTGGCTTGGTGGGCACCTGGCATCCAGGCAAGGTCAACCCACCAGAGACCTGTAGCTGAATGGAAAGGAGTTTTAATTACTGCTATTCTGATAAAAGGCAATGGAAATAGATTATCTTCTACCAACCTTCTCACTTCTTTACATTTTATTATGGGCTGAATAATGTTTAAATTGTAATGAGTAAGTAAAGAAGTTGAGTGTTAGGTTTTCTTCTCATACCCACAGATTACACTTAAAAATAACATAAGTTCAAATTTCTTATGGATGAAATTGGAAGTAAAAAAAGGGATCACAGGACAAGAAAAAATTATAGACTTGAAGTCAGTAGTGTCTCACCTCTTATTTCAGTAGCTGCTGTGCCATTTGACCATGCTGTCCACTTATTCCTGTGTTTGCCGATTTCCTGGACTTTGCATATATAACGTCCTTGATCTGTTTGCTGGAGACTTAAAATAAGAAATTTGTACATAGTTCCATATTTCTCTTTAAGAAGATGAAGTCTTTGCTTATGGAAATGATGAGTATAATTTCCATAATACTGGACAGACCCAAACTTTGTCATTTTGATCATCAGATGCTCCTGGGTAGGTGATGCAGCGAAGACCCACCGCACAGCCAGCAAATTGTCTGTCTTTCTCTTTTGAGAAATGTGGCAGTAAAGGGTAGCATTATCTCCCTCAAAGTATCGCACTGTTGGTCCAGGAGAGACAGTCACATTTAAAGCTTCACAAACATCTGTAAAGAAAAGACAAGATGATGAGAATCCTCCATACTGGCACAACAGCACCATAATCTGTCTCAGTGTGCAAGCACACAGCAGATAAACTGATGGCATCTGTTTAGTGTGTAGCAATTTAATGAGATTGTGTAACTTGAAATCATCTGCTTCTCTGTGAATATTAAAGATGGTATGAGGCCCTCCTTCAGTGAGACTGCTCTGGTATTCTTCTTGTCGCTAATCAGTAACACAGGGCTGATGTGGAGACCTTGCTGCTGTCATAGGATCAACTTCATGCAATCTTTCATCAGTCTGAACAAATATTGATCTAAAACTTACTTGGAGCAAGAGCCAAGAATGGCTTTTAGAAAGCTTTCCATAACCAGCTCTTCTGATAACTTGCATCCTTCTTAGGGCTTCCAGGCTAAATCACAGAATCACAAAATATGCTGAGTTGGAAGGGACCCACAAGAATGGTTTCAATAGCCAGTTTGTGTCCATTTGTTCCTGTGCCAACTTTAAACTGAAATAGTGTTTTCTTCTCTCAGCTTGCTTCCTGACTCTATATAGAAAGTAACTATCTGGTGCCTCAGCCTTCCTTCGTTTTGTTGAGCTAAAGAAGCCAAGCTCTGTTAGTCTCTTCTAATCCATAGTGTCTTCCTTTCCCTATTCACCTTAGCAGCCCTTCTCTGCATTGGTTACAGTTTAAATTTTGGGGTTGATTGTAATAATTTTAAATTATTTAATGTAATTGACTGCAATTATAGTCAGTGTCTGGAAATAAGTTTTTCCATGTTCTGTGGAATACTCACAGTATTTCTCAGATTTGACTGGGATATACCTTGCCTGCTATATCACAGAATTATGCTGTCCTTCTTCATGACGCTTCCACATGTGATTGTATCTCAGTTTATAAATAAATAGCTTACTTGGGTGTTTTCCCTTCTTTGTCATTTATGGTTCAGTTCCCAGTGTATCAAAGAAATTCTTACTAATCCTCAAGTACGTGACTTTGCTTTACTAACTTCTGCTCCACTCCTGTTATCCCATGCTCAGTTTTTCCTACATGCTATCCTCATCTTTTGCTGATTTGATAAGGTCACAATTTCCATCTACTTCTTTTAGACATCATTTGTGCAAACCTTACATCATAACATTCCACAGATGATCAATGAAAGAGCACTGGACTCCCTATATGCTACAGTTCCCCATGTCCTCTGTTTTAAGTAATATTCTCCTTGTCATAATTAAACAGTAATTTGAAACCTGGGCTAAATCTGTCAGATTAGTCCTTCTGACTACAATTCAAGTTAATCTGACATTATTTGCATGATAAAATACGACATGAGATCGTATCAGGACAAATGATTATTTCACCATTCCATTAATTTCTGATTCTTTTCTCCAACATTCTCCAACATGAACCTCACTTAGATCAATTGTTTTTGCCTCTCACTTTATTCTAACAACAGGCGAAGGTTGAAAGAAGTGTCCATAGCTGTTCATTAGAGAAAGATTTTCCTTTCCTGACCTAACTGATTTATACTGGACTGATTTTCTGAGCCAGGGGAATCAACACTCATTTTATTTCCTTCCTAATGCACATTAAGAATGTCCTTATTAGTCATATCAGAGACTGATCTATTTTTGACCAATGGTATATTGTGGCAATGTGTTCCCTACGTGATTTGTAATGTGTAATCTACCGGTCTGAGGGCATCCACTAGAGAGAGAGAACCATATTTCAACAGTGAGAGAGCGCTGCCTGCAATGCACTCTGCAAAGCATGAAATGTCCTCCAAACTGTGAACATTAAGCTTCCTGTTATGTGAATACTGTACTGTACTCAAATTCCGATGAGAATTTCAACTCTGAGAGAATGATTTTTTCTTTTCTGGACACTTTTCTAGCACATCAGCAAGCAACATTTTAACAAAGGGGATGTGCATTTTGGCAGAGACTCCTGTCTGACATCAGCTCCTGAAACACAAACACATATTTATCTTCAAAATAAGCAAGTAAAGTATTTCCATTCTATTTCTGAAGGAGTGTTGGAGGCAGAGATACTGGTTTTATGGCCTCGGTGAAGCTGTGAAATGAAGCAGTGAATTGTATCACCTTACTTAAAGAAAATCCACTAAATTAAAGAACATTGCAACTGTTCGAGAAGAACTCTCTGAAAATGAATAGTATAATAATTATTTTTTGTGTCATTTCAATAGAAAGCTCTACTGAAGATTGTGTATTTTCCAAATAGACATTATTTTATTTATGAAGGAGAAAATATGTTGTATAAAGAACAGTTTGGATTTTTTTTAAAATCTCTTTAGGAAACTGCAGCTAAGAATGGCTGAGATTATTGACAAAATTATCTGTCCTTGATGTTTGTGCCTGCAATTCATGCAAATGCCAAAGAAAGAGGTCATTTTGGATTGTAGAAACCACACAAGTAGAACACAATGCTGAAATTTAAAATTAAGGTTGAATCCCACCGAAAACCTTCTAGGCACGAAACTTCTGTTATTACTCACTGGAGTTATCCGACCTTAGTTCTTCACTGGCAGAGGTGAGGCCCATAAATGGCTGCCTTTGCCATCAAAATAAGATTAAATTTTTAAGGTTGTGCTGCTTAGTTAATAAGGAGTAAGTTTAGAATTTCAACACTTTTGGGAGTCCTTAGGCAATAAACGTTTAATAAATAATTTATAAAATTATGGTTTGAGTAAATGAAAAACAAAGACCTTTTTCTACTGAAATTATGAACATGTCATGAAAGCTGTAAAGAAAAACAATTATGTAATTTTCCTGACATGTGAACTTCTGGTTTGAAAAAGCTGGCTAGGAATAATTGTGAAATACAGTCTCAAAACAAAAGGCAAAAGAATCATTGCTTAATTTGAAACTAGGTGGAACGTAGTGCCAAAAAGTACCCAAGAGAAAATACAGAGGAACTCAGATATGGTGATGATGGAAGCCTCTGCAAGAAGAAAAAGAAGCATTGTATGTGGAGTCTCTGATCCCTTTCTAGCTGTTTACACTCATACAAACATCAGTATTTTATATCTAAGGCTTCTACTTTTCCTCTGGGGACATGCCTTTTTATAAGGGCATATCAAATTTTGCATCCTTCTTGTTGTCTGGTCAGTGGGACCCCATCTCCTTATCTTCCTTCTGTGGCTGCTACTGGTGCAGCTGCACAAGTGCAGCAATGGGGAGAGTTTTGGAAATCTCCTGATGCTTTTACCATCATATCAGCTCATGTTGAACAGGGTTGGGCGATGCTTTATATAAAACAGAAAAACAGTATCCATTTGACTTTATCTTCCCACCACCACTGAAGTAGGAACAATGGAAAACCCTCTTCAGGACTCCCAGACACTAGTGGATATATTCCTCCTGTCCTTAGCAGGGACTGAATCAGTCTCAACATGAGGTTTACCTTTGTAATGAGTCCTTGTCAAGAATAGGAGACTTCTCTACAACTTGAGAGCAGGCTGGTGGGCCAACAGAGCACTGAATTTCTAGACTTCAGACTGCTGCTTCCAGTAAGGAATCACTGTTTTCCTTCTCCTGCCTTCCCAATATAGCATGATGTAGCTGCTCAGGTGGAGCTCACCACAAGAGTTTTAGTTTTGTTTCTGCTTGGAAATGGAAACTGTTTATAGAAAGAGGGAGGAGAGTGAGTCAAAGATTTGAGGATTCCTTTACAGTGTGCTTAATCATCAAACATGTCTCTCCTTTTTTCAAGCAGCTCACTTAACTGCCCCCATACCAACCTTTAAGCTGTTTGGTTTTTTGGTACCCCTCTACCTCCATGTCTCACTAGCCTGAAGGGAGTTAGGAAAGGTGACTGCTAACTAAGTTCTGTCTTAAAAAATCCTACTATTTTACAAATTGTCCATTTCTGCTCAGACCAGTTCGATTCCAAGAATTAACTAGGTCCAGACTTTGCTGTCTGCCATATCACACAACAAAACACTTTCACAGCACTGCCAGGAGTACCAAACTATACCTCCAGCAGCCAGAAACTTGTTTATTCCAGGGCTATCCCCTCTGTCTGTGCTAGAACAGTGGCAAAGGCCTTAAAGTCACTGCTTGGTTCTTACGTGTGGTGAGCAGTTTCAGCGTGGCTGTGTTTCTGTGCGACAATCCCAGCTATTTCAAGTGGAGATACGGGTGGAGTTGCTCCTGTGCACAACTGCTCACAGTCCAGGTTTACTGTTGTATATAGGCCACTCTTCCTTCCTCCATGGAGATCAACAGGCAGAATCTGCAACCAACCCTTCAGGACTGGGAGGACTGATAGACAGCTGGGGGACTACAGAAGCATGCCACTAGGATGGTTACCTTCTGATCTCAAATTTGCATTACCACAAGCATATGGGATGGGTTTTATCTGTGTTGTACTTTGTTCTAGGAAGCTATGCTACTGTCAAAGCCTGCTTTATTTTGATTTCCCTACAATTAAAAAGTAAAAAGAGCAGATGAGCCAGGAAGAGCTCTTTGTTTAAATGAAAATAATTAGGAGCTGGCTAGCAAGAGCACCAAAAAATCAACCAGCTGTTTTCAGTTAACAGATCTGTCTTCAAGTTTCACAAGTCAGAGACTCCCCCTCGCAGAAAGCTTCTGCATTGACTAAAGATAGACTTGAACCAAACAGCTGCCTCCACCATCTCCTGCCCTTTTGTGGTGAAGATTCACATTCAACTCTTTCATTAACCTTGAAGGAGTAGGGCTTCCCCGCCGCTCTAACCTCATTGCATCTAGAAGTTCAGATACAGACTCTGTGTCCGTTTTGCAGCTTCAGGACACAAATGCTGTCCAATGCACCTTTGGTTTCGGAGGAATAAAGGTCTTAAATGGAGGAGGCTTTTTACAAGTGACCTAGGGGTTGCATTTCCACCTGATGCCTATGGGATCGGGGCACCTGTAAAAAAACCGCAATCTCAAACCTTCCTTTGTCTCAGCTTTGCCTGACACAGAAAACGGGCGAGGACCCATCTCCATGAACTTCTGCAGGGAAAAGGTTTTCTTTTCTAAAAACAATCAGGTCGCTGTGCAGAAGCGAGGCTGCCTGGAGTGCGGGAAAGCCGCGGCGGAGCGGGGTCGGGACCAGCGGGGCGGGGGGCGGTGGAGGGGCGCCCCTCCCGGCCGTGCTGCCGGGCTCCCCAGGTAACGCTAAGCCCCTGTCCCGCCGCCCGAGCCCCAGCGCTGCCCCAGCCCCTCCCCGGTGCGGGCGGCGGGGGGACCCGGACCCGGACCCGGACCCGGACCCGGACCCGGACCCGGACCGCGCTCCGCGGCGCGCAGGAGCGGCGACGGTCCGAGGGGAGCCCGGGGGCCCGCCGGGGACCCAGGGGAGGCTGCCCCGTCCCGGGCGGGGATTGTCGGGGCTGAGCGCTCGCCGAGAAGCAGCCGCGGTGCCGCTTACCTGGGGCTGGAGCCGTGGCCAGCAAGGCGGCCAGCGCCGTGGCCAGGAGGCGCATGGCCCGCGGGGCGCTCGGTCCCGTCCCTCTCTGATGAGCTGCCTCCCTCCTCTCCTCCCGGGCCTCTCGCCTCTTCCCCGCCCGGTCCTGCCTTCTCCCCTTGCTTTTCATCTCCTCCCCTTTCTCCTCCTTTTTTTTTTTTTTTTTCCTCTTTCTTCCTTTCCTCCGTACTCCTTGACGCTTCCCACTGTCCTGCCCCCCATTCAATTCCCCTCTTTTTCTCTCCTCCTTTCCCTGTTGTTTCTCTCCACCCCATGCCTGTGGGGTGGGACTAGGGCTAGGCAGGGATGCTCCATCTCTAGCCTCCGTGATTACCCCCCCACCCCCCGTGCACAAACACACTCTGCCTAAAAGATACGGATTTGTGTCGATGGGAAGTGGGAAACTCTCTCCCTCCCGGAGCACAGAAAGCTTCTTTATAAGCAGGTGAGGCAGCCCAGTAGCTGGAGGCTGTGGGATTGAGTGCTGGGACGGGAAGGCTGTATTAGGCACCCTCTCAGCCTTCCTCAAGGTATTGAAAATTTTGCAGGCCCTCGTGTTGGTTCCACTCATCCCACTTCTTAACTAGAACAGGACAACCACTTCCTCACTGTTTTAGTTAATGCTGTCTCCCTTTCTGTGGGCTCTGTTGGTGGCAGCATGGGGACAGGGAACTTGGGCAGGCATGAGGATGAACGCTGTAGAGCATTTAAGATACCTGTGCCAAGACAGTGTGCACAGGTTTGCCTTGTGCTGTGACACCACATCTACTGACCACTGGTATTCACTCCCTCTCTAAAGAAGTCCTGAACAATTAGATATAGCACCTTAAGGTGCATCACCCCAAGGTTATTGTTCTTGTCTTGCCAAATGATCCTACACTGCTAGTCCAGAAAGGACAAGGAAAGTTGTCACCTTGCAGTCTATTCTGGCCCTTGCCCTGTGCTGCTTTTGAAGTGTTTATCACTTGAAAGCCTACATCCCCAGAGACATGGATTTTAATACTTTCACCAGCATGTATGATAGGTTAAGACATTATATATTCAAGTTGCATCAAGTGTACATGATACAAACACTTTGGCATTCCTGCTTCCCTGAATAGGGCAATTAGTACAGATTTAGCTACTCCACCCCTCTCCTAGTAATCACTTAGGCAGGATAATACATGTCTGCTTTTAAGCATCACAGATAATTTAGCATGTGCTAAATCTGATCCTTATGAGACTGAACACTGCCTTTAAAATGTTAGAATTCGTTTCCTCCAGGGACAGACTTTTGTGACCATACAGCAAAGACTCCTCACAAGAGAATGACAGGTTTGGATTATACACAGAGCAATCAGCAGATTTGAGGAAGCAGAAGGAGTTGTTAGAAGTTATACTGCCTGGGGAGCTAATTAAAATTTATAGATTTGAATCTACTCCTTTAACACAGCAAAGGGAAATCCTATCAAAGAGATAAGCTAATTCAAAAACAAACAGACATATTCACCAAAAAACTCCACCAGCAATTATTTACTTTGATGGTCCTGATAGAAACACCATTTCAGGAAGTTCTTGGACTGCTGATCGAGAGGAAACCAAGGATGACTGATTTTGCATACTCTTTTCCAAAGCATCTGCTGCTTGCTATTGTTTAAGATAGTAGTCTGGATGGACATTTTATACCTTCTCATATAATTCTGCTAGGCTCAGTCATGCCTCACTCCATGTCTCTCATAAATTCTTTCAGTCTGCTAATCTCTTAATGGGGTGTACAAAATTCTGGTGCAAAGGCATCAATAAGAGCTGCCTAAGCTCTCATGTAAGTGCCTAGACCCTACAGAGCTGAAAGATGCACCGTGAGAATCAGTAACAACGCTTGTTGTTGTTCGTCAATTACTGTTTGCACTAACAGTTCCCTTAATTGGGCCAAGAACCCCAATGATCTTCAGGACAGAGCTAGAGCAATTAAATGGTGAGAAGGTTTCATATAATGTACTTGCCTATGATAGAAGACAGAAGAAGAGTCGGAGGCACACCTGGACTTCTGAAATCTCTTGTGCCTGATAGTTTACTGAAAACATATTCTTTCTCTTTTGCAGCTTGTGATCTCTGTACTTTTGACAGTTCCCTGTGTGTTCAGGGTTTTTGTGTAGAATTATTTTCTTTGTTTCTCCCACTCCGAAAGTTCTTCAATAACATAAGAACAAAAATAGTTATTCTTATAGGGATATTATTCTAAAGTTTCAAATGTACCTTTAAAAGTGGCTTGGGCTGAAAATCCTTTTGACTTTTCCTGTCATAAATAAGTTCAGGTGAAGCTGCCCTTTTTAGATTTTTCACCAAGGGAGACCTTTTCTTTGCACATCTTGGAACAGGACTGTAAGCTTCTGTGCATAGGTCTCTGTCTTGTCACTAAAATATACCTTCAGCAGCATTCATTAGGAAACTCAGCACCTAACATACCTAAACAATGTACATTTTGCCAGTCTCTTGGGAAATACTCATGAGCCAGACAGCAGTAATCAGGCAAGTGAGCTGTGGAGAAACATATAGACTTCTGACCTCCCATCTTCCCAGATTTAATGCTGACTTGTTAGACGATTTTATGAAAATAGGTTGTAACCCCTGTGCTGCAGATGGGTGATCTGTAACCGTCCTTTGTGCCTGGATTGGAAGGGTTTGCTAATGGAACTGGGGCAGCCAGCATCAAGGGTTGCAACTGCATGATTTGCATTACTTCACTGTTAAAATCTTCCATCCCTTCCACCCACTTGTTGCAGCTATTTCTGCTTTTGTAAAACATTTATTCAGGATTTTTTGTGTCTCTTACTTGACACCCTGACAGTTTTACCCATGTACCAAAAATCCAAAAGGCCAAATGAACACGCAGTACAACTTTTTTCTCCCACAGGCTGGGCGCACAGGTCTCTCTGTAACCCAGTGCACCTCCCTTAGCTGCTCTGGAAGTGCGCTGACGCACGCGAGCGGAGCTTCTGACCCGCAGGATATGGCTTTCTCAGCTCTGGCAGCACGTATGTGGCCTCATTTCCTGCTGAATGGGTCTGCTCTGACAAGGAAAGTGCCTAATCAGCACTCTGGTGCAGCTGACACAGCTCAGACTGACTGTTCGCCAGAGCCTGGAGCTCCTCGCTCCCCTGGGGCTGTGTTATTGAAATCATCAGCCTCAGTCGCTCTGGGTGAGACCTGCTGTGCAAATCCCCTTTGCCTCTCTGCAAAGTCACATCTGTCAGGAGAGGTAACCCCAGCCTCTTGGCTTTTACTTCCTGTCCTCCCTCCCTGGCTGCTATTCTTAACCTGCTTGCTTTCTTTGAAAGGTCTTACTTGCACCCGCAAATCTGTCTCCAGAATCTGCTGCAGGATTCCTGCGAGTGGAATTGTGCCTTTCCCTTACAGCAGTATTGCAGTGTGGCAGAGAGACACAGTGGCATCCACTGCAACTCACACAGGGCTGCTTTGACTGTGTTCTAGCACTGGGGAAAAGGTCTTTGCAAGGCTGCAACTTTCACCATGTGTTGATGGGCTGGGGTGGGCCTGCTTTCATACCCGGGATGCTGTCCTGAGTGATGTCTGGGAGTTTGCTACCCACCTGCAGCAGTAAACTGTGTCTCTAAACTTTTCATCTTTACGTGGACTGATCAGGGCAACTACAGCTTATCACCTTCCCACACCTCATCCAGGCAGCATTCAAAGATGCTACCTTGCCCGCCTGAAACTTGTAATTGGAGACATGAGTTATGGCTGGGTTTTCTTCAGAATCCAGCAGCTGGTAGCTCCTATGGCCCAAGGAATACTAACTAAAAATGAATGTTTGTATTAGAGATGAATAAGATCCAAACTGATTCATGTTGCCAAACATGGAGGACGTTCGGATCTGTATCCAAACTTTCCCATTCCTTTAATGGGCCAAGTTACCTTTGAACTGTAACAGTCCAGAGCTTCTGAACAATACAGTTTAGGATTAAAAACTCTGTCCCTGTATTTTTCCACGGCTATTTTGAGGACAGACATGTTGGAAATACTGTTTTGTGGATCCAGCTCCATGTCAACAGGAAAAACACATCAGATCTTCCAAAATGTAAGCATCGTGCTTTTTAGGTCTCTGAATGTCGTGCAATGTTTACACTGTGTTTGGGATTTGATGCTATTGCCATTTATTTCTGTCTCACTGGCAAATTGCTGGATAGGGTGATGTTGTTAACTGTAGATTTCCTTTCTCCCACTGTAAGGTGTCCTTCTTCCATTCTCTTTTTCTTTGAGGGTTATAAATGAATTATACTGTTATATCTGGGTAGGATCTGAGGTTTTGTGGCTGTGGTGCAGCCATACTTCCATGAATAAGTGAAATCTTTACTGCTGATGCTATATCGTATTTTTTGTTGCCTCTTTTTTCAAATGAGAGCACTTTTTGTTCAGAAAACTTGCTTTTGTTACTACTTTTGTGATTATGTTCGGGACTGCACAAAAGCACAGGGGATTTAGTATGTTTTTCTTAGCTTTTGCTTCAAGTTTGGTCATTCCAATTTTCAGAGCACTGCTAATCCTGAAAAAATTGAGATTTGTAGATGTTTTGCAAGAGTATTTGGAGACTCTGTATGTGTACTTCCTGCATAGTTGGGTGTGTGAAAGAGTTGAAACCTTATTAAGTCTTGCTGCACATTATCATGTACAAAGACATAGTTTCAGCTTCATCTAGTGGTATATAGCAGTGTCATCTGAGGACCACTAAAAAGTCCATTCTGCTCCAATTCTGTTCTTCAAAAATATTAAAATGCCACTTTCAGCTGGCCTTATTTCTGGCAGTAGGTGAGCAAATGTCATGCTAAGATGGATTTCTAAGGCCTTTCAGTGCATTAATATGTTCTGACTGTGCATTCTCATTAGGCACCTGTCCCAGTTAAAACATTACTGACAGTACTTTGCTCTGAGCTACCCACTGTGAGCCTGCTGATCCCACTATGCCCAGCTCAGAGAGGGCATGGACCGCAGAACCACATGGTCAGTGAGAGTTTCCCTGACAATGCACCGTGCCATCACCTGTTTTGGCTTGCCTCCCTCTCCAAATAAGTATTGCAGACAGGGTTGGGGAAGAACAAGTCTCTCCTAAAGACCACAGGGTTGTGGTTTATCTGTGAAGTCTCCTATTTCATGGAATTTGGTCTGTGCTTTCCACATAACCTGTGCTGACATCATATTTAAAACTTTGCATCCATAATTTGCCTCTGGATCTTCAGTCTAAGAGACTGACTGATATAAGAATTACTCTGCTGAGACAAGGCAATGATCCATCTAACTCAGTGCCCTCTTTCTGACCGTGGCAGTTAGCAAATACTTAAGGACACGGCAAACACACAGTGCTGTGTTCCCAGGAGACTTTTCCAGCTTCACATGGTTTGCAGCATGCGCTGTCTCAGCAAGATGTATTTCAGAGCCTCACTGATCAGAACTATGTTATGTGCTCCTTTGTCACCTTGTTCTGGGCTAAAGAGACAGATGTTTACCTGTGTATTTCTCCTTCGTGGACAGGGTGGCTGCGTGGCTTCCACAGTAGTGGACGTGGCCCTGATAGGAATAAAGCTTGGTGGTTACAGAGGGATAACTTTTTGAGGTGAAGCTGATCATGAAACAATCACTGCACCCACACGGGGACATTCAAACACCGCTGCTGTCAGCTGGGGCTACATGGCTCATGGAAAGTCACACTACAAAAAGCAATGAACTAAAATCAGAAGGTATAGTGTACTTGTCTCACAGGTCTTGGGTTATGTTTAGATTTATTTTCTTAAGTTTTCAAACGTCTCTTCAACAAATTTTCCAAATAAGCAAATTTAGTGTTGATTTATCTTAAGAATAAAGGCTTCCACATAAACTCCTTTGGCCTACTTGCTTATATTCAGACCAGAAATATTACAAGAAATGCACCCCTGGCCTGCATCTTGTATTCCTGATCTGCTCTTACTCAGTCACCTGGATTGAGAAAGATGGAGATAGTTTCCAAGCAGAGAAATTAATGGTTGTGGAATGCAGGGTTTCCATGAAGGTGAATTAAGAGGAAGATGTGGATGAGATATGAACCAAAACTGCCCAGGTATTGCTCCTAACTGATATTACGTGCTTCATTCCCATGCATTAGTTATCCCTACATGTACAAGTTGCCTTCTCCAGGAAGACTGTTTGAAAAATTGACTGTGAAGCTTGTACTAACTCTGTTACTTAACAAGCAGAACCAAATTACACTCTGCACTTTAAAAACTAAATTGCTAACTCACCTTTGGAAAGAGCTGAAGCACACATCTGGAACACAACTACAGTCTTGTAAAAACATATGCACCAACTGTGAAGATACACTGAAAAACTGGCTTACTCAGTAAGGCCTGCGAAGCATAATAAATCTCCAGGTATTGTAAGGAAAGGGAATAAACCATCTCTGTCCACTGATGCTAGAATGGGAAACTGCAGATCTATATTGCAAGAAGCAAGATTAGATATTAAAAAGTGCTTTCTAATCATGAGGTTAGTTAAGAGCTGGAATATGGAGCTGAGGAGCCCTCCTTATGAGAAGTTTGAAAATATAGATTAGACAAATATTTGTCAGAAATGGTCTAAGTGTACCAGGTCAGATTTTCAAAAGGATTTTAGGTTAAATGATATCTGAAGAGCTCATCTAGCCCTGTTTTCTTTGACATTGTTTTATGCTCTCTGTATATTGTCTCCCTTAGTGGAAATACTAAATCCTTGAACATGCCACAGAAACTAGACGTTTAACATCCCAAGGAATAACAACATTTTGTCTCTGACCTACTTTGTCCCTCTCAGACATAGATAGCATTTTGCCGTCTTATCTCCATTTTCTACCATGTCTCCCAGGACTTTCTTCTGTTTCTGCTTTTCTTAAGCTTGGATAATAAATCCTGTGACTCTGTACTTTGCATTTTTTAAAACATTCCATTCTGAAAACAAAGTACTCACAGACACACAGCACAGAGTTTGTTGTCAGAAAAGCAGGGAATCCTTCCCTAACCTCAGGAATGTCCCTGGAAGATGTCCTTGCCTTTTGCTCTATTGTCAGGAACAGTGTTGCTATACTTTGGCAGCTGCTAAATTTTAAATGGATTCTTTAAACTTAAAAATAGAAGTAAAACCCTACTGTTTCTTAAGGAATTCTGACAGTAAAGATCTTTACCAGAGACAGTTTAATAAGGAAAACTTTGGTTAAATTTTGTATGCTGTACATACAAAGCATACAAAGATGCAGGATTGTCGTATCACCAAATCAGCTTGTATTTCTTTTGCCTGACAATTTGCCTTGTATAAACTCTCAAATATGCACTACGTGTTAAAAAGAAAAAAAAAAAAAAGAGGTCTGATCTTTTTTCCCCTGCATTCCTCTCCTTAAATGAGAAGGCAATAGACAAAGTTCCTTGTTTATCTCCTAAAGCAGGGAGAAGACAACTGCTTCAACAGCAGGCCTTAGAGAGGCACCAAATAATTTGAATTGTTTGATGGAAGAGGAGAGGTCCTGACCCATTAAAAATTAGTGATTTTGATGCGGTGAAGTAGCAGCCAGATCCATTTTGACTGTGTCCTGTCTGATTTGCTGGCTCCATGGCTACGTGGAACAATAGCCTGTGCAGGGCAGCACAGACGTGGGCAGAATTACAAGTGAGCACCCATCAAATTCCTCTGTGCAACACTAAAAGGGTTTTTCCTCTGGACTTTCTGAATAACAGAAAACCTGTGTAAATTATTCTCTATGGCTTGGGCTAGATAGCTTTGAACTTAGGATTCTACCCTGGAAACACGAAAAGCTATTTTTCTCACCCATGAAGGTATTAAAAGTTTATTGTGTTGATATAAAGTCAGATGTTGGCAAAGCTACATGGTTTGTTTGTTTGCTTGTTTTAAACTCTCTGTGAGGAGCCCATGCATAGAATATTTTTACTCTGATGGTTAAAGTCTCTCAGAAGTTAATAACAGTAGGAGTGGGGGTTTCTGATGGGGATTGCTGATGAAGACTGCCAATAAGCAGTGGCTGAGTGCAATGGCAGAGGTGCTACAGCAACGTGAACATTAAAATGGAACATTTTTAAAATGCCAGATATAAAAAACTGAGGAAATTGCCAGCAAAAGTTACAGTAGCAATGCTGGAAGCAGCATCTGAGGTGACACAAGTCAGCTTATACCGACAGGCCAAGTATCCATGACTTCATGTCTCTGCTGAATCTCAGTAGCTGCAGCAGGTTGAGGGCTTTCCCTGCGGCTTGGGGATGTGTTGGAAGCAGATAGGAAAGATGGATGTCATATATTTATTTTCCACCGTGGTGATATACTACAGCCTTGAGAAGGTGGTCCATTACCACTTCATCCACTTGTTATTTTTGGGGTCTGGAAGGAGAAAATGGAAAGGGAGAGTGGGGTTGTCAGAAGCTGAAACCCACAAGACTAAAATCAATGCATCACTTTTCGGTGAAGCACGTCAGGTTCTCAAAAACAGTCTTCCCTTTGTCAAGGCTAGGATCACTCCAGAGGCATAGTCAATAACTCTATGTTGCATTTTATGGCTCTGAGGGATTATATATAGAAAAACAACGCAATTTTATCAAATGTATGTTGTCCAGAGCAGACACTGACAAAGACCTTCCAGCTGGGAGTTACTGTTGAAGGGTGTCTCATGCCGGAGGTTGACTTCACCAGGCTAACGATGGGCTCAAAGGTTTGTGTGTGCTTGTGAAGAGACAGAAATAGAAAGGAGGAGGATTCAGCTCCTTCTCTGGGACTCACAATAGATACCACACTGATCTCTTAGGGAAATCTGTATTTGAACCTAGGTAACCTCCAAAGTTTAATAAGATGGGTGAGTGAAGCATCAAAATTCTGCTTGAATTGCACATAAGATGTATTAGTATCTTGTTAGATGTCTGCTGGTGATTCTGTTCTTGAAGTCTCATTTATTTTTGTTATACAGACTTCTCAATGAAAAGGCAGTCAACCATTTGACTGAAAAGAAAAGCTAGCCATAAAGTAAATTATCACAGTGTTAAATAACCATAATATGAGCCATGGCATATGCAAGTAATTTCTTTTAAAAAGGAGTATTTGAACATTGCTCCGAAGAAAAAAAGATTGTAAGGAAAATACTATCTTTTAAAAGTAATAGCACACAATGCAGGCTCCAAAATGTTCCATAATTGTTTGTGGTATAGCCTCAGGGTAAAGAAATATTATCATTAAAAAGAAGTAATTTGAGTGAAGCTGAAGATCATAACAATCCATTTACCCATTGCAAATTCATACCATCAAAACACAGGTTTCCGATAATACCCAGAGACTGTCTCTGCTTCTTTTGATCTGTTAGCATGTCACAAATATACTTTCCTTCTCTGACATGAACTTAGGAAAGTAAATAAAATCAAAACCATACTTAAAGCACTGATTCATAGAAAACATTATACTTACATAAATGTCAAAGGCATATGTTATATTAGTCATAATAATTAAAATAATACACACATCTGCTTTACAATTAAATGTGAGTAATGTGTCACTAATTACTACCATCTGTAGTTCTTTCTAGCTATGGTATTTCCATTTTTAAATGCTGCACATTCTGTAGATTAATAAAATGTGCTAAAGCAGACTCATAGTTTAAATTTAAGAATTATAATACTCTGAGCCATACTTTGACTTTACTTCTATCAGTATTTGTCCTCAGGGACTTCCTGACTTTCTATGAATTGTCTTTTTTGTCCCCTACAGCAACCAGAGCAAATGTTAAACAGCTAGACTAATATTTTTCCCTGCCTTCCCAGAGAAATGGGTCTAAGCTTGCCCCCTCTTTATAAGGGTAGCTTTCCTGGGGATCTGTGTTTTGGAGTAATCATGTCCTTTCAAGCTTCCTAATTTCCCAAAAGTGCCCCTAAAGCCTTTTTGTTGTTTTGGCCACTCCTTCTCTGATGAGTGTACTGTCTTGGTCAGACTTACAATGTTAAGATCAGCTATAAGATTTTCCTTCTTCACTAAGTCTTAGAAAATTGTCTTGTTTCCAGTTTAACTGCCCATACATCTAATTCTTATAGTTCTTTAAAGAGCTTTGTCTTTGACCTGCCTTATCCACAGTGTTGTTCCAATATGACTGTTCCTGGCATTACATTGACTCCTGCATCAGAAGCAAAATTATTAAGCAGCCCACAGTAGCCAAGTCATGTTTTGTAGTCATGCTGTCCACACATCTCCAGAAACAGCAGTATTGGTATTACCATCATTGAACTTGCCAGGCCTTCCTTGCCATCTCGCCAAGAATTATGGCCCCAACATAGTTTTAAACTCTGGACATGGTTTTGGCTTGTGTGACTGAAAACACAGACGAGACCGGCGGGTAACTTCACACACACACCAATGTGATGCTCAGGAAGTTCCGCTTTATTCATCACTGTGCTTTCTTTTATACTGTTACATTCTCCGCATATATGGTTATCAAACTTGTGATTGGTTACATACATGAACCACAAACTGTTCACACGACTAAAGCTACGTTACTATTGGTGGGCTACTATTAACTAATATATCTTATTTTTCTACATTCCTTTTCACTTTATCTAATCATAATATTCTATTTCTATGCTTTTTCCCAGGTCAACCTAACCTCCCCACAGCAGCTACTCTTCCTCCCTCCACCAGCTGCTGTTTTTTCCCTGTCTAATTATCAAAGTTCTCAGGCCTTGAAGTTTACCCCTTGTCTAATTATTAAAGTTCTCAAGCCTTAAAGCTTTCTTCAAAACTTTGTCAACCTATTTCTGTCTCAACCAAAAATTCCTAATCCAAATTCTCCTCCATAGGAGAGAAGAGAATTATGTACCACACAGAGCAAGAGCTCAAAAGCTGGGCCGTTTTAATTCACAATCTCATACCCTGAAATAGCTGCTTACCCAAGCCATGGCTACCATGAAATACAACAGGGCACTTTGCAAAGCACTCACCTTCAGTCCTTTCCTCTACCCAGACATTTATTTGTTTTCTGGAATCCTCCCAAGCGTGCATGAAGTCAGTCGGTTCCAGGCCAGCATGGTAGCATTTCTGACTCGACTCTATAAATGACTAACAGGGACAGGCACAACGGATTTGCAGCAACAGATTTTACTCTCATTCAGACGTGTGTGATTCTTAAACACACCAAGAAGATCTGCCCACTTTCCTCCCCCACCTTCAGATAGAACAACTAAAGTTCTGGCTGACACGTTCATATTAGGGCATATTCCACCTATTGGAACTAGGAATTGTCCTCCGTACGGTTTGAAGTCAAATGTCTTATTTACTGTGCTACAAACCTCTCTGTAACTTCACTGAGACATGAAGTGGCTAGATTTTTTGTTGTTTTTACTTTATGCTTCAGTGACATAAGATATGATTTGTTTATAAGACTTTTGCTAAGAGATACATCATCCATTTGTCCCACAGCCAAAAGCATTAGTGGATCACAAAACTTGGACGATGGAGAGACCGACAGATTTTACCCTACTTTGCAGCATTCAGGGTATCTGAAAGGAGATTCTCCACCAAGTTCAGATACCAGGCTCTGGCATCCTCTTTTGCATTGCTAGTCCTCAGCTCAGAAAATTGGGAAAGCAGAGCCCAAAGCCTGCCTTTGACCTCCAAACAAAACTGGTAGCAAGTCCATTATGCTAAGAAACGCCACACATTTAATGGTGACTTACTGAGAGAAACTCAAACGTCTTCTCCCCATAAAGCCGGTTCGCAGTTCTCAGGATGTATTTGGTGTTTGGATTGTTAATGTCAGAGAGAAGGGATTGATACCCATTGTGAGCATCCTCAGCTTTCTTCAGGGAAAGGACCTGCACAAAGACAACATCTTCAGTGGTTGCACAAGTAATAAATTAGGGAGCAGAAGAGTCAGCAGTATGGATTTTAATTCTCTGAGTTCAAGCACTGGAGGATCATAGAACGGCTGAGGTGGGAAGGGACCTCTGGAGATCAGAGTACGACTCCACGCCCAACCTGGAATATCTACAGCCAGCGGCCCATGACTCTGTCCACAAAGGCTCTGAATAACTCCAATATGGCAAAAATATGATTTTTGAGAAAATTTAATAGAGTTAAATTGTAACGATATAGGAGTTTACACTCCTTTTCCACTTTGCAGAAGAGGGAAACATCATAACACGAATGATGGATTGCTCATTTCATACTGCCAATTCATACATAAAACATATGCCAAGGGGTATTTGCCACCTGAGCAAGTTTTAAAAAAGTAAACAAAGGTGCAGCCACCACTGTGACATGTAGACAGCGTGGATTTTTAATTTTTTTTTTTTTCACATGCCTGGCTACATTTTGAAAACATATATCAGCTGACAATAAGAGCAAACAAGAAAGCAGAAGGCAATATTACACATAGCTAGAGATTCATCAAATCAACAACAAAAAACCCCCAAACAAACGAAACCAGTTACTTTTTAATGACATATAGAAAAATCTGTTTCAAAAAAAAAAATCAAAAAAACCCTCCACACAATAAAATCCTGAAACCCAACAGAACTCTCTTTATTTCATACTGAACAAAGGTCCTCCTATAACAATAATAAAAACACTTTCTGCTTACACACACCCCAAAGGAACCGTTCTATTCTTACAGACCAGAGTTACAACCCTAGTTTAGCAGAATTGAACACCACAGACTATAAGACATGTCTGTGGCTCATATGCTCCCATCACATTCAATCCACTATGTTTATTTTCACCTACCTTGGTTATTTGGGCTTCAGTGTTACCTTTTGAACCCAGCAAAATCATAGACAAAGCAGAAGAAATACTAAAAGGGGAAAAGAATAGATTCTGCCCACTGTTTTTCTCACACAGCTTTCTTAGGAGGTCCAGGGCAAAAGTGGTATTTGCTGCACAGAGGCTTTCCATGGTTTCCAGCCTGGGAGATAAAACACAGAACAAGAATACATCAAACTTATTTGAACACAAAAAAGATGTTTCTCTCTGTTACATTTCCCAGCATAAACTAGCCAGCAAATATCATCATTAGGCTGGAAAATTATCACCTCACTACAGTATTGATTTGGTGGCACAGCACCTTAAACCCCATGCAATGCTCTTGAGTTAATTGAGGGATTTAATGTCTGCTTCTGTATATCAATCCCATACCTACTTAATATTACATCTTTTGAGATGATCAGGCACAACAGGAACTTACTGAAAGTTCAGAACTTACTGAAAGAAAGCTCTCTTCAATTCACAAAGAAAATAATTTGCCTTTCTACAAAAACCAGACCAAACAGGTAGACATGAGAATGGCTGAATTACAAACTCTTACCTTGTCTAAGTCTATAGATCTTCAGCAGTACCTTCGGCTTACTCCTATGTGTGCACACTGTGTTTTAAACAGCTGGGCTGGGAGAAGTCAGCAGAATGACTTGTCCTACAAGATAAAAAAGGAAAGAAAAAAAATTAATTTCGTCACCATGACAGATTACTGCAATTTCCTAATGCAGTATAAAGAAAGAAATCAAAGTCCATTTCAGTTCCATTTTTATTGCCTGCAACACGGAAGCACACACAATAAAAAACTTGGTGCCTGTCATCCTCATCATCTATACAGGTAGTTAGCCTGAGGTTAAACCATACACCTATAAAAAGAGCAATAAATACTAGAACGATGAGTTAACCACAGATAAGTGTCACGGATCGTACGACAGTGGCTGGTAGTAAATGTCTCCCTGTTTTGTTCTTCCCTTAAGGCAGGGCCTGCTATTGATACGTTGCCACAAAATACAAAACCAACCCCTTATTCATAGTACTGATTCATTATCTCAGACAGCCAGGTGAAAAGTGCAAGTTTCTGCATGCACGATTTTCCACCCAAGAAAATTTCTCACTAGGAGCTTCGCTATAAGCAGTAGCAATTTTCTCCTGTTTCTCTTCTCCAGTAATTGAAAAAACCCCCAACCAAACAAAAAAACCCAAGCAAGCTTAGACAGAAAGAATCCTCCAATTGTGTTTGAAACATGTAATTTATGTATTTTACAGCGTAAGTAGGAGATACATAGTGTTCATGTTAGTTACAATGAAAACCAGAATTTTTCTAGTATCTCAATACCTGCAGATTACTAGCAATAACGTTTTTTGACCTCCAGGTCAAAACACACAGGAATAGTGACAGCAGCAAACAGTTATTGCCTAGGAAGTTTCTGCAGGGCTTCCATGACAGGCCAGAATTTACAGATAAAAGGACGCAACTCACGCTATTTGCCTGATTGAAAACCAGCACATTTAACCAAATTGTAACTAATATTGCAACAGCTGGGACACACAGCTAGGAGTTTTATCTGCACAGTTAACTATGCTTTCTCTGTAGCTCAGGAATACCAGCATAACTACTGACATCCTTCCCATCAGAGCAGTTTCAGAGACAGCACACAATGACTGCACTTTAAGGAACTTATTAGTACGTATTTGTCAATGAATTGTAAACTGTTTGCAGCAAAACGCTCACTGATCAGGTTTGCCAACAGCAATTCATTCCTCACTCTGGTCTCCCCGTGGGCTCTGCAGGTCAGCAGTAAGGCACTCATGCTGATGCTCATTTCTGCGTGCCTGGACCCTGTGTGTTCCTACCAGTACGAATTTGAAGCATATATCTTAGCAATCAACACCTATGCTTTAGGACAGTCTTTATGGACCAAAATGTTGTATCTAGATTAGACAGCACACACTGCAATGCAGGGCCATAGGGGAACCCGGACAGAGCTCTTCTCCAGCCTGCAGCCCAAGAGACATTTCCCATGAAGACTATGATGTGGATCACTGTCCAGTGTACAAGGACCCTTCCCCACCTTCTGGGGGCTACCTGACAGGAGCCACAAGCCGCCTGTTTCCAACACAGAACGTTTCCTAAGGGAGAAGCTCATCGCAATGAGCACCAGGCCATGTCCATCTCCACAGAGAAAACTCCGTCTGCGGTACAGACAACTCCTTTTCCCACCCTCTGAACCAAAGCAAGCTTCCTTGAGGCACAGGGCTTCATTTTAGGGTTTGGAGAGTTGGGAGCGATGTTAAAAGATCCGCAGGGTAAGACCGCTGACAGTTCCTGGTAACGGCTCTTCCCAGCGCACCCATCCAGGGGGGCAGGCGGTGGGATGCGTGGGATGACACAGCCCATTCCCGCCAACTCTTGGCCTCAGCGGGAGTAGAGAGGGGCAAGGGAGGAGCCTGACACTGTCCCAGCAAGCTGAGGCACAAGAAGCCTAGGGTTTGGGCACTCCCCGAGGCGAAGAGTCTTTCCTCCTCCTCCCCCGCACCGCGCTCGGCCCCGCCGCGGTGCCCCCGCCGCTCCCGCACACGGGAAGCGCTCCCGGCGGGCAGGGAGCGGCGCTCCGTAGGGAACGTCCCGAAAAAGGAAAAAGAAAACCACAAGGAAAGCAACGCCATGCAGCTCTTTTTTTCTTTCTTTCTTTTTTTTTTTTTTAAACAGGAAAAAAAGGGGGGAGAAAAGGAGGGGGAAAAAAAGAAAAATAGAAAAAAACTAAAATCAACAAACACAAGCGCAAGCTTCGCGCAGAAAACCTTCACGGCCACGGAGCCGCCGCACTCACCCCGACGGCCTCCGCGCCCCCTTTTTGCCGGAAGCCCAGCCGAGCACAGGGAAGGGATCCCGGCCCCTCCCGGGATTCCGCCGGCGGCTCCCACACTCCGCCCTCGGCCGCCGCCAACAGGGAGGCGCCGCAGCCCCTCCACACAAAATGGCGGCCGCCCCCCGCCCGTGTGTGCCGTGACAGCCGCCCCGCTCCGTGCCTTCGCAACCCGTGCTTTTCCGTCTCTGCCTCCCCCTCGTGGCAGAGCGTGCAGAAAAACACGCCCAGTCCATGAGCGGTTAATTATTGTTGTTATTTATTTGTGAAGCAGGGGTTGTTCTGAGCAAAAGTCAGCTATTGCTGTCGCCGGAGACCGTACAGGCTTAACCCTTCCTCGCATTTCTGAGGTCTGAGTGAGGCAAATAGCCCTTATATAGGTGTGGGTATTTTATTTTATTTTATTTTATTTTATTTTATTTTATTTTATTTTATTAAAAGGAGTCTGTGGAGTCAAGGTAGGCTAGTTGGGGATGTGGAAGGAAAGCAAGGGTGAGGGTTGGCAGGGTTTACCTCCAGCCGTAACACAAGAACCCAAAGGGCTGGAAGGTTTAAGGGTTAAAAAACGAGTTGGGTCTAATCGCTGCAGGCTGGGAGTAAGTGCTTAGGACCAGGGATCAGGAACCCTCGTCATGAGGCTGAGGAGAGGGACTTTGCTAAAATACAAGCCACTCTGTACATGCAGCTGTGAGGGGGAGGGGTAGAAATGTAATACACCCAATAATGATGAGGACAGAAGCTACCCGTGATGGCCTGATCTAAATGACAGTCAGGATTGCTCCGTGGATGCAAAGCATCTGCGCTCCCCTTGGCGCTGCGCTGGTTGCCCGTTTAGGGTAGGAGGGAAGAGGAGCTGTGCCTCAGGCCCCAGAGTGTTTGGCCTGATGGGGAAGGGGTTCTACTTCTGCTCCCCCCCTGGGTTGTAGAAAGAGTTCAGGGTTTGGTATTTGCCTCTGTGCTAGCAAGCAAGCGTCACCTGCTCTGCAGGGCAAGGAGTAACTGACTAGGGTGAGCAGAGTCTGCCGAAGAAGAGGATGGTTTGGGATTTGTTGTGTCTGATGAAGAAGAGAAAAGGGTGGTCGGCTTTAAAAGTCATTGTTGGTGCTTTTGATCTCATCACCAAGACACCTGTGGCAGCTGCTGCCTCGGTACCTTCTTCATTGACCTCCACGAAAGCTTTGTGAATAACTTGTGAGATGAAAAGATTCTTCTTCACTGACATCCCTGTGAAGTCAGCCTGAACTGGGTCAAAAGCATTTTGTATCCCCATGCTGGTCAAAGGGGATTTAAGGTCATAATTCTCTTCCAGCTTCAACTTCGGCAGGTACAAATCCACTTCAGCTTTCATCATATTGGCTGATTTGGTCCATTCAGCCAGTTTCTCATAGGTCAGCTCTCTTTCCACCTGCAAGGAGTTGGGGAAGCAAATAGTTGGAATGCGAAGGACAGAGACAAGACATGGACAGACCAGTATCTTAATGCTTATTAAGAACATGTAAAACAAAACCCAGCTACCAGAAGTGAGTACAGATGGAACGTGCACCATATTCGCAGGGCATGCTCCTGCAAAGTGACGAGTGACTTACACTCCTGTTTATTTTCTTAAAGGTGGTGAAGTGTAGGCCTGAACCCTCAGAGTAGTTTATTATTTTTTCTCTGCTGTGAAGAATATTGCTTTTTTGCAATGTGTGACTCATAGGTGCTTGCTGTGTGTGTGTAACTTTTCCCTTAGTAGTGATAAATAGAATGGATGGGAACTGAGGTACAAACAAAAATATGTTTGCCCTGATCTGTTAAGAATCTGAAACTGATCCTGGCATGGTCTTAAGTGGCTGTTGGCACTTTCTGGCTCAGGATAGTCAGCACTTAGTTTTAGAAAACTCACCACAAACTATTAGATGCAAAGGACATAAAAATTAATTTATGCAGCCCTCAGGAGAAGATAACTCTAGGGCACGGTGATTCAGATGTGGTCCTTGCTTTCCTTTTGCTAGTCTGGCAATAGCAAAGAGGACACAAAATAGACTAAGATAGTTGTGTGAACTAAGATAGTTTTAGAAATACTATATTTGCAATGTTATCAAATGCCCTGAATCCTAGGTTGAAATCATGGTGTCATAATTTCTGAAACAAAGTATGCACACATTGGACCTATTCTATTGTGATTTTGAGGCTTGTTCTTTTTCAGTCTTTTAATCTGATTCTGATACTGTTTCATAGCGTATGTGGTGCAACAATAGGCCAGCTTTACCAGCTCTAGACCAGTAGTGTTATCACTGATGTCATCTGGTAGGAGGACGAACATACTGAGTTCATTTTCCACATATGGCAGTTCAATGACTGTGAATTTCATGGTTGTTTCATGGAGTACAAAAAATTTATCTCTCAGAAACATCATCTGTACAGGTTTAGTCTTGGTCTGTGAAAAGATTCGGACATAAAAAAATCCTTTATACATTAAAGAATGATAAAATTTATTCGCTTCATTAAACTGAAAGTAAAAATTTAAAAACAAGTATGAGACTCAAGACTCTTTCCTTTGGACAGTATTGCATATACCCCCTTCTCAAAGTCTTTGGGATCTTTATAAAAAATCAGCATATAAAAAATCATGTCCTATGCTAACTACCTACTAACTGAATTCCACATAATGTATTTCTTAATTTAAAGTAAAGGAGTTAGCTTTGATAAGCAAGTAACTACTGTTAAGCGTTTCATATTTTCTCCCAAAGGTTACGTTATTTGAAGTGAGAGCCTTGACTGAGGGGAAAATGTGTTGACTTCCTTCAAGGCAATACTGATTGTCATATTCTGCCTCTGAAACATATTTTCGGTGACCTGTGCTGGCTTTTCCTCTTCCCCAAACTGTATAGGACTGGATTACTAAATGGAACTGTACTGCATAATAAACTTCTGAATCTCTGTGTGCTGTTATGTTCACACAAGTTTTATCTGTTTGCAGGCCTGGCTATTCAGCCTGTGAATTAAACCCTCTATGGGCACCAATGTATTAGGTTTGTGTGGTCAGGTTTTGGTAGCAGGGAAACTGCAGAGATGACTTCTATGAGGAAACATCAGAAGCTCCCTTTGTGTCAGGCAGAGACAGTTCCAACTGGCTCCAAGGCAGACCTGCTACTGTCCAAATCTGAGCCAGTCAGGGACGTTGGTAGTGCCTCTGTGATAACACATTTAAGAATGGGCAAAAACTGCTGCACAAAAGCAACTGGGAGAGCCAGGTGAGAAAACGTGAGAGGAACAGCTCTGCAGACACCAGGGTAGGTGAGGAAGCAGGGGGAGGAGGCACTGCAGGTGCTGGAGCTGAGATTCCCCTGCAGCCCGTGGTGAAGACCAGGGTGGTACAAATATCAGCAGGCTCCTGACAGGACCTGTGGCACTGTGGAGATGAGCCCATTCAGGAGCAGGTTTTCAGGCATCACCTGTGACCCTGCAGTGGACCCATGCTGGAGCAGCCCATTCCTAAGGACTGCACCGCAGGGAAAGGACCCATGCTGGAGCAGTTCTTGAAAAACTGCACACTGTGGGAAGGACCCACATTGGATGTGAAGAACTGTATCTCATGGGTGGGATCCCACACTTGACAGGGGAAAAGTGTGAGGAGGAGGGAACAGCAGAGGCAGCACATGATGAGCTGACTGTAACCCCGCTTCCCAGTCCTCTGCACTGCTTTGGGGCATAGCTGGAAGAATCAGGAGTGAAGTTGAGCCTGGGAGGAAAGGAGGGGTGGGGGAAAGGTGCTATATATTTGGCTTTACTTCTCATTAACCTACTTTGATTAATTGGCAATAAATTAAATTCCTTTATCTAAGTTGAGCCTATTTTGACCATAAGGGTAATTGGTAAGTGATTTCCCTGTCCTTTTCTTGAGCCATGATCTTTTCATTCTGTTTTTCTCCCTCTGCCCTGTTGAGTAGGGGGCATGATAGTGAGTCTTGGTGGGCACCTGGTGGCCAGCCAAGGTGACCCACCACAAACACCTGCCATGATGGATCCTAAAATTGCACATGTAGTGCAGTAGGTTTTGGGTACACAGTCACATCATCAGCACAATTGCTTCACTTTGCCTGGCATACAAAACGTATTTGCACTCTTAATCCATGTCAAAGAAATACTTGCTTCCATTGACAAATAATTTTGCTTGCTTTTGACACAGTCCAAAAATATGCATGCAGTCAGCTACTGGGAATTGTCAGTGCATGCTTGTTTAAATACTGTTAGCTCAATCATGTGCCCTCAGTTAATCCTGAATAAGTCATACTCACACACTCAGCTAAAATGACAAACCCCTGTGAAAATTCCCCGTGAAGTTTCACACAACACCCAGGATGTGTGTGGAAAGAGCAGCTGGATCAGATCCTTTGAGCTCAGGGTCCCAAGACCAGAAGAGAGTGTGTAAGCAATGCTGTGAAAAGCAACTTGGTCCCATTTGAAAATAGAAACATGATACTTAGAGACATTTCATCATGCCCTTAAGCTACGTAACTTACTTAACTGTTCTGAAGTGTTTTGATACTGAGGAGGTATTGATTAAAAATCCTGTTCTCATGGATATGTGTAAATAAGATAATGCTGACTTATTTTCACAGTTGCTGTTCTCACTGAGTTTATACCATGTGCCCAGCCATAAGAAGTGTTGCAGTGGCATATGAAATACAGGTGAAATATTTAGTCTTCAATAATAGACATATTGACATATGACAACAGGCATACAGACAAGGAATTTACCTTATTTAATCTGAAGGGCATCTCAGAAGTGTTTTTCTCCTGAAATTTCTTTTCCCACTTTCCTTTGAAATAAATGGCATTTACTAAGACCAACACAGTGCGAGAATGGAGAGATCCTGCAGGCAGTAGACTCTGTATTTTCCCTTCAAAATCAGACAAACAGGACTGTTATTCGAGTGAGTGTGTCTGTGTAACTTACCAAGTTTAATTGTGACTTCTCTGTGGCTATCCCTGGTGCAAAAAATGCTTGCGTTTGGGGGGGGTGGTTGTACATTTCTATGATGTACATATGGTAAAAATGGGGTTTTAAGTATCTCTGTATCTTTTCCCTGGAGAAGTTGTGTTAAACCAAGGCAATCCCTGGAAGTATTCAAAGCCAGGTTGGATGGGGCTTTGAGCAACTAGTGGTCTAATGGAAGGTGGCCCTGCCCATGGCAGAGGGATTGGATCTAGATGGTCTTTATGATCCCTTCCAAGCTAAACCATTCTATGATTCTATGATTATTTTTTTTAATATTGGAGCTTTGATACTAAACAGTATTGGAAAGTGGGTAAAGTGGTATAGTTTGGATGTTCTGTGAAGTTGGTTGCTAGCAGCTGAAGAATGCAGAAGTAAAACCCTCACTAATTGCAGAGCCACACAGTGTCTGCCATGCACCCCTCTGAACAGCAATAATTCAGAAGAGGCTATGGCATAGAGAGTCAAGGGAAGGACCTTGTAAGGAGCAGAAGTTAGGTTTGGAGAGGCATTCTTCAAGCTATTTAGCCATACTTTGCTTATCACCTACTTCCCCTGAGTTTCCATGTTTTGTGGAGCTGTGGCCGCAAGAGTAATAAATCTGAAAATACAAATTATTTGAAAATGAGTAAAAAAAAAAAAAGCATCAGAGTGATACTTACTCTCAGTTTTATTTTCAACCCATGAATTGATCTGTGCTCTGACTTGTTCTGCAGCTGTCTTAAAGTTTACAGCTTGTGGCTTTGCATTGTAATAGCTTGTAATGAGCTGTAAGAACTTCTGAAAGATAGAATTGGAAAATGTATGCTTATTTAGTTTAATTTGACTTATAAAATGTTAGAAATAGTCACTTTGACAAATTATACAATCTGCTAATACATAATTTAAGAAAATAAAATTTGTGTTAAATGAGATAACCTTATATTAAGGTCTGATACATTCTGTGCTAAATATTGAGTACGGACTGATCAAACTTCAGTCTCAAGGAAACTGTTACTTCAAATTTTCGTGTTTGAAATCAAAGGTGCAAATTTGTGATTTTTAAATATCCACGAAACAAACATTCTTCACCTTTTTTTTTAATTTCTCAAAATGACATTTTTACATCATTTAAATACTTTTTTTCCTGCTTTGTGACATAGTGTTCATTACAAGGTGGAAGAATAGTCTCATATAACGTTGAAAAAAAGAATTTTAGTTTGCTTCAGAGGTGAGGAATCTGCCAAAAATTTGTGAGGACAGTAGGGGATCGGGTATAAAGGGGAAGTTCTGGTTGAATAAAGTCAAGGCAGAAAAGCAGAATTAATGTTTGCATTGCTGTCTGCTGTGAAACAGTTCATGGAGATTCCCAGCAGGAAATTCCCTAGATTCTCTGTAAAGCCTGTATACATGAGATTATGGAGAAAATTAGCAATACACATTCAGAAGGACAAATTGTGATTACTCAGGAAACCAAACACACTCCAAGATCAAAGAACAGTAATCTCATTTAAAACCACCTTCCAAGGAGCTGGAAGATGATTAATACCATGTCAGTTTTCAGAAGATTTCAAAAACACAGGTAATTACAAGCTCATGAGTCGGTCTGGGGCAGATGAATAAGAATAGGGGTAGTGGGCGTATGAATTAACGTGACTTACCGGAGGAGTGCCAACAGCATTTTGTAATAGGAAATCCTAAATCGCAAATCTGTTGGACTTTTCTGGAGGTGTCAGGAAGCATATGGGTAATAAGGTTGAGCCATTACAGTCTTTTGGATTAGCAAAAGGCATTTTGTAAGACTTCCCACCAAAGGGTGAGCATCTATGGGACTGCAGGGATAGGTCATGTTTGAAAGACTGGAAACTAAGCATAGGAGGAAATAATGTTCACAGTGAAGGGTTGTTACTACTGAAGTACCTCAGGGATATATGTACTGAGGTCTGTGCTAAAGTGTTTTTTCCATAAAATCAAAATCTAAATGATTGCATTAATATATATATAATTAACATATTTACAATTGATCCAGTGAAGTGTAAGGTATAGAAAGGGCTTATTACTCTTTAGGAATGGGGTCTTGAAGCTATAATGGACAGTTGCATGAAAAAAAATCTGCCTAATAGTGGTCAAAAAGGCAAATAAAAATTTTGGAGTTAGGGAGAAATGAGTAGGCAACAAAAGAGAGGCTTCTAGAATGACACTGTACAACACTCTGGTGTGCCCGCTATCTGAGTTCTCAATGCAGCTGTGACTTCCCCAGTCTCAGAAATGCTAGAGTATAAAAGATACAGAGACAGGGGTTGAGGATGACCAGAGACGTGGAGAAGCATCCTTTAGAAGACAAACCAGTAGCGATGCCAACAGGCAGCAAGCTCGAAAGGCACAGGCACTTCCTACAATGTGCAGTTCAGTTGTGGAAATCCTGGTGCTGAAGGCTGCAGTAGATTCAAAAGGCAAGTCTGCAAAGTCTTGAAACGACAGCTCATCCAAGTCTATTAAGTAAATGTGCCTTCTGATTCAGGAAGTCCCTGAGCTGCAGGTCACGTGGTGATCAGCAGATTCTGGAAAAGCATCATTACACAACGAGCCTTTTTCTCATGCACTTCCTAAACTATTGCCCACTGAGTGAAACAAAGAGACCTCTTGTTGGTCCAAGGATTGCCGTCCTCATATTCTCACTGAAACCCCAGTGCTATCATTTGGAATTTTTTTATCATCTCTGTTGATAATCCCTCTTAATGTCAACATGTTCTTAAGTAAAGCTGTTCAACTCACAGGCAGTAATGGGTAGGTCTTTTCCTCATACAGCCGGTTAGCACTCTTCAGCAAGTAGGTGCTTCTGCTTTTGTTGATGGCAGATAGGAGCTTTTTGAAACCAGAGTGGATGTTTGCAGCTCGCTCATGCTCAGGATCCTTGGAAAGAGATACCAATTAGTATGGAGTTGGTTTTTTTTTTTCTGTTGCGTCTGCTACCTTTATCTAAATTGTTCAGGTTGTTTTAATTAAAAATTAGTTTCAGGGAGTGAAACACTTTTCTCGCTCATGCTGAGACATGGGCTGCTAGGAAGGACACCTAGGAAAGAATTTGGTATCCAGAGGACACAGGATAGCAGAGGCTGAGTTTTGCCATGGGATGGGAACAGAATGAAGAGGTAATAGAGTGAAACATCTGAAAGACAAGATTAGACAGACTTTGCCACAACTTATGAAGTCAGTGAGTTGCTAAAATGAATGTGAATGTAATGATTCATCTTGGAGAATCATCCTGCACCATCTAGGGAGCGAATGATAGAACCTTCTCCCTGCTTTTGTTTCCTGTTTGTCTAATTTAATTTCTTTGAGCCTTCTTTTAGTGTCTACACTAAAAAAAAAAAAATAGAAAAAAATAAAAAAGGCTTGTTTGAGTTTGCAAGCCTTTCAGTGTTTAGGGAGTTCATTTGATGAAGAAGATCTGGGCATTTTTTCCTGGTGGCAAGTCTTCGGGGAGCTGATGAGCAAGGGTGAGTCAGTATGCATTACCTTAAAGGGAAATTTTGTCTGCCTGATGTGTTCATGCGTAAGAAAGGTGGAAGCGACTTTATTGGGTAGGGCTGAAGTGAGGTGTGAACGCAGTAGTTGTTTTTTGCTAACACTGTAAAAAGAAAAAAACCAACCTGAAGCTCGTAAGTGATAGAATTGTCCAAAGCATATTAGGACAATTGTTTTCTTGGTATTTCCGTAGCCCAGCTAAAACCAAGTAAGACAGTTTTAGGGCTAATCAAAATTCTGTTAGTGTCTCAGTTCTGATTTTGAAGGACTGAGTTCATGAGTTTTATAGTAATATTACCTACTTGTTCACTTTTTCTATATATAGTTTTTAATGAAGTGAGACAGTAGATAAGAGACTGAAAACAAGCAGATATTAGAAGGCAAAAGGAGTAGTTCCATTGGACTATTGCATTCACAGAGATTTTTATCTCTAAGTCTTTTGCTGTAATAAATACCATCTTTCTTTTCTTTGGTCTCCCTGGAGAAGGCCTTGTCTCAGATGAACCTTCTTCTCCAGCAGTCTGGTTAAAATGAAGAACCTGTGATGATGATAAGTGTTTATAAAGACTGTACTCTCCGTTAAATTTCTATAACTGTATCATTACTATATAAATTTTAGCCACATTGACTGCTTAATAATATATCAGTATTGTGACTCAAATATGGTTTTATTTAGATAAGTGTTTAGTTTGTGCTTAGCTGCATGGAATCTATTTTCAGATCATAGTAAAACACAACAAAAAGCCTAGCCCACTTCAGAGTCTTACTAACGTGACACAAATGTAAAACTCTGCATTTAGTGTTTTTAAGGAAATGCATGTAACCTAAATGAGTACACATATTGAAAAGTTCTGCAAAAGAGGGCACACTGTCTCTCACGGGATCCTTCTGGACAAAATGTCCAACATACAGCTGGACAAACATGTTATACAGTGGGTGATCAATTGGCTCATAGGTCGGTTACAAAGAGTTATAGTGAATGGGTTAACATGAGGCTGGCATCCAGTCAGTAGTGGGGTTCTGCAGGTCTCCATCCTCCTTGCAGTTTTTTTCAACATCATCATTAATGGCTTGGATGCGGAACTCGAAGGAATACTAAGTAATACTTTGTTGATGACAAATTGGGAGGAGCCATCAACTCCCTCGAGGGCAGAGAGGCCTTGCAGAGGGACCTTGACAATGAGAGAGGTGGACAATCACCAATCATGAAGTTTAATGAGGGCAAGTGCCAGATTCTGCACCTGAGACAGGGCAACCCTGTTTGTGTGTATAGGGAATGAGAGACTGGAGAGGAGCACTGTGGAAAGGGACCTGGAGGTCCTGGCTGATGGCAAGTTGAATATAAGTCATCAGTGTCCTGGCAGCCAGGAGGGCACTCCGTGTCCTGGGGGGCATCAGGCACAGCATTGCCAACTGGACAAGGGAGGGGATTGTCCCGCTCTGCTCTGCACTGGTGCGGCCTCACCTTGGATATTGTGGCAGTTTTGGGCACCACAATATAAGAAAGACATTAAGCTATTAGAGAGTGTCCAAATGAGGGCAATGAAGATGGTGAAGGGTCTGGAGGGGAAGCCATATGAGAAGTGGCTGAGGTCATTTGGTCTGTTCAGCCTGAAGAAGAGGAGACTGAGGGGAGACCTCATTGTGGTCTTCAACATCCTCACAAGGGGAACCTGAGGAGCAGGTACTGATCTCTTCATTCTGGTGACCAGTGATGGGACCCGAGGAAACAGCATCAAGCTGAGTCAGGGGAGGTTTAGGTTGGATATCAGCAAAAGTTTTTCCTTTAGAGGGTGGCTGGGAACTGGAACAGGCTCCCTAGGGAAGTGATCACAGCAGCAAGCCTGACTGAGTTCAAGAAGTGTTTGGACAAGCTCTCAGGCACATTGTGTGATTCTTGGGGTGTCCTGTGCAGGGCCAAGAGTTGGACTTGATGATCCTGATGTGTCCTTTCCAACTCAGCATATTCTATGATTCTATGATCTCTTTAATACACATATGTCTCCATTACTCATGGGAGGATTACCATTTTTATGGAGTTACTATATCACAAACAAAGGTATTTATGCCACTCCTGTGCAGCCAAAAATGAGTTCAGGAGAGCTTTCTAACTTCTGCATGCAGTATGAAGAAGCAGATTTACTGCTACCAGAACCCGCTGATGTCTGGAAGCAATGATATTATCTCCAGATTTCTTTTCTCTAGCATATCTTAGCTCCATCTTACTTAATTTTAATAAAGTTGTCTCTTCATCACTATTAGATGAATTATTCTGTTCAGAAGGCAATTAAAATGGAGTGTAGTGTTTCCAACAAGACCAGCAGTAATCTCTAATATCAATAACTTCTCTTTGGCAGGCCACTTACTACGTTCTGGGAACTGTAAATACAAGCTAAATGCAGAGGTAGTGCAGAGCAGGGAGATCTTGGAAATAAAGTGGAAGAATAGTGATCTCCAGTGCTGACCGTGTGACTGGGGCTCTTTCCTATATCACGTTATGGCAGGTCTCTGTTCTCCCATATTGTTTCTTTCTGTTCCCCGTAGGTAGAATAACAATGAAATTTATGTAGGAACCACACTGCTAATTTCAGAGCTTACCTCAGCCATCTGGGTTGCGGTGTCACCTTTTGCACCCAGGTGGACCATAGCAAGAGCAGTTGCAATACTCCAAGGAGAAAAGAAAATGTTTTGTCCTTTGGAATTTTCATTCAGCTTTTTGTAAAGGTCCAGAGTGAAGCTGTTGGTTGACACTGAGAGAGACTCCATTGATACACCTGAGACAAATGAGTGTCAGAGAGATGTGATGACTGCTTCTTCATGTCTTTCAAAAAATACAAAGCTGTTAGTGGGGGATTGCCTGCTCCCTCTAAAATACAGTCTGAAGGTGTCCCTGTAATGGATAAAATACTGCACAGATGCCAAGTATAGTCATCTAGTAGGTCTCATTCTAAGACCTGCATTATTTCTTCCTTCCACATCAACTTCAGTGTCCTCAGTTTTTTTTATTTATTCTTCATCAGTTGAGTACAGTTTTAGCTAGAAATGTTTTCACAGTCCAGACTTGTTTCAAGACCCCATGCACTCTTTGCTAATTTTCATAGAGTTATTCTTTGATTCTGAGAGAGTGAAACAAAATAATTTCTCAGTGTGCAGCTTGGGCTTTTTTCTGTTTGTTTAAACTTCCTATGCTATTATTTTCCACTGAAAAAAAAAATGGTGAATTAATGTGATTCACTACATGTATCCTGATGGCTACTAGAGATATATAGATTTTTATACGTTCTTGGTGTAGGTAAACTCACATTTGGAATCTGTAGCTGGATTTGTTAATTGCTGTTCTTCAACTCTTGTGTCTTACATACAACCCCAAATAGTTCCTGTTTTAACCAACAACAAATTTTCCCTGGTTTTCTGGTGGTTTATCAGAACCTGCAGGTTTTCCATCCTTGTTCTGGTTCTTTTTCTAAGTATATTTTTACAGGACAAAACCAAAGCAAACACATAACTACAACCCCAGAACAAACCTGTGGTTCTTATTAACATATTTTAGACCAATCTAATGCTTTGATAAATATTAGGATAAACTAAGAAATTTTCACTGTCTTCACCAGCATAGTAACTAATAAAACATTTGGTGAAGTCAGGGTAAGACGGCATCAGGTGAAAGGTTAAGCATTAGATCAACAATAGCAACTGGACATTTAAATCTATCTTCACCTACAATTTGTGTGATTAAATCAAAAACTCCTTAAAGAGAACTGCCATGAAGTGTCAGAGATGCCTGGAACATCTGGAGTCCTCAAGTTTTGTTTTCAAAGCTTCCCAGGATCTGCAACAGCTTTGAAACATTCTTCAGAGGTGAAAGGCATGGAGCCTGGCTCATGCCAAAGCATTTTTAAGACTTTCAAGTCAGATATCTTACTGCTGTTCCTGGAGGTGTTGATACTCCCAGAGCATATCCAGGGTACAGGGCTGAGCTGAACATTTTTATGTGAAGGATTTCAAACCGACATCTCCTTCTCCTGTTCCCAGAAAGCAATCAAGTATCTCTCTTGAGAGAGAGAATATGTGTGCATTTCTGTGAAGTTCCCTGGTCTCCTAACGACTTTGGTCTGGATGCCTGATCCAATAGTTATTTGAAAGTGATAGATTAGAGGCTTGAACTAATACACCCAGTGCTGGGCATCCAAAACACTGTTCTAGAGAGTCATGTTGTCTTGTGTGTTCAATTCCATTACCAGTAGGAGGATGTCCTCTCCTGCAGTTTGTTCTCAGTCCTCTGATCTAAACTGACCAGTAGCCTGGTGATCAAAGCACCCTTGCTACAGGTGAGGAAACTTTCTGCCCTCCCAGGCTATGTTGGTTTTGCCCAACCCCAGTTTGCATTCTGTTTTATATGCCTTGGCACAGGGTTTCCCTAAGGGCTACACTTTGTACTAAATAATAAGCACTCCCTTTTTCTGCATAACTTTTATGCCATCTTTTAACTTCTCCATTCCAAAGAATTTAACATGAATTTTTAAGACTTCCAAATAAGAGCTAGTTATTTGGATATAAATATTTACACTACCTGAAATCCTGAGAGAGAGAAGAGTTAAGATCTGTCTTCAGTCAGGATCTGGGGCAGTCTGTGGGGCAACGAGTACTTTTGGAAATGAAGAAATGTTTGCACCTCCCTTTTCTTATCTACATCCTCTTCTAGTATTAATGTGCATGTTCCCTTATTTATTCCTATTTCTCCTCTCTATCACCTACTTTCAGAGAGAGGGAGAGACCTCCTGAATTCAAGGTCACTATTCGTGGATGTATATCCTGGAATGTGTAGGCCAGTATGCCTTTTCCTCACAGAGGTCCTCCACAACATTGGTGTTTGGCCTGCAAAAAATGTAGGAATCGCAGAAAGTATTTCAACAACCTCATATTGGCATGGGATATGTTGAAATAATTTTAGGACTTCCTTTTCTTTTTACTCCACAAACTGGGGAAATAAATAGAAACTGATCTCAAAGCTCTGGCTAAAAGGGAACGCTGAAATAGACTGTTAGTCTCATTCATCCCGTGGTTAAATTTGAGAGGGGAAGCATTTGAATTCTTGTGGCCCTCAGGTCAAATAAAGCCCCTACTTTGTACAAGCATATTTTGTATTTTTGCTCTTCTGTTTCGGAAAGCAGATCACAAAGGAAGCTCAGAAGGTATTTACACAGTCACCTAAAATAAATTATGAAATGAGAGTGAACACTGGGCTCATCTGAAATGGTGGATGTTGTTTTAAGAGACCACTGTTCCTCACAAAGGAGGTGAAGGTGCTTTAGGTACCTACAGGCCTTACACTGTTAGCAGTTGATGGTACTATAAGCTGGGAAGATTGGCCAAAAATACAGGAAAATGAAGAAAGGGTACCCAAATTATGTAGACACTCTTTGTGGTATGTATCAGCTGCTGCAAGATCCTGTTTAGTAATTGGAGCAAAGAGGAGCACATTAGCCAAAGAAGAACTGCTCTTGGGTTTGCTGTGCCAGATTAAAACAGTGAGATAAATTAGTTAATTGATACAGACGGAATGATAGAAACAAGGTTTCACAGCATCACAACACCTGACCTGTTGACCTCAACTGGATTGACCTCTTACAAACAGTCATAAAAAAGTCTTTTGATAAAACCAGTCATTTTCCTCTGGCGTATGGTAAAGTAATTTTGGCCTTTTCTGAAGCTGTCTTTCATCCCCATCTTGCTCAGCACCTTTAAAAGTATGGGTGTATTTGCTTTGAAGTTTGAAAGCAGTGGAGTTTTATATGTCCTTGTCTTGAATACTAACAGTACACCAACTGCTGTAAATTTTCTTGAATTTATTATTGTGTGCTGTGTCTACCATTTCTGCTTGTCATGAAGTTCATCTACCACAGAGGTGCCATGTATTATTTTATGAAACTGAGATTTGCATTGGGATAGAAAAGCTCCATCTTTCACTGAAGGATAAACTGAAAGCATGTTTTGACAGGCATGGAATCATTAAGTGACAAGCAGTCCATGCTTACAATGTGTTTATATTGAGGCTGGTTTTATCAGTTTCATGTAGGTACTTCTTTCTTTAGTTTTCAAAGTACTGTGACTTTTCAAGGAGGAGTTCATGGACCTGAAGTTACAAATTTTGATGATACAGAACAAATCTAAGTCTTCTTGTAAATCATTACTGGGAAATGCAGTCATGTAACACCTATTACTTGGCTAATACCTTACAGGATGCAACAAAGAAGGAAACAGGCTCTCCTCAGAGGTGCCCAGTGAGAGGACAAGAGGCAATGGGCAGAGACTGAAAACATAAAATTCAATCTGAACATAAGTAAACACTTTTTTTACTGTGAGGATGATCAAACACTGGGACAGGTTGCCTGGAGATTTTGTGTAGTTTCCATTGGTGGGGACAGATATTCAAAATCCGACTGGATATGGTCCTGTGCAACCTGCACTAGCTTACTCTGTTTGCATAGCGGATGGGACCAGATGATCTCAAGTGGTTACTTGTAGCCTGAACGGTTCTCCAATTCTGCAAGGGTTAGCCTGACTTGAGAGCCAGGTGCTGGTTACTGTGAAAATAGTGCAGGGAGGCACAAATGAAACAGCTCCAAGTGTTGCTTTCAGCAGATGAGCTCTGAAGAGTGTTACACCCAGGATAGGGTTCCTTTCCTTCTCTTTTACACTTTTCATCTGTATTCCAAGTGTTATACTGGCAGATATACTCTTTAAGAGAAGCTGAGACTGGGAGTAGTTTGGTACCAAAACCAGCCCGTTTGACCCTTTGCACCTCTCACCAGGTGGCAGTCACTGTGCTACTGTAGTTCCTCAGAGAGCCTTAGAGGTATTGCTTTGCAGAGCCCTGCAGTGTGCTATAAGCAAGGAGATGCACAAAAATTGAAGTGGGAAGACCTTTCATTGGGTTGCATATGGAACTCTTCCCACCTTTTGGGTAAACTTTTACATGTAGTGACTCTTCAGGCTGGGTATGCACGTTTAGGAATTCCCGGTTATTATTTATTGTGGAATACACACAGCAGAGAGATAGGATTATCATACTACAAGGCTAGGAATTAACATGCTTACCCACCCTGATGGGTCTTTGATGGCTAGGCATCACTTAAGTGGAGGAGGAATGGTCTTTGTTGCTTCTTAGAAGAGGCTCAGCCTTCATGCTGATAATGGCTGCCTTCCAAATCTTCATTTTTGTAAAAAAATCCTTATATTTTATACCTCGTCACACAAGTGCTTCTCCTCCTGACGCCTTGCTATGTTGACTATTCCATCCTGACAATAACTTCTCTGTTTCTGCTTTTACTTTTCTTACTTTGCAAAGCCTCCACCTATGTGCTTTTCCACACCTAAACAACAAACTTCTCAGTAAAGCTGAGACAATAACACACAGCTGGGCTGCACCAGAGTAGGTCCTGCGTGACTGACAGATGAACCCTGGGTGTTACAGGGAAGGGAGGGCACTGATCCTAGAAGCAGCACTTTGTACAGGGAAGAAAATGCAGATATACTTTGTTGGGTGGAGATGTAGTTCCACACAGAATACCTTTTGGTGAGGTGGAGTGAGTTTGTTATTATAGGTGGAATGCTGAGAGTAAATGCTTTTACAGCACCTCCCTCTTGCATTCAAATGCTGTTGTCTTAGACAGTGCTTTCTGACACGTAGTCAGAGTACTACAATGGCTATAAAATTTGATGCTATTCCTTTTGGCCACAGGATAGGACATCTGCTGCCCTCCCAAGCCAACAGAGGGAACTGATGCTGCCAAAGCAGCACTGCTTGTTCGCTATTGTACATGGGCAAAAGGGATGTGGGGAAGAGTCACTTTTTTCACATTGCATGTTTGCTGCTGAACAGGAGCAAATGGGCTGTTTGGAAGGTGATCTTCTGGGCCATAGCCTCTAGCCAGACTTCTTATTTCTAGTTGTCACCGGTATGTTTAGTCAATGCCTAGGATAACATGTGGAATAACAATATTTTAGGGCCTTTTTGAAGCCCACTGGTGTGTTAAAGTTTCTCAGCTTTGTCAGTTGGGATAGCATGTGGTTGATTTGGAATGGCAAGAGTGGAAGCATGCTCCATCCATGCACATTACAGGATGTTCTAAGAGAACCACGTAATTACCTTGAATAACAAAACAACTCCTAGTTAATTTATTTTATTAAATGCAAGTCATGGTAAAATTTTGAAGTAAAGCATCAATCAAAATTTCACTGGTGTTTCTGTCAATACCACGAATATCTTTGCTGAGATGCACTCGTAAGGTACAAGTCAAACATTGGTCAATAACACAGGTAGCTAGGAAGCTGTGCAGATATTAGGCATAAAACAGGTATAATCAAGTTAAATTAAAAAGAGGAAGCAGATTTAAATTCTAAAGGATGTAGATTACATAGCAGTAAAAGGTAGCAAGAAGACGTTGCTCATAGTTTTCTTAGCATTTTTGCTGGTTGGAACTCTCAGCTCAGCAACCTTAAACTACAAAGTTTAGAAAAATGAGAAAAAATGCAGGCTGATTAGAAGTCAGCAATTAAATGTTAAGGGCTGGACAATTTTCCCTCAAAGCCTAATTTTTTCAAGTAGCTGAAAGAGCAGGAGAGAAGAAGTGTGATGTGTCTATATACATTTGGTGAGAGAGGAGAAGGTAAGGGGCATTTCAAGATTATTCTGGATTTGTATTAAATTTTGTTAATTCCCAACAGTCTTAAATTGGAAATTAACATAAGGAAATGCAAATTCCTCACTTCTCAGTGAGGAAAAGAGAGCAAACAGATTTCTACAAGTTCTTTTTTATTATTTTCTTTTTCTTTTCAGTGATTTTTTTCTCCCTGGGAGAGCCAAGAGAATGAACTGTATTTCTCTTGAAGTCAGCATTTGACATAGGCTAGATGATGCATCTGGCTAGGTGCAGAGGGCTTTTATGACTCCACCTTACACTCAAACAGCAAAGCCAGAAGAGCAGGTTTGATATAAGGGAGCAAAATTCCATGCTCTGTTTTCTGTGGAGGGCTGTCTCATTAGGACAATGGAAAGGAGCAGTAGAAGGGTGTTCTTTGATGGCACAGGATGGTTTCTGGGTACTGCCTTCTCTGAGGGGGATTGGGGATGGGAGGAAAAGAACATACACTTTCAGTACAAGTAGCTTTATGGCTTAAGGTTGAGATTTTAGCGCTGCAGTTCACATTTTTCCATTGTACAGTGAACCTTGGTTGCTGTCTGAGAGCAAGTACTAATTCATTCTAGGGGAGAGCAGAATCTACCAAAAAAGAGGATACTCTTGGACTTGTTGTGTCTGATGAAGAAGAAGAAAGGGTGATCAACCTTAAATTTCAGAACATGGCCAGCAGATGTACTTCCTAGGTTTATAATGACAGCAGTAGCAGCAGCTGCCTCAGTGCCCTTTTCATCAACTGCAACAAAAGACTTGTGAAAAACTTTGGAGATCTGCAGATCACCCTTCTCAGTCATTCCACCGAGATCAGCACTGCTGCTGAAGGCACTGCGCATTCCCATCCTGACCAAATTATCACTGAGGTCATATCTCTCTTCCATTTTGAACTTAGGTAGGTAAAGATCCACAAGAGTTTCAGTCATCTTCTTGGAATCAGTCCATTCAGACAGCTTCTCATAGGTCAGTTCTCTTTCCAGCTGTTATTTAAAAGAGAGAGAAGTAATTTGATGTTTGCAAGGGAAAAACGATTAATTAACTATGAATTAATCAACTTTACAGCAATGTAATGAATTTAACATTTTTTTAAATAGCAAAAGCATTTAAGCATTTTAGCACTTAGCTGAAAGCATGAAATAGAAACTGTTTTTACTGATTATCAGAGACAGGGTGTGCAACAAATAGTTGAGTCTAAATGCTGCGAAGTTTGGAGCACCAGCCCTGCCAAATTCATTGCAAAAGGAAGACAGGAAGGGCACTGAACAGCTGCCATTCCCTGAGGTAGTTCTTTCTTTTAATTCAGTCTTGATGTGAAGAAAATTGCTGTGAGATTGGGAGCAGTGTGGCATGTGGTTTGGTTCAGTTCTATAAAAACAGATGTTAATATTATTGCACGTATTTCCATGACAGCTCTGAAACAACTTTCTTCCAGCAAGATCTTTCACTGCCCCTCTGTGTCCTGGGCACTACACCTTGATGGTTCAGCTGAGATCAAATGGAGGAAAGCAATGAATGGTGTAGACTCCAAGAATTTAACAACCTTGGAACTGTGGTAACTACAGTGTAGATCTCATTATTGTAGCAAATGCAGTCTCACTAAAATCTTAGCTTTTCATATAGCAAACAAGTAGTGGGGGGGGAGAGGGAAAAACAGAATGAGAACAAGATGGCAAACAAAGTTTCAGGCCATGGGGAAGAGGTGTCTGCTATTTCAGGAAGAGGCTGTTACTGCTTGTGCAGTACTGTCCCTATTGAATGTGCAGTGAGATTTAACCCTTAGAGAACATGTAAGATTGGGTGTCAGTCATGGGGCTGTTGAAGAGCTAAGCATCTTATTATGCACAGTGTTTACTCTCTTCAGTTCTTACCAAACAAAGCGTTTTCAGCATAGAGGAACTTTCTTGGGATTAGATAAGTATCAAAGGAAATTAACTCAGCTAGTGGAGGAGGTCAAACAGCATGACAGCATGTCCTTAGAAAGGGAGATATGGTTGCCAGCCTGCTCTTTTTTTTTTTTTTAATGAATGTGTGCTAATACAAAATGGATGTGTAACATGCATTTTTACCTGTTCAAGACCTGTAGAGTTGTCTTTGATGTCATCAGGAAGGAGAATAAACATACTGAGTTCATGTTTCACATATGGCAACTCAATCATTTTGAAATTCATTGTTTCCATGATGAGAACTGGAAATGTATTTCTCATGTACATCATCTTTACAGGCTTGGTCTTGTTCTGTAAAGTATTTATAAGTAAGAAATCATTCCTTGAATGGAAGGATGATGATGTTTCAGTACAGTGCAAGGAGAGGAAACTTTTATAAACAACTTTTAAAATGGCAATTTATCATTTGTTTTCCAAGGCTTTTCTTGACTGGACTGTATTGCTCATCTTGGTGTTTGTCCCAAAGCTTTCATTGGGGACTGAACTGACAGATTTTTCTTTTCTCCTCAAAACATACACAGCAGCCAACAGAAGTGGGAGGAAGAGAGTTAGAAATGTCTGCAAGGATTAGGGGGAGAAACAGAGAGTTTTTTATAAACAACTAGAGACTAGTGTTGTGCAGTTTTTCAGTGGTCTCCTCTCTCTGGTGATAAAAAGTGGCCAGCTGATTGCTCCTTATGTCACAACCCTTAAGAGAAGATAACACTAGTGTCAGAGCAAAATGGCTCATGATGAGGGGAGTTCCTGGCAAGCAGTCACCTTGTCAGAATGTAACCTCCTTTAACATCTATATCCCTTCATCCAGGGAAGCAAACAATGTATACAGGCTAGTCAGAAGGCAGAAGGTACAGCCTGTGGAAATTGCACAGAGTTCTTGTCTTTTAATGTGAATTCATTAACATCTCTTCTGGATACATGCCATTATCATTTCTCCTGGTCTGTTCCAACCATGCAACAGTGCAGGGTACCCTGTTGCACCTGTATTTGAGCAGGTATGTTTGTACCTAGCTAGGCTGCACACCTCAGAGGTCTGGGTACCCTACTCACCCATGACATGCCATGTAGTTCTTGTCCACGAAGCCTGGGCTCTCAAAACCATGTTTTTACAATCTAGTCATTCTTAGCACTGTTTTGCAAAAAGAGCCTAAGTGATTGTAATACTTTTGGAAACAGTAGCTGTTATCTGGAGTTCATGAACATTTACCTGAGCATCTTAATGTTTCAGTGAGCTGAGCACTGACAGATTTTGCTGTAACCAGCTTTTCACAGACATACCTAAAAGACTTATGAAATGGAAAGATTTCAGCAGTAGCTGTTGTCACCAGGTTGTTTACAGTAAGAAGGACACAGGAGCAGCTTACCTTGCTCAGTCGGAAGGCTTGCAGGTCTGTATGTCCTCCCTGAAATTGCACTTCCCATTCTGCCTTGAAGTAAATTGCATTTACCAGGATCAGCTTGGTGGTGTTTGACACATCTCGTGGACTCAACAAATTCTTGATTTTGCCTTTTGAAATCAGAAGAGTCAGATTTCATTCCAGCAGTGTGAACATTTTGATCATTTTTTCCCTCCATTCAACTTCTTAGTAAAAAGTCCTCAGTGCCCTGCTCCCTAAAATGTTTCCCTGACATAAATCAGTTAGTTTCTTCACAGTTTCCAAAGCTGTTTGTTGTCCTGTCCTCCTGGCTAACTGACAGGGGTTTACTCCTTCCCCCAAGAATGTCACAACTTCATGACAAGCAGCTAGAAGCAGAGAGCCATGTATTGCCTCGCCAGCTGGTTGCACCAGCTACAAGGAGGACAGCACCTCTGGCCAGTGCAGGATGGCACAGCTGGGCAGGCATCCCCACCCACCCTGGAGCACACTGCTAGCCAGAGCTGTCTTCCCCCTCTGTCTGCTCTGCCATTGATGCATGGGTGCAGTGCTAGGATAGTGGCTGTACTGGAGGATCAGCTGATGCAGAGCACAGCAGAGTCAATGGGAGTCTCCCCAAGGAGCCCACTGAGGTCTGGAACAGGTATTTGAAGCTGTTTAAGTGTGCTGCTCTTCCTCTGTCCTCCCACCACATCTCTGCTGACTGTCCACATCCACACTGGAAGGCATGACAGGCCGCTGCAGTAGCACCTGGGGAAGCAAGGGCACCTGCCCAAAGGTGGGTGTAATGCCCAGGCTGACATAATGGGGTTGAGCTCAGCTTACCCTCAGTTTGTTTTTCGACCCAAGTATTGATTTCCTTTCCAGACTGTTCTGGTGCTGTCTTAAAGTTAACCTTCTGTGGTTCTGCTTTGTAGTAGTTCTTACTGAGCTGTATGTATGTCTGAAAAATAACACACAAAAAAAAAACCCAAACAAAAGAAATGTTCTATGCTAGAGAACTACACTATTTTTTAGTCCCAAAGGGAAGTTGTTAGCTCTGGTACTTGGTAGATTCTTGGGCCTTGAGGACTGCAGGATCCTGCTTGTTGCACTCTCTTAGACTGTGGGTTAACAATTAAGAAATAACTGAAGAACAGAAATTTCCCGTATTTGTTCCAAGTTTTATCTGGAGAAGTGAGGAGGGATGCGCACATACCATGAATGTGCTTATTTTACTGTCTCATTTACAATTTTATCTAATGGGGTTTCCAATACTAAAAGCACATCACATGAAAAGGAATCCCTACAGTACTATCCAAGGGCAATGCATCCTTAAACTCTGTGAGCAGACCAACTGGTATTTTCCAGTTAAGTTTATTACTGGAGTCCAGAGTTCTCATTTGCAGTATTCAGGGTCGGCTTCAAACCTATTCTATTAATATCAAGTAATTAAAATAAGAAATATTTTTTGCGCCTTTTCTTACTCCTCTCTGAGATTTAACTTACAGGCAATAACAGGAAGGTTTTTTCCACATAAATGCGGTTGGCACTTCTCAACGAATAGGTGCTTCTGGGTTTGTTGATGGCAGTCAGGAGCTTTTTGAAACCAGAATGGATATCTGCAGCTTGCTTGTTCTCGGGATCCTTGGAAAAACAAACCAGACATTCAGCAATTGCATTTTTGCACAAAGCTTTCAAAACACACTAAGTGATGTATGTGGGAGAGGAATTTGGATTCCCCTTTTTTACTCTTTATTTTTCCAAATTTACCATCAAACCATATAGCAAACCTTCCACACTATCCCAGTGACTTGTCCTTTCATGCTTCTCAGAGTCTGAGTGAGTGAAAGGAACTGAACTTCAACCTGTTGTGAAGTATGGTGGGCAGTTGTACTTTAAAGGGGGGTGCAGACAATAAATACTGGACTCCTAAAGCTAGATCTGAACATTTAGGTTCTGGAGGTTCTTTGTCTTGGAATTTCAGTTCTAATAGATACCATTTTTCTTCTCTTCGGTCTCCCCCGAGAAGGTCTGGCCACAGAAGAAGAGGCTTCAGCTCCTGCTGCTTGAGTGAAATGAAGAACCTGCAAGCAGAATTTCCAAAGGTAAGAAATAGACATGGAGGAGCTGATGTGACTTAAAGACAAATGGTTGTCTTGTTTCACTCCTTGTGATAACTCATTGTGCTCTCTGCTGCTTAGGTGACTGATCAACGCGATGCTGAAGCTGCAGTATACATAAATCCCGTAGGACAACAATAATTAGCTCTGTCCCTCTCCCAGAGCATCAACACAGTGTTTCTGTCTGCACACTGCAAGGCAGATCTCCCTTCCACAGCTGTTGCTTCCAACAACAGGAATGTGTTTGTACAAGCCCAAATGGTTCTCCCCAGGATGATGGTACAAAGGCCTCTGAACAAGAGTGCAGTGACGCAGAGGAGAGTGCTGGGCAGTGCTGAGCACCACAGCTCCTTCTGAACTACCGATGTACCCATGTGACATTAAGTAGGATTGGGTTAGGGATTGTGGATATCCCAAAACCCTTCCTGTTTTCCTGTTGGACTGTCAGGCAGTTGTTTAGGAAAGCATAAATCAAGATAGAAGGATGCATCCTGGTCAGAGTAGAGATGCAGGGATCTCCAAGCCTCCTATCAATTAGTTAGGAGCTATTGGCATCAGCTTTTTGCTTCTCAGAGGCAACATCCCGTCTGTGACCAAGTGATGGAATCATAAGATAAACTAGAAGATGTCGAATAATTTAGAAGTCAGGTTCAGAGAACGTCTGTGCTTAGCATGTGAAACCAGCAGGACCTTTTCTCTTAGTGGAGAAGAAAGTGATGTACAATGACATTAGTAAAATGTGGCATTCACTTGGTATGTGCTGTGGTTCCTTATCAATATGGTGGCAAGTTTTTCTAACACTAAGATTTGTAGCTAATACAGGAGCTAGGTATGGTATGGGGTGTATGGTTCATAGAGCAACCTACCTCTGCCATCTCAGTTGCTGTATTCCCTTTTGCACCCAGGTATGTCAGAGCCAGAGCAGCTGATATGCTCCAAGGGGAAAAGAAAAGGTTTTTTCCCTTGTTGGTCTCATTCAGCTTGTTGAAAAGATCAACCGTAAACTTGCCAACTGAGGTTGAGACCACTTCCATTGCTACAGCCTAGAAAGAGGCAACAGACAAAATTGTACCTTTTGAATGTTTAAAATTTTGTGCACAAAACACATTAGTGAGAAATGTTACATGTGCAACACAATGCATTGACATCAACTAAAACTAAAAGTTGTATTTTTATCTTCCACACAGGTACTGTTTGCCACCTGCTAGGAGCAGCAATTTCTTCTAGTTTTCTTGTTAGCCAAATATTTTCCCCCAACTATAAATATGTCCTCTTTTACAGAGCTGCAGTTTTCTTCATGTTTCTTTCTGCCTTTGCTTTTCAAAACTATACAGATTTGTAAGTTGTGTATTTTTCTTCCTTTTTGTCCTTAACTAACCATTTATCAAAGTATTCTTCAGAGAGGACTGTAAATGCATTTTTAGTATATTGGTTCTCAACATGTCTGAGTTCTCCACTGTTTCATTTTGGATCTGTATAGAACTGAGAGCTGATACTGTGAAAGTATTTAGGTGTAATTCTTAGGCTCATTTTCTTTTCCTGGCCAGCCACCTAGTCTGAATAGTATCATGAATAGCAAAGCTGATATTTCCATTTAGATTGATGGAGTCCTATTTACTGTGTTTACCTACCACCCCTTCTGTGTGTTCCAGCAGTTTTATTTTCCCCAGAAAGTAGCAGATGCATGGAGGTTAGAAGTACTCCAGACTTTAGGATATCTGCTTCATGTCATTTTCCCCTCAAGAGACCAAAATTGCTGATTTTGTTGTTGTTGTTATTAATATTTGCATCCATGGAATGGAGCATCTGAAACTGTGGAGCAATTTCTGAAGTCTACAGATATTTATCAAGTGTTTGGTTGCCAAATCACTACAGTTCTCCTGGCAGTCACTGTGCTGTCAGTACCACACCTGTACAACTGAGTGTTTTTCCCTGCTTGGAGAACACAGCCAAGAGAGCATCAGGATGGAAATTTCTCTGTTTTCTGCTAATGAATATTCCTCTGAGTCCCTTAATGTGCCTTCACTTGAAATATGGAACTCCTTTATTGAACTGAGGATTTTGATTGAAAAGCAGTCACTGCCCTAAGAAAACTTTCCTTGTTGTAATCAATTCTGTCCCAAATTAGCTGTTTTCCTTAGACTCAAGGTTTATTTTCTTTAATGGTCAACATTTAGAAAAACACAAGGCAAGAATTATGTGTTATAACACTGGTATATTATAATTTATCTATACTGTCATGCATGGCACAGATTGCTTTGTAAAAGCATTGTAGAAGCCACTAATCTAAATTTAAATATTTTAGTTTAAATACTTACCTCTGATCCCATGAGAGAGAAGACTTAGGTCTTGTCCTCAGTCAGGTTCTGTGTTTGTGTGTTAAGCAATTTTTAAATCAAGAAAGTACTGCTTGCACCTCCCTTTCCTTCTCCCCTACATCCATGCTGTTTCCTCCTACCCAAAGCTCCTTTCTATCACATCCCCAAAAGATCTTACGTAATTTTGGCCTCTTTGTTGACCTTGTCACTTTTCAGTTTTAAACATTTCAAAAGGACAATGGAATTAAAATCTCATCTCTATTGTTACACCACAGTAGTCTACTGACAGGATAGTAGAGCAGGTCATGCATTCCAAAGGTTTTCTGGTGTTGTGGAGAAAACAAGTCTGTTGTTTAAAATAATTGACTAGTAAAAAGGTTACACAATACTTTTTTTTTTTTCTGGATTTAAACAAATATTGAAGGCCTGATTCTCCTCTCTGGCTTTGTGCAGCTGTGACTCCTGGGTTTCAAATTCAGTACATCAGCATAAAACACCAAGCTTAATGATTGAATTAGACACTAGGTGTCCAGCTTAAAGCATAGACAGAGCCAAAGCCATGAAGGACTATGCAGAAGATAAGGGATGGACACCCCACTGGATGTGTTGGTGAAGAAATCTCATTGCAACCATGAATGGGAATCATTTGAGAGAAACACTGCAAAACACTGAGTTACTGCACAGTACTCACATGTAGTAAAGGAGGGCAAGAATTGAAATAACCCACTGTGAGGGCTTGAGCAAGGTTGGAGTGAAAACATACAATGGAGGGAAACATGGCACCGTAGCTGTTACTCTACAGTCGCAGAAGAGAGGCAGTGGTGAAAGAAGAAGGTGGTGGCAAGTACTGTGAGACCCAACTGGAGGACAGGGGAAGATGAAGGAAGGGAAGGAAACTGTGTGCTAAGCATTTTGATGCAAGCCTGATTACAGAAACAGAATTCTAAAAAATGGCAGAAATCAATGTTTTGCAAGGCAGTGGAAAAATGCCAGAATTTAAACCAGCATTGGTTTTACTATGATGAGTAAGTCCTCAAGAAATCTGAATAGCAGAAAGGTAAGCTGAATGGTTAGGTGGTAGGAAAGCCCAAGCCAGGAGACTCCCATGTCCCAGGGAAGTATGCTGAGAGTGAACAACCTAGCTGCCTTTGCTAGTCAACATGCAAGAAAGCCAGGCAGGACAAGAAAGGGATATGGCAAGGCAGAGTGGCTTTTGACAGGAGAGAAAATAATCACACACATTAATTAAAATAGGCATCCAGAGGTCAATCTCTTGCTTGGAGCAAGGCCACCAGTAGATAAGGTTAGCCAAAGCCTTTCCAAGGATGGAAATTACATAATGTTTCTGAGCAACCTTCTCCAGTGCATGGCTGCTCACCCTGGGAAAAGGTTGTTCCCTAATATACAACTCACCCTTCAAGCGCTGTGGCCATTGCCACTCGGTAACGATCTGACAGTGAGAAGAGGACATTAAGTCTGTCGTCTTTGCAATCATGCTTAAAATAGTTGAAGGAGAGAGAAAAGGTGACTCACATTTCCATTGACTTTAAAGGCCTGTGAGTGAGTTTGTTTGCATGTTGTCATGCTTTTGTTTCTCCTCGGCCTCCCAGGTGTGGCTTTTGTGTCTTTATTCCCAAGATGCGTCAGGAAGTGCTTAAGATGCTTGTCCATCGGGACATGAAGCTCTTGGATTAGGTGAAGCAAGGCAGAATTAGACCTGAATTCACAGGGATCCTGTGTCATGTTTCGCAACTGAGACAGACAGAAGGCAGTGCTGCTGGGGTTGTATAGGGGTAATATAAAGCACTCGCTTCATGACACTTTTCCTGTGCTCCTTCCCCTTTGGGAAACAGAACCAGAAGGAACCCTGGAAGCAGCTGTGCACTTAAAAGAGAAATGACTCAGTGACAGCAGTCTCTTCTCTGCCAGGAAAAGGGAGTTTTGCTGTCCCAAGAAGTTATGTTTCTAATAAGATGCTGTTGGTGCTTGCAAGTCCATTAAGAACACCAGTCCTTTGTTCTCTGTTGTGAATTCTCAGGTAGTCAGGAGCACTCGCAGCAAACATGCAAGACTGATTAGGACACTGTCTTAGGAGAAAGAGCTGTGACAGGAGTAAATATGACCTGAGGGATTTTGCATGTCATCTTCGTGAAAGCACTTAGGGAGTATGTATTACTTGTATTAAATTAGACTTAATTCTCCCATTTGATCTTGCCTGAAATGAGTGGAATAAATGGCAAAGCACAGTGAGAGCAAAGCAGTGTAGTGCTAGCTGGAAATGGTATTGTATGCATGGAAGATTACAAAGGAGAAGGTTTCAAGGTTTTATTTTCCTCCAGTTCTGTGCTGTTGTTCAATATTTTCCAATTGCTGTGGGCCAGAGATTAGAAAGTGCATGTGTTAGCTTCTTTTCATGTAAAAAAAAAAAAAAAAAAAAAAAGAAGCATCAGTACCAGGAACACAGAGGAGCATTTTGCAGGTTTATTTCATTATCAGCTCTGCAAGGCCACAAAGTTGGTAAAAAAACTGACAAGAATGTGGGTGAGGTAACCCTCCTGCGGGGATCAGCATAGTGAGCTGAAACTAATGGAGATGAAGCAGCATCTTGGAGGAAAATTTTCCTCTTAGATACCAAAACACATATATTGAAAATATATATGTTCTGAATGGTGGCAGTTCTGGTTCAGAAAGTACTGAAAAGACACACCAGTGTTGTTCCATGCACAGTCTGATACTTACAGGGTAGTGCTAGCATTTTCAAGTTCTTTGGTCAGGAAAATGAGCCAGAGGCATGAATTCATGGTAATTTTTAATATGTGCTCTCTTCTAACATTGAGAGATTTGTCAACAGTAAAGGAAAGTTAAGAAGTGCACAGACTGTTGAGATGTGCTTTGTGGTCTGTAGTTTGTTCATTATTGTTGTTGCAATAACCTGTTTAGTAATTGTTGAGTTTCTAGGGGGAAGAGAACCTTCCCAAGAAGAGGATAGTCTTGGTCTTGTTGTGCCTGATAAAGAAGAGGAAAGGGTGATCTGCCACAAAAATAACAGTAGCACCAAGACTTCGTGATGCCAGTGCTGCTGAACTGGCAGCTGCTGCCTCTGTGCCTTCTTCATTGACTTCCAGGTAACACTTGTGAAAAACTTGTGACAAAAAAAGATCACCATCCTTTGACATTGCTGTGAAATCAGCTTGACCTTCTGTGAAGGCATCTTGTATCCCCATCCTGCTTAAAGTCGATTTGAGATCGTATTTCTCTTCCAGTGTGAACCTTGGCAGATAAACCTCCATTTTCATTTTCTCCATTAGTTCTGGGTTGGTCCATGAAGACAAATTTTCAAAAGTCAATTCTCTTTCCAGCTGCAGTTAGTAAAAAGAGAATTAAAAAATTACAGAATGTTCAAAAACCTGTGCCTTGGGGGCTATTTCTTCTCTTTTCTTAAATGAAGGACTTTTCAAACTGTTGTAAGAGTACAAGAAAAACAGTAGCGAAATACTAGTTTGGAGATCTTTTTGACTAAACAACAATGTTGCTTATGGTTGGTGAATGCAGTATTTGAACCGTTCTCAATAATTTTCAGGGAATATAGCAGGGTTATTTTGATTTTCTGTTCCCCTTCAATGTTCTGTCTTCCCTGCATTTTAGAATTTATGGAAAAAAGCTTGGGGTTTTTTTTCCCCTCACAGAACACCCTATAAATGAGAATTTTTAAAGAGTTTGTTATCCAAAGGCAGAATCAGTCTTTTTACAGAAGGTGGCAGTGTCCATACGTATCAGTTCTGGACATCCTGCCCAATTTTTAGTGGGTTTTCTTTAGAACAAAATCATATCTGTCTGAATTGGTACAGACAGTGGATCTCAGTAGGGCTGGCTGGCTGTCCTCATTTTTGTTAGGCTGGAAGAGGAGCAAACTTATGGGTTTGAGTTACTTGTTTCCAGGACTGATCAACACTGGAAAGCACAGATGTGCTAGCTTCCAAGAGTAAGAAATCTCATCTGAACTCCAAGAGGTTCACAGTACTAGACCAAATTTGAAATTTGCTTTACCTTGAGCCTGATTAGTACCCTCCTTCCTAGAAACATGACTGTAGCCTGGTCTTTTACCTCACACATGCATGAAGTAAGTAAATTACTGACACTCTTATTTTCTCAGCTGATTTATGTTCTCAGTTGATTTACCTTCTGTAAGCCGGTGACATCACTTGGTAGCAGGATAAACATGCTGAGGTCGTTATTGACATATGGAAGCTCAAGAACATCAGCCTGGATGGATTCTACATAGCTTAGGTTAAATTTGTCCCTCAGGTACATCATGGGCACTGGTTTAGTTGTGTGCTGCAATAAATCAAATTAGACCGTTTCTGTTTGTACTCTGAACAGTAAAGGACTGAGTTAAAATAGCACAGTGGATGATTATTGTATTTACTCTACAAGCTGCCCAGTGTGTCTGAGATATCCTTATGGCTAGGACACAGGATCTTCAGAGGACCCCTGGTCTTCTGGAAAGGTACATGGAGGCATCACAAGCTATCTGAGCTGTCTCAGATGACTCCCATTAAGGGAAGCTGTATTCCATTCTAATTTGTTATATGGTTAAAAATGAATATGTAAAGAACTAACCCATACAGTTTTGTTCACCTCTTTGTTTTTCCTGCCTTTGGAGAATGGAAGCTTTCTTACAGTCAGTTTCTGACAATTTTAGTTTGTGGCTCAGGGCCTATTACGGGTGTGCAGCTTTAGTGCTGAAGGTGTGGTGAAGAAAATATACTTTATGCTTTAAATGAAGTAACTATTGTGCCATGTGGATTTAAAGTGTGACAGGAATTTCAGTTTTCTCCACCTGCAATGTAGGATATAGGGCAGTATATTCCCATACCATGTTTATTCTGAAAGGTCTTTGCCTGGTAGCTTCAGCTTCAAACTTTGTTGCCCAGTTTCCTTTGAAGTAGAGAGCATTTATCAGGACTAGCCTGGTGAGCGAATCTATGGATCCAGGAGGCAGAAGATTTTGGATTTTACCTAGAGAAAGTAGAAGGACATTGACACATCTGTGCAGTTTTACTGTTTCAGTGCAAGTGTTGGCACGGTTTCTGTGGTTATAAGCCAGGGAAATTGTAAGCACTGCCATAGCACCCATCTATCTTGAGATTATTTGCAAATATATTGGGATATTCTTGAAAAATTAGAAGAAGAACAAGCAATATTTCTCCCAAATTCAGATGGAGGACGCTAATTTTAGTAAGGGCTTGTAACTAGATGAGTACTTTAGGAAAACTGATCTGATTTCCTTTCTGAGGTTAATTGTTTATCTGCTGTGGGCCCGCTGGGTACAGAGAAAGCAAAATGGCTTCATTTTGATTTGGAGAGGAGAGGCTTGAGCTTACCTTCAGTCTGTTGTTCAACACTGGAATTGATTTCTCTTCTGATTTCATTTGCTGCTCCCACAAAGTCAACTGACTGTGGCTCTGCACTGTAATATTTCTTGGCTAACTGTAAGTATTCCTACAGTGCAAGAGAGACACCTGTATTAGGCTTGTTTTCTTCCAGTGTGAGTGCTACTACAGCCAGAGTTAAAAACTGCATGAACGAAAGCCTAGTGTTTTGTCAAAGGAGCAATGTATTTTTTGGTGGAAATGCTCAGTTTAAATGTTCTTGTCTAACTACATCTGCAAATGATTCTGAGATTAGATACACATTCCATAAAACTAAAATTTTAGTGTCCAAAGTCTCAGGAAAAGTCTCACAGAAAACACTTATGTTAAGGATAATAGCATGATATGCAAATGAACTGAAAATATCTAAAAGTATGTGGTTTATATTGTCATAGGGAGATTATGAAGATTAACTGGCACTGCATAATCTGAATAAAAGGCTTACCTTACTGAAAGGCAATGATTTTTCTCCATATAACTGGTTGACACTTTTAAGCAGGTAGTTTTCAGTAGGTTGATTGATTTCAAAGTTGAGTGCTTTAAATCCAGTATGGATATTATCTGATTTGCCAATTTCTTTCTTGAATAAAGAAAAAAAATGTTATTCATCTGTTGTGTAAATAGTTTAAAATTCCCAATTTTTCCTTTCATACAGTTCCAAGTAAAGTATTTCTCTTCAGGTAATCTGCTACCTCTATTACAACGGAAGAGGTGCTCTAAACTTGTGAGTATTAAAGTTTTTGAAGCATTTTAAAGTTGCAGACATGATACACAATGTAAGTTTTAAGAACCTGAACTATGTAAAATATTTAAGGGTTTGTAAGTGAAGATTGTGAAACTTAGGATATCCAGAGAATGAGAGATAGAGAGTAGTTGTTAAAAAACACATAAAGATTTAGCTCTGTCACTCCTTTCATTTATGAAAGTCAAGGGTGTTACATGGAAGGTTTGCCCCTAATTTCTTAATCTCTCTCTTGAAATTTTGTGGTCTGTTTAGGGTTTGTTTTGTATTGTTGGGTTTTCTTAATGGTTCAGTAATTGCAGTAAGTTGTTTATGTTAAAGTAACAGCAGAATTAAAGGAATGTTGGCTCAGACTCTCAAATGAGCTCAAGGAAGATAAGCTGTGAATTAGTAAACTAAAAGTCTGCACCGGTGCTGTATTCACCATGTCATATCAGAATCAGAGGCATGAACAGACACAAATCTCTAAACTGTTCAAACCCATAGCACTACACATAGTGCTTACCCATAGCACTCTGTAATTCTTACAATTAGGACAAGCATTACTGATGAGCAACAACCCCTCTCCTGTTCATGCAGTGCCAATGAGATGTTGACATAACCCCTAAAATAAATCTTCCCGCCATGTGATGGAGATCCAAGTGGCCATTCATCAAAACTCGTGGGAGTTGGGGTTTTGTGGGCAGACTGCAGGGAAATGGCTCACTCCCTCAACAAATAAGGATGACGGCAAAGAGCTGGGAAAAGAGCTTGACACCACCGTGGTTGAATTGTCAGTGAGGAAAAAGAGCTGTTATGGGCTCAGAGGGATTACATTTGCCTTTCTATATTTTTGCTATGTATTTTCTGCTATGTTCAATTACATATACTTTGGGAGAAGATGCCTGCCAGTATGGCAAAGGAATATTTGAGGAATATAATTATTCCCATTTCTCTAAGATTTATTGCAGGCCACTGGTCTACTTTGGGAAATCCCAACATGTAAATTTATTTTGTTAACTGCTCAATTGAAATGGAGACTAATTTCTGAAACATATCAAGCATAGGTAGCTTGGAAAAGTTAATGTTTCGGATTTGTTGTCTTGATGCAATCAAATGTGTGGAAGGGCAGGTCTGTCCTTGGGATTAGCTCTCTGAGGTAGTAAGTGTGCTAGCTTTTGAACAGTAATAATTTGGGAAAGAAATCTGCCCTCAAAGCTAAGAGAGAAAGAAAAAGACATCTATTCATAGAGAATGATAACATCAAATGTTAAATTTTGCAAATTTGAGATTAGTTTTTGCAATTCTGCCTAAAAAGGGGAAGCATGTAATAAGTATTGCTTTAGGTGAAGGTAAGACAGGATGCTGTACCAATTAATTGTGTACACTAAATCTGACCAAGGCAAACATAAGCAAATGCAAAAGTGGAAGAAAAATACAAGCAAGAAAAGATGTGACCATGCCCATAGCTTGATCACTAGCTTGGGTGAGGTACCTTCTGGAAACATGCACATCGATTTGATAGACTGTCTTCTGTTCTGGAATAGACTTGCATTCTTATGGTTGTGGTGACATTTTTGGCTCCTTCAACTTTGTTGAAGTGAAGTACCTGTAGTGGAAAAAGCAATCATAAGTTGAGCAATAGAAATTTTTCTGTTTCTGTTAAAATTTTCAGTGATGTCACAGGACCTGGTGATGAAGAGAGTCAAGCTCAGATTTTATTCAGGCCTTTCTGAATATAAAATCTTTGATTAGGTCTTGAGACTTGTGTGTACAAAATGGCTTGTGCACACTAAGCGGAGGGCTGCAGGGCAGAACTCTTACATACTTGGTCTTTGTAGAGGAATCTGCCTGCTTGGAGTTATGCCTTAGGAAAAGCCAATTATCTTCAGATGGAGTCTATCAAAACAGAAGTCTAAATGGAGCGTGCATATGTGTCAGAAAACCTGAAAATTGTGCAGCCAGTTTCATGCTTTAAATCTCTTTCTCTGGTCTTGTTCACCTTACCCAGGCTACAAAGGGGTATGACCAACCTTGGAACATTTTTTAGAAGATCTGTGCCTTTTGTTTTGTTTTCCCTTCATTCTAACAGAAGATCACTCCTTTATCTTTTACCCTCCTGGCTCTCTTTCGTCCTGTATATCAGAAGTTAGATCACTGCCCTAGCAGGTGGGACAACTTCTGCCTTAGCAGATGCAAATTCACAAGGCTCACCTCCTATGATAGGAGGTAGATAGCTGGATTAGGTGTTAGGTAACTGTGCATTGGGGCTGTCATCACTGTCACGTGCTGAAACAACGAGCTTTGAAAAAGTGCAACTTAGCGATTTCAGTCCGTGATTTTGCCCATAAAATATACATCCTAAAGAAAGGGTGTTAGGCTCAACTTGTTTCTTCTCTAATCTTGGAGATGTGGATTTATGTTTAGCAAAGTGCAAAACTTGTAATAACTATAAGGGAGAGTCTTTTCCTGTGGGGTCGTTTCCAGTGAGATGAGACATGAGATGGGAATTTTCTGTGGCAGAGTAGAAGAGGAATCCAGATCTCCTACTCCCTGGTGAGCGCTCAAGTTACTGAGCTTTGGGATAAAGATCCTTTGTTTCTGCTGGTGAAATTTAATGGGTGACAATGTCACCAGTGCCACTTCTGTCATTTCTTAGGGTCCTATTTGCAGAGACTAGAGTAGAATTGGTCTGCACAAGTGGAGAACTGGTCTATTCATTGCAAAGCACGTCGGGGGTGAAACGGGAGCTGGCATAAGCAGAAAAATCACTCTAATCAAAACCATACACATATGGCTTTCCTCTGTTCCATAACAGTAAAATTCTGGCATAGAGTACGTTATTCCAGGAGATCTACCCTTTCAGACATCAACTTTTTGAAGCCCAGACTCACCTTTGTCATTTGATCTGCGGTGTTACCTTTGGCTCCCAAATAAACCATACCCAGTGCAGATGAAATACTTAAAGGGGAGAACAAAATATTCTTGTCACCATCTTCCTGACACTGCTGTTTGAAAAAGTCAAGAGCAAAGCTTGTGTTTGCTTTATTTAAAGCATCCATTGTTCTGAAGCTGCAAAGAAAGGGAGAATATATGTTATTAACAAACCACTAATTATGACTGCTATGTGTCTGCAAGTTTCTCTTCATTTTTTGAACTTCCTTTTGTGATTTAAAGGCTTTCTAAAATTATCTATATGAAGAATGAGGAGGATTAACTATTATAAGGTCATATAAAGTTTAGCATGTCCTGTTTCACTGATGGCACTAGCCATCATTTTTAGGGATAAACCAGCCTCCAATCTTGTTTCATATTTGTTCACCAGGACACTTGCTGCACTGTCTTTTACAGCATCTTGGAGAAACAGTTGATAATGTTACTCACCAGTGCCTGGACTAGAGAATATGGAGAGAGAGACTACAGAATATAAAGAATATGTCCCTTATGACAAATTTTATGCTTCAGTTTGTGCAAGAGCATTTTGATGCTCATTGCTGTACTGAACAAATACTTTGGTAACAATAGAGTCAAATTATTCATTTAGGTGAGGACAAAAGATTCCTTCCTGTGCTTGAGCAAGCACTGCCACAACTGTTGCACACTAAGCATCCTGAATTACCTTTCTGCCTTTCAAAAGTGTCATGAGCAATGTCTTACAGTGCTAGCCCAGATCCTAGCTTCCCAGTTCTTCTGCAGGACAAGGTTTCTGTATTCAGTAGACCACGAATGCTGTTATTTGTCATCTGTCTTGCAGGTTTAGCTGAGAGCTCTAGACAGGGACTAGGAGCTTTTCTGATTTGTATAGGATGGCCTTAGAATAAAAACAGTTTGTCCCCCAAGTAGCTTGCATACCAGGAGCTGATCTGATAATTCTAACAACTAAAGAGCACTAGAACAAATTAGCTGACTTAAGCAAACACAGTGGTTCTTACTCCGCTATGATATATATGCTAGTCAGTGAGCCCTAGAAATTATAGGACTCTGAACAATAAATTGCTTTTCCTGTATATTTTTAAGACTTCCACCTTCTAGACTATGCCTGTGCAATCCTAGCTAATTACTTTCCCCAGCATTTGATGGTTTCCAAGTCAGATCCCTGCTTCCTTTTTTTCTATGCATTTGTCAACAAAGCAACATCATCCAAGAATGTGTGAAATAAATAGTATCTAGAAATCATTACAGTACCTTGTTTTCTGCAGGAAGAAACACTGCTGCTCCAGGTGTCTCCAAGGTTTCTGCAGTTCACATGAAGGGTAGGGTGAATTTATAGTGTGCCTGGCCGGTTCTGCAGAGGTTCTTATGAGTCATGACTGGGCAACGTGTTCTGCCCTGCAGCCCACATCCCTGTGGAAGAGCTGAATCACCTCAGAGTAGGATGTGAAGTGATGGTAAGAATGATACCATACAAGAACTTTACAAAACTGACTACATAAGTATTTCTGTAAACACTCTTGTGGCAACAGGCTAGTAACAACTTGAACCCACACTACTTTGAAGAACCTTTCTTCTGTGGTTTGGAGAGTTTAAAAAAAGGCCGTTGCTGACCTACATTTTTTTTATGACTCGTCTAACAAAATTTATCTCTGAGAAACAGACAGACAGCAAAAAAAGAGAGTGACTTCTTATGTCTGAGTTCTTCTGTTGTCCGTTTCCTTCTCAGAAAGAATTGGTCATTCCTGGTGGGTTTCAGTTTTGGAAAAATGGGTTTTGTTAATCCTGAAGGATTTTAAGACTGTACAACCAGGGAAATGCTGCCACTGTGAGATAGGAAAGGTTAAGATGCAGGGACCAGACCCTTGCTTGTATTCTCAGTGGCAACATCACTAGAATCTAATGTGGGTCTTAAATTAACCTTCATTTCTGTTTCCCCACACAATCTGAAAGCTGTTTGACCAGTGTAGCACAACAGAGATCTATTCCTTATTTTTCATTCCTTTTCTTCTTTCCTTGGCTACCAAAATACCTGCTTCCCTGATTTTCCTTGCAATCATGCTGTCCCTTTTTCCATTGTCCTTCCTGTAGCTGTCCATCCCCATTCTGACCCCTTAATGAAACATTCTGTGTAATCCTACCCTTGCCCTTTATTTCATTTTTTACCTCTCTGCACTGTTAGGAGCACTGGATAGAAGTCACTCTCCAGGGCTGCCTCCTCGACACTGAGCAGGACTCACTCACAAGGTCTCTCTCTGTGACACAAACTACCTTCAGAGCTTTCTTCTGACCTGCTGTCTATGTAGCATAGATTAAAGATGGGCTTATGTTATAGGTCAGCAGCTGTCATGGAGAATCCTGAATGAGGAATGAACCATGGAAATACCTGGAAAATTTGGTGTAGGGCACATGGGTGTGCAGCTGCCAATCCTCTGCCAATGGTGAACCTTCTGCATCAATATAATTGGGAAAGGAAAGCTTTGTCAAAGTTGCTTTCCTACCTGTGAGGTGCCACATTACTTTAATTGGATGTTTTCCTGCCCCTGAGGTCTACTAAAATTGTAGCAACACATAAGGAACATGTTTCAGTGTGAGTTGTAATTAGATGCATCTGTTAGGTTTTCTAGACAGCAGCATAGTGTAGGAGACATATTCACTGCATAATTAATTGCTTCTATTACACCTGGGAAAGTTGTAATTTGTTTACATTGGCCTTCAGTGATTTCCAAGGCTTAAATGATTCGAGTAATGTTTGCAAATTTAGCCATGCTGCTGAATGAGTGATAGATACCCTGAAAAGACTTCAACCCTTAGAGCAATTACTGTGGATTTTCGGGTTTTTCAGTATCTTAATTTGCTACCCTGCTTGCTGCCTTACAAGAAGTGACTGAGGTGTTCTGTTTACACAGAAATGCGGGGTCAGACTGAATGAGAGGCTTGTGCCTTTGCACAAGGTTTTAAAGCTACCTTTTTAGAACACTCCTTGAGCTGGCAGTTAGGAAATAAAAATAAAAATAGCATACTGAGTAACAAGAATTATACTCATCTCAAAGGACAAAATATGCTAAATCCATGTGATGGGTTGATAATGTTTTCTAATATCCTTTTAAGTTAGTATCATCAGAGGACATGACTCTTTAAATGGTGCTACTGCTGACTCAGTAGCAGCGGTACTCTCACTCCCACCCTTTACTAAGTCAACACAGCAGCACACTAGAGGACTTATATTTGAGTTAATACCGGCCTTCCTGTGGGAAGTAAACCCTTTCACTGCAGTCATCCATGTTTCCATTTGGTTAGAACAAATATTGGCAGGGTATCAGTGCCCTGGTCAGACCTCAGCCTTTTAAAGGCATTTTGTTTTCCTCCAGTTTCAGTGTAACTTTGCACACGTCATTTTGACTTTCCTGCACAGTGTGTTGCTGTGTTCATGAGCATCTGGGTTCAGGAGCAGATGATATGTTTGATGTCTGAACGGAACATTATTCTGTGATTCTGTGAAGGCTCTTGAGGGTCTTGAGAGAAAGACTTCCTGTTGCAGAAAAATGGTAGCTTCTCCTCTCCCACAGTATTTTTAGGATACAACTTTCCATGGCTGGATTTCATGCTCATTGGTAGCTTATTTTAGCTATCAACTCTGAACAGCTGTTGGAAATCTGTTTTAATTCAAAATTAACATGTTCTAAATTTCAGGGAAGATCAAAAGAAAAAGTGGTGTTTGAAGGAAAGCTGTTCAGTTTTCCTGACATCCTCAAGTGTTTTATACCAGTATAAGCACTGTTTATTTACTTGGGAGGGAAGAATTTCTAATTCAGCCAGCAGAGCATTCTATTCAAGTTTTTGGCTGAGCCAGAGCAGGCCAGTAGATTTTAAACATGAAAGGATATTAAATGTCCCCAAACCTTTAAAAGGACTTTAGGAGACACAAGAAGCATGGGGATGGAAAGGATTTTGAAATCTGAGAAGATCTGAATATCTATGGAGGTCTGACGTAATTTTTATTTTTTTTAATCTCTGTGTGACTTAAAAACTGTAAGGAGGGGCACAGAAAATGAGGAAATAGTAAGAGTGCTAAGGGCTCTACTCTGCACTGGTGCAGCCTTACCTGGAGTATTGTATGCAGTTTTGGTCACCACAGTACAAAAAAGACATTAAGCTACTAGAGAGCATCCAAAGGAGGGCCACAAGGATGGTGAAGGGTCTGGAGGGAAGCCATATGAGGAGTGGCTGAGGTCACTTGGTCTGTTCAGCCTGGAGAGGAGGAGACTGAGGGGAGACCTCATTGCAGTTACAACTTTCTTGTGAGGGGAAGAAGAGGGGCAGATACCAGTCATAGAATCAGATGAAGAGATTGATGCCTGCTCCTCCTTTTCCCTCATAAGGAGGCAGGCTCCCCAGGGAAGTGGTCACAGCCCCAAGCCTGTCTGAGTTCAAGAAGCATTTACACAATGCTCTCGGGCACATAGTGTGATTCTTGAGGTGTTCTGTGCAGGGCCAGGAGTTGGACTCGATGTTCCTGATGTCTCCCTTCCAACTCAGCGTATTCCATGATTCTGTGACTAGAAACATAAACTTTTCAGTGCTAAGAAGGACTCTTTTCTAGGTGATGCCTCTGTCACCCAGAGCATGGCATGAGCTTTTTGTAATACTGTCATCTGAAAAAAACCCGTATATGTATCACCTGGGCTGATTGTAACAGATTTTGGGTTGTGCTCTAACGGAATTTTATGTAGGATAATAAGTTTGTATCAACCTGAAATTTCAAATAGTTTTTAAGTTTAAAAGAGATTCATTCTTTGAGCATCTTTTCTGCTTTTAAAGCTTTGGTCGATAATACACGTGTCTTTATTTTGAAACAGAGTAGATAGTGATCTGTGGTGTGCCTCCTACTAGTACATTTTCAAGCCTTCCCTTGCCAAGCAATCCTTGCTGACATGCTCTAACACTATTTAAAACCTTAGGAGTTTCCAAAGGGTGTGGTGGGGTTCCTGTATAAATATTATTGAGGCATTTTGCTCCACGTCTGCAGAAAGCAAAGGTGTGGTGAAATTTGGCACAGTTCATCGTACTTCAGTATTACTTCTACATGCTTTAGCTTAGGCACTGTAATTAGTAAAGGTAGTGTTTGTCCTGAGAAATTCTGCTCTGTTAAGAAGCGCAACACTTCTGAGAAAGGACTGATCTCTATATCTGAAGAGAGATAGTTTATCTGTTAATGAATAGGCACACTGTTTTCACATATGCAAGGGCGCAGTTTTCCTTTGAGTGACTCAGGTGGTGAGCATTTTAAAAGTATCCCAGGTAGCAGCTGACATCAGAAGGGGGAAGAGTGGCCTGAATTTCTCAGTCATGATGCACAGTGCTGCATTATGAGTAATGACGTATATGTGGCTTGTATGCATTTTAGCTGAAACTTGTCATTTTTCTGAAGAAACCTCTCAAAGGGTGTAACTGTATGTCAGCTGCACAACTACTGAATCAGAAAGCTGATCCCTGCTTCCTGTTCCAGTGCAATAGTGCAAGATGTACCAAGTTATGGAATGAAGAATGTGAATATCACGTTGATGTATCTTCAAAACACATTTCTAAACAGGAGCCTTGTGCTGATGTGCAAGAACACGGTACAGAGGAAGGACTCTCTTTTAAGAAACCCATTTAAACATTTGCTCTTTAATTCATACAGCTCGACTGCAAATATTCTTACTTGGTGAAATGACCAGGATTTTCCCAAGGCATTTTTAGGAATTTTTATCAGGAGAATTTTCCCAATACTCACTTAAGGAAGTGTACAGGAAATCTCAGCTATTCACTAACCTGTATGGCACTTGCTAGCCCTTAACAGTTTCACGGCTTTTAGGCTAACCTTGGAACTGATCTGTATAAGGGCACATAAAAAGGCAGTAATGCTTTGTCATGGAAGAGAGTAACCCCAAAAAGAGGGGCTTGGAATAGAATTTCCCCCTCAGACTGACAAGGACCTTGGGTGAGCTGGAGTGTCATTAGCATCACTTGAACATGTCTTATCAATGCCTTTGCCATTGCAAGATTCTTCCATCTTTCCATCTCTCTCATTCCCTGCCTATTGCAGAAAGAATCTCAGCCTCTTGAGACCTGACATCATTTTATGTGGTTCAAGTTAGCAAGCTTTTAGAAATAGTAACCAAGGGGCAATTAATGACATGACACATGACAAGTAAGACAAGATGATCTCATGTTCGTTTCTGCTCTCAGGTAAACTAAGATGGAAAGTTTTTATTTTGTTCCTCAAACTTTTTTGAGGGTTGCAAAAGTGTGAACTTGCAAGGTGTTGCACTGAGAAACTTCTTTTAAACTATCCTGATGATCATCTGCTCTTCTTTACCAAAGCACTTCCAAACTCGTTGTAGGTGTTCTTTCCATTTGTGTTCAGCTGCATGCAGTTCTTCATGGTTCCATTATCTTTTGGACTGGTATTTGTGGCTTTTTTAGATCTTCTCTGTGTAGTTTAAAACTAGTGCAGTTGTGTCTTTCCTCTGCTTTAGACTATGTTTTCTTCTAGATCTGTCTCCCTTCCTTTTCTAGACCTTTGACTCTATGTTCCTTAATATCCTTTATCTTTCTTAGTATCCCTTGCTTATGCGGTTGCTGTCTAGGAACATAGAATGACTAAGACCTAGGTGAAGAATGATTTGAACTCAAGTACAGAGGCAACATCAGGCTAAGCAAAGTTAGCAGAGGACATGGAAAGTTAGCAGAGGACATATAAGGAGAGGCAGACCAATTGCTCTCTGCTTGTGGCTGGAGGAATGGGCCCTCACCCCACCTCCTGCAGATGCAGCTGAGATGCAGCTTGGACTCTGTAGCTGACACAGCATAGTTGCATGGCAGATGACTCCTTCAGGCAGTAGGAGCGGTAACACTCTCCTCCCACTTTCTTCCTCTCCCTGACATTTCTGCTCCTAGAAACAAGTCTTGACCCCGGTCCTGCTGTCTTCCTTCACTGCCCAAAGGAAGAGATTGCTGAAGGGCAAGGAGGGAAAAGGAGGTCATGGGGAGGGTGGGGACAGTCAGCGCTTTGGGGAAAGTAGTTAATGAACCGCATCCAAGGGAAATGAGGCAGAATGAAAGAGGGAAGAGGAAAAAGGAACTACTCCTACACACAGCTCTGTGAAGTTCAGTGATTCCTCCTCTGCCTTCTTTGTTGACCTTTAATTCCCTTCCTTACAAAAACACATCTGGCATCTCACTATTCTCCCACTCCATCTTGGTCTCTTGTCAGAGCCACAACACTGGAATTTTACCTGTGTACTAAGAAGTCAGCCTTTCACTGTAAGGATTTGCTCACCTCCAGGAACCTGTTCCTGTTCTCTGAAGGTGCCACTAATAGAATTTCATTGTTTGCCTGCAATGATTTTAGACTGAGGCATGCTATTTTTACCATTTAGAAAAAGTAGGAAAATGATGGGTAAACTGAAGAAATGAAAGCACAAAATTAGTTTGGAATAATTTTTTTTTTCCTGGGAGTAGAATGCCAGTAAGAGCATTTGTTCCTGTCACAAAACTGTTGGACTACATGGTATTAAACTCTGTATCTTGTGATGTTTAATACTCTAACAGTGAGGGAAGAGAAGCCGGGTGCAAATGACATCCCACTGACAATCCACATAGAATAAAATGGAGACAAAGTATAAATTATGCTACTGGGACTAAAAATGTGTAGCATGAAGCTGTCTATTATCTCACTTTTGCTCCTAAGCACTGTCAACCATGCTAGGAATTTGCTGTTCACAGGGTTACTAAACACTCCTTGGGATTTTGACAGATATTCTGTTTTGGCTCCAAGAGGGTAAAAGTGAGGGAAAACAGTGAGAGCTTTTTGGAGTGAGTGGGGGACAATCAAAATAAAGAAGTTGATGGGGCTCATTCACACACATGGCCAACTCTGATATGGTGATAAAAAGCTAAGCTGACTAGATAGTTTACACTTCTTATACGTTAGTGATATTTACATTTATGCTTAAAATTAAATTAGTCAGAACACTGTGGATTTTCCAAACTTAAAGATAGAAAAAATTTGGCTGGGAAGGGCCCTGAGCAACTTGGTGTGTCTTTGAACTTAAGACCAGATGACTATCAGCTGCCTATTCCAACCCAAGTTGCTCTGTAACTCTATGAACTTCAGGAAATCAGTTTTTGCAAATAAATGACTTAGTTCAGCTGAGCAATATTACTTTCGTTCTTACATATTAGAAGAATTGGTACTAGAATAAACAAAGGCCCCAGGATCAATTTCTGTCATCTGTATGGAATTATCTTCCCACTCTAAGACCACAGGAAAGCAAGCAAGTGTGGTCTTATATGTGCACAACTTACTGATCCTTTAAATTAATTTTGTCTCTTTGCTTGTGTGAAATTGCAAATATATATGGAGTGTAGCGGTAGAGCAGTAAAAGCCTCTAAAGATGGAGCCTAAAGCTATGGCTATGAGCCTTCTTCCATACTTGAGCTGAAAGAAATACTGGGGGGCAGCTGAAAGCAAATGAGAAGGCAATCCACCTGTACTTCATGACACAGCAGAAGGCTGAAGTCTCTGTGACATGGTCTTTCTATTTTGCTTCTTTGAGGATGGAGAGAAGAAGCTGTGGCCTCATCTGTTGGCACAAAGGAGAAGATTTGTTCCATGGTGGGCAATGGGGGCCTGATATCTGGCCCTTGAGATTAGGTCCAGGCTTGTTCCTATATAGTCCTGTACTTTAGGTACTTCTTAATACAGAAGCTACAGTACCTCAGGTGTGAAAGGCTGTTAAAAATTTTAGTGGTCCAACAAATATTTCTTTAAGATCTGAGAACTCCAGCATCCATTCCTTAGTGGGGGTGTGATCTGCCAAGTCCCAAATTGGTTTCAAAGTTTTGAGTCTCTGAAAATATAGGACAGGGAATGCATGTTTCTTTTTTTGGTTTTGTTTTTGAGATGGTTCTTTTGGGGAGATGTTTATTTATTTTATTTTTGTGCACTAGGAATGGACAGACTGTACAGCTGGTTAAGGAAGTGACTGTTGAGGACAAGAATATGACTGCTTGTTGCTGTGCTGGCAGGAGAAGTCAACAGAAATCAAAAGGTAGCACTGAAACTATTTGCCTACATATAGGAGCAAATGTACATCTTCGTGTTTTTTGTTTGTGAAAAAGTATATTTTATTTGATAAGAACAGCAGCCTGAAAAATAATGCGGTTTTAGGAAAAATCTGCTGAAAGATAAGTGTCCTAAGGAATTTAAGTGCCCTATTTCCATGTCCAGATCAACAGAAACTCCAGGTCAATAGTAAACACATTGGTAGCTCTCTTGCAATAAATTTCTCCATTTGTTATCTCTTGACAAGCAATCAACTAAGATAAAGGAAAGTGAAGGAAAATATTTAAACTATTTACACACTAGTGAAGGTGGTGTCATGTTATCTTCCTTCTTTTGCAAGACCATATTTGCTCCCAGCAAGTCATGTCCCCTAGGTCCTGCCAAAGTATGTGTTATCTTGGAGGATGAAGGGAGGAAGCCAAAACAAGTAGAACAAGCAAAATACTGTGTGGTGGAAATGAAAAAACATTCCAGCACAGACCACCCAGCACTGATGCTATGCTGTACACACTGGGATCAGGAAAGAGCATAGCCTTCTTGCAGTAGCTGCACCCTCCAAAACCTTTCTCTTTCACTCCTCTGATACTTCTCTGTGACAATTCCTCACAGTTCTGTTTCTGTTCTTGCTTCAGTGACAAAGAGAAGAATAATTAATTCTGGAGAAAAACTGTAACTTGCCATAGAAGTCATGTCTCTTAGCAGGATTATTCTCTTCAGTTACTAAATAAAAGCCCATGAAGTTTTATAAACCAGCCACAAAGATAACTAAAAAACTCTTTCCCATTTGTCATTCACCTGGGCTTTCTGAGGCAGTGCTGTGGTCTCACTGTCATGTAAATTCTGCATATCCAGCTGCTCTCCAGCTTATCAATATTGTATTAAGTGCTTATCAGTATTGTAGCCCAGAGTTAGGACAGCCTCCCATTCCTCACTTCTCTGCAATCAGTGAACAAATTCTGATAAAAGAAGCATAAAAACATAGAATTTCGCAAGTTGGAACAGACCCATAAGTATCATGGAGTCCAGCTCCCTGTTCCTCACAGGACTACCTATAAATAAACCATATGACTAAGAGCATTGTCCAGACACTTCTTGAACTGTTAGGGGCATGGCACTGTGACCACTTCTCTGGGAAAGACTGTTACAGTGACCAACCATCCTCTGGGTGAAGAAACTTTTCGTAATGTCCAATCTAAACTTCCCCTGATGCAGCTTCTTTCCATATCTTCATGCCCTCAGTGGTCACCAGAGAGAGATCAACACCTCCTCCTGACCCTAGTGAGGAAGTCGTAGTCTGTGATGAGGTCACCTCTCAGCCTTCTCTTCTCCAAGCTGAACAAGCCACAGCTGAACAAGCTGAACAAGCTGACCTCAGCCACTCCTTGTAACTCTTGACCTCAAGAGATTTCACCCTCTTGGTTGTCCTCCCCTGTACACACTCTGGTAGTGTGATGTTCTTACACTGAGGTACCCAAAACTGCACACAGTGCTTGAGGGGAGGCCACACCAGTTCGGTGTAGAACAGGACAGTCACGTCCCTCAACTGGCCTGTGATGCTTTGCCTGATGCACCCCAGAATGTGATTGACCCTTTGGGCTTCCAGGGCACTGCTGATTCATATTCTACTTGCCATCAAACCAACCCCCCAGATCTCTTCCTACAGGGCTGTTCTCTAGCCTCTTATCCCCCAACTTGTATGCATAACAAGGATTGTCCTATCCCAGGTGCACTTGAAATACTCCAAACAAAATGCATTTGCTTAATCATGTTTTTATTATGATAAAAGGAGCAAAAGAGTACACATGCAAGACCCATTATATATAGATACATAAAGAAAATTTGAACAGCACCCTGCCGTATTTGGTCATGATGATTAAGCCAAAAAGATTTAAGGAGAAATATGAATTATAAGATTCCTATAATGTATCTTCAGAAAGTGAGGAAGAGTCTTGCAGTATCAGGAGCAGAAAATAAAATCAACTGCTTTGTCAGAGTCGGTATGGTACCAACCGTACCTACTGGTATGACAGTTTAGAGTTTAATCTGGGAACTTTCCAGTGACTAATTACAGAGAAGTCACCACAAAATTTGTCCGCAGAGAAACCTGGCTTAATTAGAAGGCTGCTTTTTTTTTTTTTCCCCATAAAACTTCAGCTGATAAAGTGGGCTGTGTTTTTTCAGTGTGATGATTCGGCACTATTATTGTTAACTTGCATCAGGAACATCTCTGTTCGTGCTCATGCTTTCTTTGGGTCCAATTTTCATTCCATTAACTCTTCGTGCATAAGTAAATAATCCTTGCTGTGCAGGAAGGAAAGGCAAAGGGCCTCTGTTTTCATGGCATTATTTCTCTGCCTTCTTTTTTTTTTCTTTTTTTTTTTTTTTTAAATAAAGCCTTCTGGTTTTAGAAACTATGGATGAAAGAGAGAGTATGTGTTTCTTTTTGCCCTTGATAATGCAGCCATTGGGATCTTGCTATGAGAGACAGAAACTCTTTCAGCTTCCCTATTTTTAAGGTGAAAAGCATCTGCCAAAGAAGAAGATGCTGTTGCTTGGGTTGTGTTTGATCAAGAAGAGGAAAGGACGGTCAGCCCTAAACTCTTCAGAGACACTTGTATCATCCACCCCAGCTCCTGTTGAGCCTACTACATTACTGCCTGCTTCATAGGTTTCCACAAACGCCTCATGGAAGGCTGAAGACACCTTCAGTCTCTCTGCTGAAGAGATACCAGAGAGATTGGCTGATGAGCTGAACAGGTCGGTGATACCCAAGGATGTTAAGACAGATGTGAGGTTATATTTTTCCTCAATCTTCATGCGGGGGAGATAAACTTTAATTTTCCTTTCTTCCATCTTAGTAGAACTGGTCCACTCCTTGAGATTTTCAAAGGTGATTGCAGTCTCAAGCTACAAGGAGACAAGCAAATTAGGTCTCTGAGATGACAGGACAACTTCTTTTGTGGCAATGAAGAACCATTTGTGTTTTTTTTTCTCTTAAACTGACTTCTCTTCTCATTATATGTTTTCTAGGTATATGCAGATTAATATGTCTAGAAGAGAAAAGCTAATCTTACTTTGCTGTCCTGCTTTCTATTTCTTTAATAGGCTCACTGCCAATTATTTTTCTTAATTAAATGGCTATTCAGCAGATTTTACCAGAGATCTTGCCTATTTATCTTCTTTTCTTTAGAAATATATTCCAAAAATCATTCAGTACTTATGAGTTGTAAGCTCTATCTGCATTTAAGACTGTGAAGTAACCAGGTTTTAATGGTACCTAATTACTAATATCTGAACTGTCAGTTATTACTGAAGACATTTTGCTGTGTTCAAATGCCCCTTTTTTTATAATTTAAATTCTTTGAGTTAGTGTAAAGTCATTTTGATGAACTCTGATTTATTACATCACTTTTTCTATTTAAACTGCAGTCCTCCTAATGGCAATATCCCATGACTGTATTCTGTTCATATCAACAGTAGTATGTCATACACATTTTGCTTTCTGAAATTGCTTTAACCGTTCCAGTACTCCTCATCTTCAGTTTTTAGATACTTTAATTTTTGAAGATATGAAGGAAGCATGTTTAATGCTGTCAAACCAAGCAATAGTTACATATATTCAAGCTAACATGAACTTCCCAGGAAGCTCATCAGCGTGCAGGAATAGAGATATAAAACCTCTGGAGTTCAAGCTGCTGGCGTAACAGCTGCTTATCTGAGAAGACACCGTTCTGCAGTGACAAATATTTAACCCACTATAGCAGTTCCTTAAGCAATCCGTGCTCGTCACAAACTACTGGAGGACCACTGAGACAGCTGCATGCTTCTATGCAACAATCCCAATATCGATCCCAATATAGTTGCCAATATTCAGATCTGTGCTTTAAGGCAACTTTACTGTGAAGAGCTTTTTAGCACCTAAATTTCACCACGTTTACAGTTTTCTGAAACCCAGCTGCCAGGGCCATACCTGCTCCAGGCCAGAGATGTCATCAGGCAAAAGCACCCACAGGCTCAGCCGTCCACTGGCATATGGAAGCTCCAGGATTCTAATTTTCTCAGAAGTAATCTCTGCTACTTTGAATGAACCGATCTGGAACATCATCTGCACGGGTTTGCTTTCTTGCTGCAAAATCAAAAAAGAAAATAGAGTTTTCACAAAGGTCATTCCTAAAATGTAGAGATGTCTACTTATGGTTTAAAATGCTAATTGCTCTTGATCAGGAAGAATGTATAACTTGTCTACTCCCTTCATAAATTCTAGAAGACATCTTTAAGGTGACCTATGCACACATACCTCAGTAATTCTGAATGGCACTGTCTGGGTGGCTTCATCCTTAAATGCCTTCTCCCACAAGCCTTTGAAGTAAATGGCATTGACAAGGACCATATCACTCTCTGAATTCACAGAGCTTGGCTGAAGGATATTTTTGATCATTCCTGTAAGAATACATAGGAAAAGAGAACGTGTATAACGTATCACTTTATAACACATCTTATTTGGCAGTCACAACATTAAATGAAGGGTAAAGATTTCGCAGGGAGGATAGTGTAGGGCTGCAACACTGTTTTGGTTTTATAGCTGTTATCTTGTACTTCCACAGTTGATTTGCTCACTGTTGTTGGCAATGGCTGGTTTTTTCCTCACTAAAAAGAGTTATAGTGAGGGATGTAAGACCCAAAGGTCTACTTGTTACAAAATGAGTGTATTTTGTGACAATGGGAAGAACCATTGGAATTTTTACTAATTGCTTCAAAGCGAAGTTGAAACTTTCCTGCCAAACCACTTGTCAATGTATACAAAGCATATTTTAGTGCTGTACCTTTTATCAGGACTGTAAGAATTACATATCCACAAAGCCCCTACAGATAAAGAGAGTTTTCTAAAATGTGTGTGTGCGAGGAAAAAATATTCATTAAATGATAGTTCTGTATCTAGGAGCTGATCTATTATCCAGGAGAAGGAGCAGAGGGAGAGGTTTTAAGGTTTTTTTCTCCTTCTCATGTCCTGTTCAAACATAATGACAACTACCTATGCTGATAGTTGGCTTCCTCTTACCATTTGTCTGACTTTCAACCCAGGAATTTATGAGCTCTCTGGCTTGTTCTGCAGCTGTTTGAAAGCTGATAGATTCCAAGCCTCCCTTATACAGTTCTTTAATACACTGTAAGTATTCCTGCAAAGGAAGAATATGCCATTTTCAGATCAGAATGTCAAAGCATTTTGCAAATGTAAAATGCAAGAATGAAATTAACAGATATTAATAATCTGCTTGTTAAGGCTAATCAGTAAGACATTATTCTAGTTCATAAGTATCTTAAGATTTTACGTTCGTTGTTTCAAGCAACAGTATCTGCCCACATTTTTAAAAAATATTTTCCTGAACTGAGTTTGATTAAAAAATGGCATCCATTTCAGTTAAGTATGGGTTTTTTTCTGTTTTTCCCACTTTTAAAATTTTTATTTTTCAATGGTATTTCCCTCTAATTTCAAAGTAAATCTTCCTTTCAATGGAAAACCTTGGAATATTTTTGAGAACCTGAAGTTATTTTTCAGTTTTGTTTTCAAGTTGAGAAAACAGTTGGATTTAACCTTTACCAACAGAAACTACCTTTATTAATTATACCTTGATTTGATTGGATTATTATTGGACTTTGCACAAAAAGATGTACAAACATATTTTGACTAATCACATTTTTTCTCAAGACTGTCAAGGGTTAGGGCTGTGATAGAGAGAAGCTGAGAATCTTTTCTTCCATATAGAAGAAAATTTCTTTTGCAGAACCTAGACTTCTGACAGCGCTTTTTGCATTACAGAAAGGTACAGCTTTGACATGGAAATACATTCAGATCAGATCTTAGAGCAACTCACCGGCAGGATTGGGTACTTCTCTTCGGCGTAAAGTCTGCTGGCAATGCCGACTGTGTAATTGTCACTCGGTTTGGTGATTTGGGTGAATATGTCTCTAAGTGAAGTGTGGATGCTCAGAGATGTGCCGCACTGCATCGTTGACAGGAACACAAATAAAAAACCAGATGATGTTATCCTAGTTTTAATAATTAGTAGGTTTTACATACTATATGAAAGGAGTAGAGTAGTTCAGACACTTCTGCTTATAAAACTGTTTATCCCATGTGCCTGGTAGCCATAACTGTGATGATAATATTTTTGTAATATGTACAATTCCGTGCTGGTTTTCTACTGTAATTTCCTTATAGCTTTCTCAGGGGGACTCTTAATTACCTGCTACAGTAGTGTAGTTCTAGCAGATTAGGTAAGCTTTCCTCCATGCCCAACCAGTCCCATTAATCCAGTAACATCTGGCTACCTTGCCTAATCATACAAATATCTGTAATTTTACCCTATTTTCTCAATATTATGGTAATGGGTTTCATTTTGTGCTTATTCTGAATCCTCAGTTACCTGCCTTCTCTGTCTGTTCTTATGAATGCAGTGTTCACCCAAATGCTGGATGCAGAGCACTAGCTGCTCACTGGAGAAGAGCTGGAGCTGCTAAGAGACTGCTTTATCTGATAGTTTTTGCTCCCAGGAGAAAGTGACATAGAGAAGGAGATGCATTTTTTCTGTACCTGAGATTCAATACTCTCTCCAAATCCTGGGATTTTATCGAAGTGAACAGCCTGTAAATGAGAATAACAGTAGTTAAAATAACAGGTATGACAAGAAAAAGGTTATGCAACTGAGATTAACACATAAGATTTGAAGCAAATGTGTTGGCTAACTGCGAAGCTGGATGACTCAAAAAGTGCAATCCATCTGTACCATCTGTGAACAGCCATGCCTGATGCTGCCCGCATGGATGATCTTTTTTTCTATTGAATGTCTGGGAATCAGCTCCACTGTGTGCGATTAATAATACCAATTTATTCTCGGTAACTCTCTATGGAAGTAGTGAGAGCTGTAGGAAACACATGAAATAGTTCTCAGTCTGAAGATATTTTGGCTCTTTCCCTAGAGATTTTGTCTCCTTTCCTTATTCCAAACAAAGGACCACTATAATGTGTTGCTGTCTTTGAGAATCCTATTGCTAACAATGTTAAAATTTAAATCGGGAGTCTGAGGTGGCCATAGCTTTTGATAACTCTGGATGTACAATTTTTAGCCTCTGATGTACGCAAGGGATGCTGTGTCATTAAGTGCTGTGGGTCCGTTGAGCAGCAGGAGGGTTTAAATCCTTAAGTGCAGCCTCACCTTTTCTATCTGAGCCTTGGTGTTATCTCTTGCACCTAGGTAGACCATGGACAGAGCTGAAATGATGGTCACAGGGGAGTAGATGATGTTCTCCCGGGCATGCTGGATTCTCAGCTCCTTGAATACATCACAACAAAACTCCGTGCTTATTGGACCGATGGAGCCCATAGTGAAACCGGTATTGTCTAGAGCAGAAGTACAATAACAATGTAATGGCATAGCACACAAACACAGCATGTGTAATAGCAGTTTTCAAGCGATGAAATATAAACAAGTGGTTTTGAAATCATTCTGTGGTAACATGCCTACTGCTATGCTCATCTCTCATGTATGTTAGAAACTCTGAATTCGTGAATCTCTTTCCTTCTTGCATTTGTATCCAGTTCCCTTTTTGTAACAGTTCCTTGAAGGTCTTCAGTCTGTTTACCTTTGCCTGTACTTATTTAATTCACTGAAAGCTAGAATTCCTTAGTACTTTGTAGTAGCTTTGACGAAAACAAGAAAATATTATCTCTGATATACTTGCAAAGCTGGAAATTTAAGTGCAAATTACATTAGACTTGCTCTAATTTTGGACAGGTGTAAGTAAAATCAGAGGCTTGCTGGCTACTTTTGTTTTCTAAAAATAGGTGCAGTAAAATAGCTATTCGTTGCACAGTATTTACTGTCAGTAGATCTTCAAAGGCCTGTAGCTTTACCTTTGTTTTAGTAATGGAAGTATGGATAGGAGATACAATTTGTCTGAGGTACAAAGTCTAGGAGCAAGACTGATACTCAAAATTTGTGTTTCATCCTAATGTGCTTTCAGATACAGCTTGCTTTCCTTAAATATACTGCACTATAACCTTTCTGAGAAATGAAATTGTGTTACTGATATTCAGGTACAAGAGAAAGGCAGATATGATAAAATAGCTATATGTACTGCCATTCAGCACAGTTAAACGAATATTTGTTTGTGACATAGACCAGTAAAAGCCTTATGTTTGTTTCTGTCTGAGGCTGTTATAAAGTGACGGATGGTATAAGTCCTGTCTAGCCGCTGTGCTTATGTAAAGCACAACTTCTAAGGTCAGCATGGATTTAGCTTCCGTCTTGTCTTTTACAGGAATTTTGAAAGTTTGTTGTTTTTCAAAATCCAGCCTCTTATGTGGGAGTTAAATGCTGGTATCTCAAGTTTATTTTTGTAGTCTTAAACTCTACCGAGGGTTTTTTGTGACTGTGCTCCTGGATATACACATGCACTCACACACATATTTCTCTCACTTTCCTGTCTGCATACATGTTCTCATTTGTAGGTTACTTAAGACCTGCATATCTGTACACTTCTTATCTTGTGCGGTGTTCACCAGCTGTAATTTCCAGGGATGTAACTGTTAGAGAAATTTCACACTAAAATAAACTTATCAAACTCACTGAATGGCACAGTTTTTCTCTCAGTGCACTCTATTGAAACCAGAGATCAACCAAGCAAACTTATTATTTGACTGCCAAAATCAAACTTAAAAGACATGGAATGGGAGGATAAGATGCTCTGAAATAAAATCATATTTGAAACACAAAATAATATTTGAAGCACAAAGAATAACTTGTTAAAAATGTCAAAAAAAATCCCAAACACTCAGATTTTACACATAATAAAATAATGTGGAATGCATGCACACAAGTGAGACTTGTAGAGACTATGATGTAAATATGCTATCCTGGAAAATGCTTTCTGGAGCAAAGATATCAAACACAAAACAATATTTACTTTCTTTTTAAGTATAGTCATAAACCTGAAATAATATAGTAAGAAGGTAACTTTTCCTTGAGAAATGCTTACCTTTTGATTTTCAGCACCAAAGGTAATACAGCTTTCCAGCTGTATGCAGACATACTGTCCGAGCCTTTGGGAATTTATACAGTCTGAATTGTGAGCCACCCACTGCTGCCTTTCAGAAGTTTGACCTTTGACACCATAAAAATAATTTAATGGCATTAGGTCAGTTTTTAGTTTCAATGGGTTTGTTTTTGATTGAAGGGAGAGCAAATATTAGGTTTTATTCTGTATAACAGTGCTTTCCATCAGTACATCAGGACCATTAGGCTGAAGAAAAAATTGGGAAATAATGCTCATGTTCCTTAAAGCCTCATTGGCAACTAGGTACTGGGATGGCAGTAAAAACAAAAAAATGAGAACAACTTAGTGGTGGAGCACGCAATTAGCAGTTATTAGTCAACCTGTCAATAATCTGTCAAGTCGTTATTCTGGTTGTAGTAACAGACCAGAACTCTCTGTGAATTGATCCTTTCTGAATGCACAAAATGCAGCTGAGCCACACCAAACAGAAGAAAATGAGAACAGGTCTTGGCCTATTAGTCTACTAAGAAAACTGGGGAAATAAAGAAGGATGCATGTGAGAAAACCAATTAAGATGAAAGTTAAAGATGTGTTTCTAGTAACTTAATGGCCTGACAGAGGACAGAGGAACTGTGAAATCCAGCTAAAGGAGTGTTCATGCTCTGTGGGACAATCATAATATACAATAGCAAATATATTTCAATTATAAAAACATTTCAGTTATAAAAGCGATTGTTCTGTACTGAAATAATAGAATGGACAAACAGCAAAGAAGCCATTTTGACCTCTGTAAAGTACTATGTGATTTTTAAAAAGGGAGGAGGGAAAATCCCAAAGTCTGTATGACATCATTCTTTTCAACATATGGGACATGATTGTGATCTCTGCTAAGAAGAGGTAGGCTTCTGTACTGCTGTCAAAAGTTTGGGCAGCGCAATGTTCTTTGTCTCGGTCTGCTTCATTTTATAAAAAGAAACATGGTATAGACATCTACATTCTCCTTGACAGCAGGGTTGTTATCACCAAGGCAGTCTGAGGGCTTAAGCGAGACAAGGTTGTAGTGAAAGTGTTATTTTTCATTAGATCTCTACTCCAGAGGTATCAGCTAAGTGTTTTGGTTTAGTTTGGAGGTTTCTTTGTTTTCCCACACATAGTCTGACAGAAGTATATCTATACTTAAGCACAGAATAATTCTTGCTCTTTTTTTCAGTCAGGCCTACTGCTTCTGTTTCAGCCTTTAAGAAGGCTTATAAAGCTTGTCTGCTTTTTCTGATAATAGAAGTGCTTCTCAAAAAAATGTTATCTCTACCTATAAAATATATATTGATATGTGACTGGAAAAAAGGAACAGGGAATGAGTCTTCTAGGTGCACTGTCAATCAAAAATCTTCACTATGTGTTCTAACAAACACCAGAAAGGAGTTGTGTATGTTTATTCTACTCAGCTATTCATATCTTTTTGTTAATATCAATATAGACCAGAGGGTCCTGATGCACTGTAATATCCTAGTGACATAACAAGGAAAAGAAGGATAATTTGCCTCTCACCAAAGCAAAGAACTGTTTACCAGACAGTCAGATGCTGGAGAAGATATCTAGCCTTAAAGGGATGCTTCCAGATACTTTACAGTGTCTGGATGATGCCCTTAGTCATATGATTTATATATAGGTACTCCTGCAGGGGGGGATTTGATGATCCCTTTCAACTTGAGATATTTTATGATTCTTTGAATCTATGTGTTTATACCTAATAAGCTGTTTTCTCACACTATTTAGAGTGAGCCTCAGATTTGTGCCACTCTTTTCAGTCTTTATCCCTTTTTTATTCAGGGCCACTTCGTGTTCACATGGGTTTAGTTCTACTTCTACCACACTGGTCTTCCATTGCTGCATGTAAGAGTTGGCTAGTATATTTAACTCAGTGAAATCTGCCTTTCAAATGTCCTTCAAGCCTCTCTGCTAAACAGCCATGATCCCCCTTCCCTTAGTCTGGCCTCTAATACATGAATTACAGAAGTGTCCAGACCTGTGCCACAAGCCCAGCTCAACGTACATGGCCTGTATTTTAGTACCTACAAAGATGTCCGGGAAGCAGCTGCAGTTTTGTTGGTGATCATTTTTTTCACACCATCACACTGCAAGTATAGACTTAAAATTATCCTAGTGGTATTTTTTTTATACCTGGTGAACTTGACTTCTGTGTAGTTCTGTGTAGTGTCTTGGTTCCAGACCTGCAGAACAGCTTTGCTTGTGTTTAATGTAGTGGTTTTTTTCATGAGTTATACAAAACTCATATTTTCTCTCCAAGAATTTGAGTTTCAGGTTCAGAACATATCCACAATAAGCAAATACATGGAGGATAATAGGTTCTGCTTTTATAACATATGATAAAGTGATGCTGTTTCTAAGAGGTCTCTTGTGGTTTTCTGTGCTCAAACTGATAATTAATGTCAAGCCAGTTTTAAGCAACTGAATATACCCATGAGCAAATTGAGAACTGGATCAGAGCAGACCATCAGCATAGCGTCAACACAAGGAGGTCTGCTTGACTTGGGGTCTAGAGAGAGTAACAAACCTTCCTGTAGTTGAAGATTACCTGGGACAACTGGCAATGGATTGCCCTGTCTAACACAGCTGTGCAAAGCAGTACAAACAGTTCAGTCCCACATCCTTGTTTGACAATGCTTGTCCCAGGAAAGAGGTCAGCTAAGGCTCTCTTGCCCTTTGCTCTGCCAGGCATTTAACTGTGAAGCTGTCCCTAAACCAACGGACTCTTGAGTACCTGATCCATGAACAACTGAGAGTGTAAAAGGTACTTCATATCCAAAAGGATATGAAGTCCAGGTCAGCTCACAGACCAAAGCCTCTCATCCAATCACAACATCCCACGCAGAATTCAAGATTTTGTTCTCCTCCTTGTTCCTGCTCTTTTGCCAGTAGGAAGGAGCATGTTGATTGTTTTGTGTTTGTCTTCATTTCACATTGTGACTCTGGAAGCTGTCTTTCAATCAGGGGCAGAGGCAACCATTCACAGAGGGATAAATCATTTATCAGTTGTAGTTGCCTGTCTAACTGGTTATCATTGCAGACCTAGGTGCTGTAGCTATCAATGATGACTTCTCTCTCAGTTGCTCTGTGGGACTGTTCATTCCCCAGTACAAAGCACACGAGGTGTGTGGCCAAGCTCCTTCAGGCAGGTGCTCATAGCCCACATGGCACCTTTCTGCAGCAGCTCCTTGCCATTCTGGACATGTACATTGTTGCCTGCAGTGCTGCCTTGATCTCTCATAGGCTGTGACAGGGAATTTGTCATTGCGATATCCCATATGACATTTTATGTTGCTCCAACTTCATTTTATATAGCTGATGATTTCTTAATGCTCTCCCATGGATATTCGATTTGTTTGACATTAATGGTGTAACTTTCAGTGATCACATCCCACGGGCCAGCAGTGGTTTGGATGGCAGTATATGTCTCAGATCCTGAAAGCCGTCCTTGCTATGGCTGAATGAGTTTTAGCCTCACATACATGCAAAGCCTTTCACTTGCCACATACCTTCCTGTCGAAGCAATATACAGTGTCTCTGGTGAGGAAGGTGCCTTCATTCTGCATGAGCTCAAATGCTAAAAGAAAATGTACAAGAGTTGAAAGCAAGGAGAATCCACCAGGCAAGAGCATAGGAGCTTTTCCCATGCATGAAGGGGTGGCATTTGAAAAACAAAAATTGTGCTGGAGGGAAAACTGACAAGGGATATGAAGGGCAGTAAGAAAAGCTTCTTTAGCTAGAACAGCAAAAAGACTGAGGAAAAGTCAGAATGATTCGAGAAGGTTCCTGATGATTTGAAAAGCTGACTACTTTTCAGAAAAATAAGAGAACTGAGGAGACTACAGGTCTCTGCAGTCCCTGAAAAGGTGTAGTGTACTAACTACTGCAAGGCACTAATGGTTAGTATTCATTATTATCTACATCAAGAAAGATACTTAAATCATGGACGTGCTCAAGGTTCTGAAAGATATTTTTTCGTTTATAACAGCGGAGAGGTGGTGGAGTCACTGTCCCTGAAGATGTTCAAGAAAGGACTGGATGTGGCACTTAGTGCTCTGGTCTAGTTGACAAGGTGGTCATTGGTCAAAGGTTGGACTAGATGATCTTGGAGGTCTTTTCCAACCTAAATGATTCTGTGATTCTGTGATTCTGTGACTCACTTAAGAGTGACCCCATGGCTGTGGGATATTGGTCAGTTGTTTCAGCGGACATAGAGCCAAGGCAGGGACAGTGGATCAAAAAGAGACATGGTTGGGAACTGAGTGAGGTATGGCCCCAGAAGCTGGTCGGGAACAAGCCAGGGAAAGGAGGGTCTGGCTGGGTAGAAGAGAGTTCACTTAGAAGCCTGGGTGTGAGTAACGGGTGAGGACAGTGGGGAGATCAAGAAGATTTGTAAGGATAAGGCCCTGTGTGACCAGAGACTCGGGCTCCTCAGTGCTTGAACAGAGGGCTCAGAGAGGCCCGAGGATTTCTGTAGTGAAGCAGCAAGGACCAGCTTCTCTCCAGAGAGGGACAAACCAGGAGGCAAAGGGGATCCCACAGATGGCAGTCCAGGAGCCTCAGCATCCAGGGCTCAGCAGCTCAGCAGCAGGCCCAGAGACCACAGGCAGTCCAGGTCCTAAGACACACCACAAAGTCAATTCACACATCAGAGCTAGGTCCAGGTCCAGCGATCACAAGGCAGGGCCAAGGTCACACTAGGAGTCCTTGGCCAGGAATGGCACAGCTGTGTTTGAACTGGAGGCTGATACACTGCTGATGTAACACAGAGAGGAATTGAAAGTCCAGAGCATAGCTTAGAGCTCCTAGGCTAGATGTGGGGAGAGCCTCCAGATAAGGCTGACCGGGACTATTAAAGCTCTTTAGTGCACTCACAGCTCTGTCACCCACTTATGAGCAAAAGAGATGGGCCTGGAGACAAGGCTACAAGTCTGAAGTCTGTAAGGAGGCAGGCCTAGAGATGGGCATCTGCAGTGCACTTTCAGGCAGGGACTGCAGTGCTAAGGCTAGGCTGAAATAGGCTTCTCTTCTGGGCAACAGCCTTGACTTGGGGAGTTTCACATAATTTCTTGCTGATGAACATAAACTTTGTTGTTGTTGATGTGGGTATTGACCAAAAGCAATGTAACAACCTATGAAACAAACAAAGCTTTCATCCTGCTTCCCCACTCAACTTGAGGTGCAAAAAGTACTCTGCTTAGTTTCAGCTTCTCAGTGCTTCCAGTTCCTTTGGTGTAGCAGCAGGCAGTGGAAGAGATTGGGGTTGGTATATAACTATTTCTGTCTGCCAGTTGTTGCTGCTCACTTTTATCCTGTGAAAAAAAAAAAAAAGGTAAAATAGTCTGCTCCCCAGGCTGCAGTTCCACAGGAATGTCCTTGCTTCAGCCTTTCAGGAGTGTCATTACCCTGACATAGGTTACCTGTGGCTGCAGTCCTTCAGAGGTGCCTCCCAAGAGTGTGCCTTTATTTGAACTCTTAATAACATCTCCTTCCATGTGTCTTTTGTTTTGTTTCTCTAAAAATGTTTTTCACATTTTTCTTGCCACCCTTTCTTAAATAGACTTGAGCAGAGGTGCCATATGCTCCTTTACTGAAAATTCAGCATATAATGAGTTCTTTTCATTCATCACAGGGCCTGCTGCAATTGGCAGAGGACAGTTCATGTCCTCCTCTCACAAAGGCCATGCCTAATACCAAAATGGTGCCAGTGCCCAATACAGGCTCCATACCCATATGCAAAGGGTGTTGGGGAAATCTCCTGCTGGGGCTGGTCACGCTGTCACGGTTCTGACATTGGCCATTCAGTCCTGGAAGCTAAATAGGTGGTAGTATTTTCTATATAACTATTACCTCTCAGTGGATTTCTCTTCCATGGTTTTGTCCAATCTCCCTCTAAAATCATGTAAAATTTTATCTCCAGCGTTTTTGACTGTGAGTTCCATCATTCAGATACCTGTTTGTTGTCATCTACCTCTATCTTCTGGGGGTTAACTGCTTTCTACCAACTTTTTTTAGTACCATTATGTTCCTGTGTCAGAAGATATACTGAATAGCTACTCTGTGTCATTGTCTTCAGAAACCTCTGCTGTTGAAAACATCATTCCTCTCACAGGAGCTTGACTGTCTGAGCTTAGGCACATCTAAAGCAACAGCCAAGCTTTGGGTCAGAGCACTGTTTGTGACAGAGCTGTGAGATGCCTCCATGGGTTTGCCTATATCCCCCTCACTTGAGAGAAGGATTTAAATTGAGTCTCTTGATTGCAGTCCTTGCCAGCTTTCATGCCTGCGCCTGGCCATGAACCTCACCAAAATGGACCCTGTAATGTACTACTGCAAGTATTTATTTTGGGCACTAGGAAGAAAATTATTAAAGTGCATTTTATTGGAAATAACATGAGAGGGAAAAAGGAGATAGCACAGATAATTTCCCTTTCAATGCTAGGAACCCCAAGCAGTGCAGCGTTGGATGAATCTTTATTCAGAGCACAGAACACTGCATATCCCGTGCAGGCAGAGGTCCTCTGGTTATGTGATCTTTATACTTTTACAGGTATGTTCTTAGAAGTAAACAACTTATCATTTATGATTTCTACTGATGAATAACAGTATGACAGAATCACACAATATACTGAGTTTCAAGGGACCCACAAGAATCATCAAGTCCAACACACAGCCCTGCACAGGACCATCCCCATGAGACACATCATGTGCCTAAGGGTATCATCCAAAGGCTTCTTGAACTCTGTGACCACTTTCCTGGGGAGATTGATCAGTGCTCTGCATGAAGATTCTTTTTCTGATATCCAACCTAAGCCTCCCCTGACAAAACTTCAGGTCATTCCCGTTAGCAGTTAAATTTTAGCCCGCACCCACATGATGTGTTCAGCACAATATAGTCCATGACAACAAGCTGTATGTACAACATACCTTAGCACGAAACAGCACACATTGATCAGCCTAATCAGGTCCATTTTTATGTGGGTCACTGATTCCTGAACATGTGTTCTGGTTAGGGTCATTATAGACCATTATAGACCATGACGTGTGGACTTAAACCTCCAGGCTTAATATTTGACCTACCTCATCACTACAGACTTGTTTGAGAATCACTGGACTGCAGCAAGAGTATAGGGAACTGTAGCACTGAACACCTTATGGGGGATGTCACTGCCCTGCTGGCCTTGCTGTCTCCTGCTGCCCTAGCTCTGCTTCCTTTGCCAAGCAACCGCACCCTTGCTACTCCTTGACAATCCCCTCTCTGCTGCCTCTTTTCCAGATTGAAAAACCTTGTCTCACTAGCCACAAGAAACAGAAAATTGAACCATTGCTCTGTGTCAAAGCCTTCCCAACATATATGTAGCTTTCAGTTTGGTTCAGTATGCTGTGTTTTGTCAAATACCATTTGGGGTCCCAGGACAACTTTGACCTGGAATCCAGGAGGTTAGTGAAAACAGAGTGTAGTGAATGGATAGATGACAATTTACTGACATAACATCTTCAGTGATGCTGTCAGGGAATGAAAAGTACTTTAGGACAATACTTAGACTTCGTGGGAGCTGGGATCCATGTTTTTAAACTCTTGCTGGACTTCAGAGGAGAGCTCAGAAGCAGCAGGCAGTGTTTGCTCTCCTTGTGGCTCCTCTTCCCTCATCCCTTTGTAACACCCTCCATGCTGCTCTTTTCCGAATTGCTTCCCATGGGGGCTGCAGCAGCCACACTGACCATGGCAGTGTCCAGAGCAGGTCCTGCTGGCCCAGACCAGCAATGCACCGGAGCAATAGTGGGCCTGGATATTATTCAGCTTTGCTGAATCTGCACTTTTACCTCTCATTTTAGCCTTTATGAAGGATGTTTCCTCTTTCATAAACCAAATAACTCTACCCCTTCTACAGTATTTAACTGTGATATTTTTTCATCCAGGACACAGACCTCTTAAAATGCCTCTGATGTTTCACCAAATAATTTTTTTTGTTTTTTCTTCAAAAATGACTGGGTTCTAAGCACATTGCCAAGGTCTATATTTTCAGTATATTGATCATAATCTTGCGTAAAAATTAAGAACAAAATTGGAACCTACATAAAGCTACCAAACCTAGTTTATGAAGTCTGAGACATCATTTTGTATGCCTAGTGACACCTAATGGCCTGTTTAAAATGAGTCAAATAGCTCTGTTTCACAGCGAGGACATTAGGTGGACTCTGTGTCTTGAAAACCTCTCTCGTATGTATTTTAGGAATTCATTTACCATTTCAGTCTTGATTTTCTCAATTTCTTTTCTTTAAAATAATCATCAAGCAAAGAAACAATTAAACAGAATAATGGGGGGTTTATATTCATGTTATGCAATAAATACTTCTATAATAAATGTTAATTTTATTGCCATTGTACCTAGAAAGTGCAGAGTGACAGACATGCTTGTTTCAGTTTAATAACAAATTTACAATTGTTTAATAAAATTTAGCACTCTGGTCCTTAGAACAGTATTTTATAAATACTGCCTTTTTCTTTTCCTTTTTTTTTTTCAGTTGTAGCAAAACTCTTAACTGCTTTAGGCCATAAGGGAAGCAGAATATAATATGCACAGTAAACCTTGAAATGTCACATATATTAAAATAATTTTTTGCTTAAATACTTGTGTTAACCATATCTAATATGTTATGACTGTCTTGGGAAGACCAGTATTTGCAGTTTTCGCATAGACTTCATAACAGCTAAGAAAATGTGTTTCCCTGCAGTCAGCATCATCATTTCAAGTTATATATAATACTGACTTTGAAAATGTTTGAGACAGCTCCACGTGTTTCCTTTTTTTAAGGACTTTTAAAGAAGTGATACTGTGATTTGCAGTTCTGTGTGGGTATCCCAGCAGAAGGAAGATTGCTCAAGTCAGCAATTAACACTAATAATTCTTTCAATCGGATAAACTGCAGCCTAAGGAATCTTCCTCTAAAGACTGTGAAATAGGGAATAATATCTTCAGGGAATTATTTGATCGGAAGGCAGTAACAAAGATTTCCTCATATATTTCCTGTGGGTATTAGAGAGCTGAAGCTGTCTACCTTCTAAGAAAAAGACTCTTCTCATCGTTTTGAAGGTATATCTCTTAAGCATCACCCCAGTATATTTACTGATGGGAATTAGAGGAAATCTTTTAAAACTCTCTGGAAATACAATAGCAGATTCAAAAAATTGGGTTATTTGATATATCATATTGAGATAAGCTCAAGATAAGAGTACAAGCGGTAGGGATTACATACTTAAGCTCAAAATTTTAGAAAAAAATACGTTAAGCTCTTTAATGACTTCATATATGTGTACATTCCAGTTTTGAAAATAGGATCTAAATCCTTGTCTAAACCACTTCTGTCAATAATCACGACCCAGTATATCATATATTTTGGTTGTGGTGTGCAGTAACCCAGGACAGGTAGAAGCATGTTTAATTTGCAATGCTTTTATTAGAATAAATAGAAGGACCATGAATTAACATTCACAAAATCAATGACATGGCACAAGAATGAAGATGGGAAATTATGTAAGTCAGGAAGATGTTGTATTTGGATTCAATGATTTATGAAGAAATGATAAACTTTCTGTATACTCCCTCAGAACAAGACACCTAGCTTTACAGTATATGCAGCACAAGCTAGCACAAATGCATTCCTGGAAGAAGAATGCTTTGCTGAAGTTAAGAATTTCATCTGCAAGTTGTCCAGGCATCAATTCAACAAATTCAACAGAAAGGAACAGGATTATTCTGAAAGCTGTGTTTATTTCTGAGAACTGCTATAGGAAAACCAGATTCTCAATATCAGTGTCAGATTTTTTCACAAAAATCAAAACACTGGCCCTGTCTCTCAAGTTATTCAGTGATGATCAGAAATATTTCTAAGATACCTCACAAAATTCTCACTTAATCCTGTATATAAATCCTGAATACAACTTGGTAAGCAGAAATACCAACACCTAAAGATCTGAAAAGTCACATGCTTCTTCCAGAATATCTCAGTAGATATTGAAGGCTTTCCACCTAGAGAAAGTAGTGAAGAGATGAGATTATACTACATACTAAAGTAAAGGGGGTCTATTTCTGAGGGAAGGCAATCACTATTTCCAGCTCTTTTTCTCTTTAGGGAGAACAATATCTACCAAAGAAGAGGATCATGTCACTTGGATTGTGTCTGATCAAGAAAAGGAAGGGGTGATCAGCTCTAAATTCTTCAAACTCAGAGGATTGTTGGATATCTCCTGTCACAACAGCTGAGCCAGTCACCTCAGTGCCCTCCTCAGTGACTTCCATGTACGCCTCGTGGATGGCCTCAGATACCTTCAGGCTCTCTGCTGAAGAGATGCCAGAGAGATTGGCTGAGGGGCTGAACAGATCGGTCATACCCAGGGCTGTTAAGACAGATGTGAGGTTATATTTTTTCTCAATCTTCATGCGTGGGAGGTACACTTTGACCCTCTTCTTCTCCATCACACTGGGACTGGTCCATTTCATGAGTCTTTCATAGCTGATTTTGTTCTCGAGCTGTAAAGAGAGACGGGGAATGAAATGTCTGAAATAAAAGTTCAGTGGTCTTAACAAATGTGTTTATGCCACGTGTTACTGTTTTTTCACATTTACTTTGTGTACACAGTAAAACCGATATTTAATATTAAATGCATTTGTTTATCCTGCGTGCTTCATCCTGACTACGGACTGCATTTCATCTGTCTTGAGGAATTTCCTCAAAATTTTGTAATCTGAAAATTTCTTCATCAGTTCAAGTATTTTTTTGTAAAAAGACAGGTTTTGAAAACATCAAATCAAATTGGCCCTAAAACTGTTCCTCTTGAAACATATTTTATTGACACCTTTCCTCAATGTCATTTCTCTCTAGTGCTACATTTCTCATTTTTCTTTTAGTCACCTCTTGGAATGCTTTCCTCATTGCTTCCATTTTTTATTTTCCCTAGGATAAACTTTTCTGCTTTAGTAAACCTTTGAAATCATTCGAAGTGATAAAAATCTGGCTTTGTGTAAGTTTCTGATATGTGATGGTGATTGGGGCATATGGCAACATCCTCTTCTGCAGGACTACAGCAGCACTGCACTGCCCTACCTTCATTTCATAAAATTGAATTCAGGGCTCTCTCAGGCCTCTGCCTGAGCACTTGGTAGCACCTCAGGCACCTTTGTCCTCCCCTGCCTGCCCAGCACAGCTGGTTCAACTGGGATATCACAAAGACTGACAGTAGCCAAGCCCCACTTCTGCTTCCCCTGCCAGGGTCATACCTGCTCCAGGCCAGAGATGTCATCAGGCAGCAGCACCAACAGGCTCAGCTCTCCGCTGGCATATGGAAGCTCCAGGATCTTAATCTTCTCTGCAGCAACTCTTCCCACTTTGAAGGTACTGTTCTGACACATCATTTGCACAAGTCTGCTGTCTTGCTGCAAAAACAGAAATGTGAGATGATGTGACTGGGGAGCAATTTTTTTCCTTTGGTCAGTCAAATGTACAAGCCCTTTGAAATGGACGGAGTTTGATCTCCAAGTATGTTGCCTTTGAAGAAGAGATGTGTCTCCATTTACCTCTCTTGCCTACTTGTGTGCCTGGAATCCTGGTCAGACACAGCTCTTGCAAATACGACTTGGCTTTAGGCCAAGCACCCAACCACATCACCCAACCTGTGACAGCAATAGGTTGTATTTGTAACACCCAGACTGCTGGCTGTGTGAGCTAACAGCTGTCCTGGCCAGAAGCTGTGTCCATGCCCTCCTACCTCTGTCACATTGAAGGGCACTTCCTGAGTGTCTTCTTCTCTAAACGCGGTCTTCCATAACCCTTTGAAGTAAATGGCATTCACAAAGACCAGCGCAGTATCGAGATCAACAGAGCCTGGCACAATCAAATCCTGAATCCGTCCTTTAATAAAGAGACAGGGCAGGGAGTGGTAAGATACACCTTCTATGGTATTCACCAATCTCTGCAATGTAGGGATCAGGGTGAGGGGTCCTGCTTTGTGGGGTTTTGTTTTCACAGCAATAAGCAATCTGCTCTTGCTTGACCCACTTTTTCTAGACATTATGAGGAGTGGAAGACAAAGATATAGTTTATGGTAGATGAAAGAAAATACCTGTACCCATTTTTCAGTCCTTACCGTTTGTCTCTTTCTCCACCCAGGAGTTAATGAGCTGTCTTGCTTCCTCTGCAGCTGTTTTGAAGTTAACTTCTTCCAGCTCTGCTTTGTAGAATTTCTTTGCACACGTTAAGTATTCCTATAAGCAGAAAGACTGCAGTTGTCAGACTCATGAGAACTTGGAATTATATGGATGTGTAAAGCAAGACTGTGACATAAAGCAGAATGGTTAAAAAGACGTTGAATGTTTACTCCTGTGTTTGAACACGTTAGTCATTGAACATGCCAGAGATTGAACAGTCAACAGCTGTCTTCCTGTAACTGAAATCTTGAAGCTGTACAACAAAGACTGCTTCACATATATAGGTCTGGCACTTTTTGATGTGATAGGGCCTTAAGTTACAATTTTCAAATAATTTCTTTATTTTACCAAACCAGTCTCAGTTTAACAAACATTTTCAAGGACAGACAATGTTTATCTCCTTCTCTTTTTGTCTACTTTTAATTTTGAATACTTACATTTTAAAATTTCAAAAACAAATCTTCCTTTCATTGGGAAGATTTGATATTTGGCTTCGAAAAAAATCTAAATTTGATAATTTTAGTCTTCATTATTTCAAGTCGTAAAATGTATTTAATTCCCCTTAAAAGTTACGTTTTTCATTAAAAGCCCTTTTTCTAGCAAACAAACAGCAATCTTGACCGGTCTCTGTGACTTGTAGCATGGGCTTATTTTATGCCATTATACCTTTGCCTGACCACCACTTAACAGCCACCTAAAAGCCACAGAAAGGTCCAAACTCCTTCTGTACCAGTTCCTCTCATGTCTCATAACCACCTCTTCACTGACAAACAGCAGGCTATTGTTGGTGGTGCATCTCTAGGGTAAAGTCACAGGGACTTTTACAGGAAATCTCATGGAAGTCAGTTCACAGTGTGACTCACCTGAAGAACAGGGTATGTTTTGTCAATATAGATTCTGTCAGCAATCCTGAGTGAGTATGTAGCATTTTGCCTGGTGATGTCTGACAGAAGATCCTTCAATGTACTGTGGATTTGTTCAGAAGGGCCACACTGAGGTGGTGACATGAAAATAAGAAGACAGATTGCATAAGGAAGTAAGATCCTAAAATACCATCCCTATCAGTTAAGAGTCATGCTACAGGAAAGTCCTCCCCCACAAACATAGGGCTGTCACCTTTGGTACAGCTGGTGCTACGGTGAGAGGGCACTGAACTGCCAAGTTCATCCTTGTCAGGACAAGTCCCCTGAAATGTTCTTTTTATAAGATGCCACTGTGTTCCTGTCACTGAGACTTCTGGGCTCTTCTCTGCCCAGCATCTTCCTTCCCTACTCTGGAGTCTCTCAGCTGCAAATCTAACTGCTGTACCCAGGCTCCGGGTGATAAGTCCCTTTCACATGCCATCCTCCAGCAGCACTTGCCCAGTAAGGCACTCTGGTCCCCAAAGTGTTCTGCCCTAAGCCATCACTTGTTCTGATGATTGATGAGCAACCTGCTGCCCTTCTCTGTTAAAAACAGGTGAATCACACCCTTCTTCCCTCTCTCAACATATCCCCTTGGTTTGAAGCCATTACCAGAGTTTTTGTCAGGGTCTGAAACCGCCAGAAAGAGAGGCAGAACAGTTCTGGTTTTGTTCTAAAGAAAATATAAGGTAGAAAGAAAGATCAAATTATTTCTCTACCTGGGAGTCAGTAGTGTCTCTATCTCCTGTAGCATTATCAAAGTGAAGAACCTGCAAGAGAAAATACCAGTAGTAGAAATTACAAGCATGACCATCACAGAGGACACTTGAGGTAAAATTGTTGGCTCAGAAAAAAAAGGTGCTAATTGAGAGCACAGATTAACTAAAAATTTACAAGTGAGCATACAACTGGTCTATGCCCTCCGTGGCCTTCTTGGAAACTGAAAAAAACACTTGTTGCTTAGGTGACATTTTTTATAGTTCATATCTACAAATTAATTGAGTTACAAATTTTGTATTGCTAATAATATTCTGTCTTCCTCTCTTCTTGAGATATATCATTTTTATATATTAAAAAACCTAATTACATTATCTGAAAGTTGTGAGAATTTAGAAAAAAATCATATAATAAAATTTACTGACTGGCAATCTGTTTTGCTATTGTCCTTGAGATTTTTTTTTATTATTATTTTAAAGACAATTGCTTGTTATAGTTAAAATATACCTGTTTTTTAATTGTTTTCTCTATGTAACTCTTGTTTCAGTTCTCCACTTTGTGACGTTGGATTACTTCTTAACATAAAAGTGCGTTCAAATAGATGAGAACCTTGTCATTGGATAATATTTTTCAGTGATATTACTTAGAAGGAACAACTAGCACAAGTAGAGGTCGCTTTACACCGATGTAAGTAACTTACCTTCTCCATCTGAGACTGAGTGTTACCTCTTGCTCCCAGATACACCATGGACAGGGTTGAAATCAAACTCAGAGAGGAAAAGATGATGTTGTCATTGGCATGGTGAACTGTCAGCTCTTTGTATATATCAAAACAAAATTCTGCATTTGCCGCACTGATGGAGCCCATTGTGAAACCTGGATTGTTTGAAGCAAACATAAAGAGTCTGACTTATTATGATGGAATATGTTAATTGTAATGCAGTGAAGTCTGTATACCTGAACCCCTGAACTTCGTGCACAGGGTGTCTTTCAGCAAACACAATCCAGTGGTGTGGATTTAAAAGGCAGACATGCTATTGTATTCATGAGCAATCAAAATGCTGGACATCTGCCAGCAATGCATAGGCTGGTGGTTCCTGTATTTGAAACTTGTCTTTCTCTGTACATGTATACCAAATTGTTAAAAATCTTGCAAAGAGTATTAGCTACCTTGAAGGAAGCTCCTTGACAGTAATTTCCCACCCCTTAAAACCACACATAGATTTTTTCTCAAAATCTTAATTTTTTTGAGACTCCAAACCAGGTTCTTCACTATAGGTTTTAACATCACTTTTAAGATCAGTGATCTTAAAAGGGGAGCAGCCCCCTGTTATCCAAACTACAGTTACTTCCAGTACACAGTGTGCTGAAGCAACAGCATAAGTTTTACTAGATTCATTGTAATTTCAGCCCAGTGTAAATGGAAGCTAGGTTCTTACACCACCTACTTTATCAGAAATCTCAAATGTTAACAGCATTACCTTCTTTTTTTAAAAGTAAAATAACAAAGGCACAGTAATGAAGACTACAAACAATTTAATAAATTAATCCAGTTTATGACAAACATCTATGACTAATACATTCCATTCATTGACTCTATAATATCCACTTTAAAAAACTGTTCTTTAATTTTTATTGGCATTTTTAAAATAAAATCCGTCTTTTAATAAAGCAGTACTTGTTCAGCATCATGTTTAATTTGCAAAGATCTTCACATACCCAATATTTAAATATTTTTTCAGCCCTTTCTCTAATATTCTTGTAAAATTTTCCATGTAGTTTCAGCACCTAGCATTTCATCTAGCCCCAAAAGGAAGGATTTCTTAGTAAAGAAGACAACGCACTGCAGAAAATACAATACTGTAAAGTCTAATGCAACAATTTAGTGTGTATACCACTTATAACTTATGAGCTCCTGAGGATCTTCAAACAATTTGTTTCCCTCTGTGGCTGCTAGAAAACAAAATCCGGGGTATTCTGCCATATGTATCACAATCCCTATGGAATCAACACATTCATGTGACATTCATCTCATAATGTGGGATAATTTGAAAACCAATGCATTTAACTTCTCCCCTGCTAGAATGGATGATCATTCTCTCTCCAAATGAAACTGCTTATATAGGTGATATACGGTAGATTCTTTTATAATTTGCTTATTCTGCTTGCTATTATAGCTTAGATTTTAAGCTCTATTTACGTTCTTGGTGAAGAAAGAGATTCATGAAGCAAATGTTTTTGTTGTTAATCTTTGAAAATGTAACTACTAAAGATAACACGGAGCTGCAGTGTGCTGAGAGCACCTGAACAAGCTGCATTCCTTAATTTCATTCAGAGAATATCTTCCATAACCCCTGGAATTTAAACAAATTCAGTTTTGTCTTTTGATTCTAAATGAAAAATTAAAGTAATAGAGGAAGAAGGAGGAAAGTCTGTTGTAACATATCAGCACCGTTTCAGTGTGGAAGAGTTAGTAAACAAAATTAAAGTACATACAGACAAATACTTTGACTTTATGCATGGCAGAGTGTAAAACAGGAAAATAATAGAGAACACACATGTGAAGGTAGTAAGGTTTCTGCAGAAGGCATCCTTTAATAATTTGTTTCTTCAGCTGATATTGAAGGCCACAGACATGAAGTTACATCAATCTGATTATAAGCTTTGTAAAATACATAAAATATTTTCTAAATTGCATATTAGAACTTAAATTATGATTAAAAGAAATGCTTACCTTATCAGGTTCACCTGTGGATGTATCAGCACAGCTTCTCAGCTGTACGTGAGGCAGACTTGACGAACTCCTTGCAATATATCCTGTGTTATTTTGTGACACGCCCCATGCTGTGTTTACCCAATAAAGTGATGGATGGAGCTCAGTGTCAGACATGGACTTTTACTTGGAATAAGTCCATTCTTTGAAACAAACAAAAAAAGTCTGAACTAAAGGATTTTACCCTAAAATGAAGATTCATTATTCATAGCATGTGAAACCTTGCAGAAAAGGAAGAAACATATTGAAATGTCTGAAGCAAGTAATGATGAAAGCTGTTCAATGGAACTTGAATAGTAAGTATGATTTGGTTATGGCAGTAAATAGTGTAGCATAACTTATGAAAATAGAATAAAAAATAAAAGTTGAAGAATTCAGTCTTGCAGAATGTCTGTAAGGAATTTTGTGTTATTTTCCTTATTATTCCTCTGCTGTGAGTACTGACAGGCCAGATCACTCTCAGCATCACCAATCTGTGAACTCACAGATTTTGGTAAGATCAGCATATGCAGGATTACTTGCTATAGAATTCCCACACTGAACATATTGCAACTTTTTTCCTACTGTTGGCTGGGCCACCAATACAACTGGTTTTTCTTCCTACCAGAATCCATAACTCTTGCTAAGGAATGGAGAAAATTCTGCTAACAGGGAACTTGGGAATGAGTAGAAAGATCACATTCTTCAAATATTAGTTGTTAAATTTAATGATATTGAAGTCAATTTTTCTGCAAAAAGTTGTATGCAACTGTCTGGTGTCAGTTGCTGCATTGTAAAAGACCACAGACACAGGGTTTCACAAAGCACAGCTAGAGCAATCCAGCTCAAGGAACTCTGACACAATCACAGTCTGTGCCTCACATCAGTGCAACAAAAACCCTCAGTGAGCATATTATGGGAATACAACTTAATTTCAAAAGCAATATTCAGAGCATCTGCATGGAAAAGAATTACAGAGCTAAAGAAAAATGTGTTGGGGAAAGAGGGGTTGAGAAGACAAGAAAGACAAGACTTCTGTTGCTTTTTAAATTTTAAATCAGGATATTTTGATCCCAGTCAGATGCTGCCAGAAAAGGATTTGAACTCAGTACTAGAATTTTGAAGGGTAGTTTAAGGTGAGTTGTTCTTTTCCACAGGTCACAGCACTAGATGCTAGGTTCAAAATGTGCCTTTTGTACATACAGAGACCATTCTTACAGGTCTTCCACGAGCAAATTCATGGCACATCAGCTGAACAAACCAGCTGAAGAAACATTCATGGTCTGCAAGACAGTCATAATATACAATAGAAAGCAGAAAGCAGTCACATAATTCCTTTGAAATAAAAGAATGGACAGACAATAAAAGAAACTGCTTTGACCTCTCTAAATGCCATGTGATTTTAAAATAGAAATCCAAAGTCAATACACAAAATGCCTCTGAAATTGTCTAGAACAAATTATGCCTTAGGAGAGTAGAGGTGGACTTCTTAACCCTTTTAGTTGTCTATGCAAGAGGAAAGCCTCTGAATCATCCATACCTTTCTCCCTAATACAGTCCTTACTAGTCCTGTTTAGCTGAAGCTGCTAATGCAATAGAAACCATGAAGAGCTCAGTCTGGACTGGTGCACTTACATACCACTAGTACTTTACATTGCACGGTGTGTAGTCTAGACCAGTCTGCTACAGCCCTTGCTACGCAGCAACAGTGCTTTTGAGGAAAGATCTTTAGACCTGGCCTCACTTGGGGGGCTCATCACTGCAAATGTACTGTAAAGAAAATGACCTTTTCTCTTGCAGGAGCAGTGTGTAAATTGGTTACCATTGCTGTGAGCCCCACTTATCTGAAAATGGTGCTACCACCATGCTGGTGGAAGGCAGGTCAAATGGGTGCATGTGTCTGTGTATGGTGAATCCTGAATCACAGTGTTTTCTAGACAGCAAGCTATTCCTGCAACTGCTGCCCCTTCTGCATTTTCCACTTAGGACTGCCTTGTTTCTGCTCAAAGAGGCTTTAACACTCACAGCCATGATCCATCGTAGTATACTTGACAGCTCAGAAGTCAAAGGATTAATGAACATCTTCTACCCTGTCATTTCTAACTGTCAAATATGCCTTGAATCTTTTTCCTTGACAATCAAGTTGTCTAGTGGTGTACTTCAGCCCGCCACAGGTCATCCACGTTGGCATTTGTGCACCATCTACCTGAATCATATTTGTATCATCATAGACAGCCTGTAACTTAGTAGCTACAAAGATGTCCAGTGAGTCGGTACAGTTCTGTAACAGCCAACTCACAACATTAATGTTGCTGTTGTGGTGTTCAATACTTCTGAGTTGAATACATTCATTAATGAAAGGAATTTTTTGGTTTACAGTTGCAAAGGCACAGTCCACTCCTTGGGAAGCATGTTAATACACAACCCAGGTTATTGATTTTGTTAGCATTTCTATTTTTTATTTTTATTAGTGATTAACGTAAAGCAAGTCATAGAAGCAAAAAAAAAAAAATCATTCCACAAGTAAGTAAAAATCTTGATCATGATCAGCCATCAGCACAGAATTTTAAGAATATAAGAAGTACTGCCTGATCAACTTCGTGACTTTAGATCTGTCATGGAGTCCAGTGAGATTAAGCAAAAATTCCTGTGGTTGAAACACTTCCTGGGATAAAAGATAATGGATTGCCCTGTCCAGCACAACTGTGTAATGCAGCACAAACACAAAAGGATGTGTTTATCCACATGTCCTTTTTGACAATGCTTGTCCCAAGAAAGAGGTCAGCTAAGGCTCTGCTGCCCTTTCCTCTGCTGGGCATTTCATTGTGAAGCTGTCCCTAAACCAACAGACTCTTGGACATTTGAACCTTTACAAAGGGGTATGAAGTCCAGGTCAGCTCAGAGACCAAAGCCTCTCATCCAATCACAACGTCCCACTTAGGACTCAAGATTTTGTTCACATCCATGCTGCTGTTCTTTTGTCAAGTAGCAAGGAGCATACTGATTGTTTCATGTTTGTCTTGCTCAGAGTGAGTGCCAGTGATTGTTCAGTTACCTGCCATTGGTGCCATAGCGGTCAATGATGGTTTCCTTCTTAGTTGTCCTCTAGGACCGTGTTCTTTTCCCAGTCTGAGTGGTCGAGCTCCCTCAGCCAGGAGCTCATAGCCCACCTGGAACCTTTTGGCAGCAGACCTGTGCCATTCTGAAGGTCATACGTTGTTGCTTGTAGTGCTGCCTTGCCCATTCACAGGCTGTGACAGGAATGTGGATCCCTAAATGTTGTCAGAGTGAATTTCTCTAGTGAAGGCATCGTCAGAAGGATCCTGTGATCTTGACTTGGTGACAAGTCTTTCACCCTTGCTCACTGAATTTGCTCAGCAGCACACACAGCATCCAGGGTTTGTTGCTGTACAGGTTCTGAACCAGCACACAGAGAAGTCCCTCTGTCAGCCACCACAGCATATGTAAAGTCCCTTATTCATCCCTCCATGGAAGACCATGGAATCAGCCAACAGCCAGGGCGAGGCTGTGTAAGACCTTGCTCACTGGGTCCTGAAGAAGCAGCAGGTACACCCAGCATACACACGGCACAGGACAGGTGGCCACTGACACAGCTAATTTACTGGCTGTGCCACATGGGTACTTAGTTACCAGTATCCCTCCCCACAGAGAAGACTCTTTATGGCAGCCTGTGACTAACACTGCTCATGCCACCATGCCTGTCACTTTACCTCCCATCACTCACTGGAAGTCTGCCCAGCATGTCCTTTACCTTGGCACATGCTCCCAGGAAAAATAGCATTTTTCTTTTGCACAAAATAGGATAAACTAACTTCTTGGTTAGTTTCAACACAGACATCCTTCTGTGAAGCTTTCCTCTCCTCTGATTAGTAGCCTACTGAGGTTCTCAACAATATTCCTAACACGTTTTCTGCTTCCTCTGCAGGATAAGACTGCTGCAGAAAAGGAGAGATGTCATTGCACAAAGGTCTGTGCCATCATGTTGGCTTTGCAGTAAAGAATCAGGAGTCCTTGCAGACAACAAGTTGACCATGAGTCAGCAATGTGTTCTTGTGGCAAAGAAAGTCAGCTGCACAATGGTCTGCCTTAGGAAAACCATGGCCAGCAGGTAAAGGGAGGTTATCCTGACCCTCAGCTCAGCACTGGTGGAACCAAAGTTGTAATGCTGCGTCCAGCTCTGGGCTTTCCAGAGCAAAGAGATGTGGATGTACTGGCGCAGGACCAGAGATGAGCCTTAAAGATGATCAAGTGATAAAAATATCGGTCGAGAGAGGAAAAGCTCAGAGAGATGGAACTTGTTGCCCTGCAGAGAAGAACATGCAGGGGGCATCTTACACATGTCCATAACCTACTTGATGGGAAGGTAAAAAGAAGATGAAGCCAGACTTTGTCCTGTGAACAGGCAAGAGGGAATGGACACAACCCCAAATAGCATAAATTACATTTAAACGTAAGAAAATACATTTTCTTATGGGAAGAGAAGTAAATCCAGGTTGCCCACAGAAGCTGCGGAGCCTCCATCCGTGGAAATATTTAAAACCCAGCAGGACATGGTCCCAAGCAACTTGCTGTAGCTGACTGATTGAAGGGGGGAGCTTGGAATAGAAAATCAGCAGACATCACTTCTAATCTCAGCTGTTCTGTGATTTTTTTGAGGAAAACTTCAAGGGACTTGGAGACAATGGGGTTATTGCATATTAATGTTCAAAGAAAGTACTGTGGTATAGATGAGGAGTGTATGGCATGTTCAACAACTGTTTCCATGTTGTATGGAGAGCAACGTTGCCTCATAGTGGCAGACCCTTGGACCTCTCTTTGTGCTTTCTGGAGGTGTGTTATTTACACCAGGAGGTGTAGAAGGTTTCAGATTTTATCTTGCCCATCATGTGTTACCTTCCACCTGGAGCATGCACAGCAGTCTGTCAGACAAACAAGGTCTCCGTTCTCCAGAAAACAAAAAAAGCCAGAGGCCTTTGGAAGGGTACGACAAAAATGCCAGTAGCAACAAGGAGGTTTTCTAGGTTTATTTATATTTTTGCCTTTTTTTCAAGTAAAAACTTTTGTTGCATTTTAATACTGTTACCTTTCTTTCTTTCTCTTTCTTTCTCTTTCTTTCTTTCCTTCTTTCTTTCTTTCCTCCCTTCTTTCTTTGTTTCTTTCTCTCTTTCTCTCTCTCTTTCTTTTTTTTTTTTTTGAAAGCATATATGCTCAATTCCTATTGGCATGAGAACCAGATGCATGCCTGGGAAATGAAACCTGAGGGCAAAAGGGCAGAGGTGCTCAGACAGAGCATGGGGTCCCTCCGTGCTGCTGGAACACCTGCACCTTTCCACTGCGTGCTTGCTTGTTGGGCCAGAACACAGGGATGCTGAACCACAGTCACTGCCTCTCTGGGATACAGGAAGGAATGCTCCTTCCAAATCTCTCCAAAGTGTTTTGGAGAGCTCAGAAGCCATAGCAGGCATTCATCATTCCACTGTCCAGGTCTGCCATCCCCTTCATAGCAAACACTTTTCCACTGCCCTTTAAATATTTTGCCTTTTACCCATCCTGTGGTGGACAGAACCACATCCCAACCATCGGTGTTTTGTTACAGGTTTGGTCCAGTATTGCTGAATTTGCATGTTCTGTTGTCTCCTGTTTTCCATTTAGGGAAAGGGAAAGCCTCATATTTGCTTGTAAGCCTCATGGTCCCTTTGCTTTTTCCCATTCTTCATTTTGACCTTTGTTGTCATTCAGGAAACAATGTTGGTCACTGAGTCATACCTTTGTACTTTAAGCACTTTCCAGTTTAATAATCATAGAAAAGAAAGTTTGCAAATGTAACCCTTTTCAAGTCTTCTTATTGTTTAAGTGTACAGGCTTTTAAATTTAACAAACTGGATCAACTGCTTCTGGCTACAAGAAGCCAGATGCTTCTGGCTACAAGAGAAGCAGACAGTGAATAAACTGCTTATGATAAGCCTTGAGACGTTGAAATTTTGAATTTCTTGGAACTGTTCATACCACTGCTTTAAATTCTAAAGCACAAAAATTAAAGTATACTTGGTAAAATAGCTAGTTTTACCTCTGAAAAACAATTTAGTCTATATCACAAATATCCTGATCATATTCAAATAATGTGGATGTCAGACGTGTAGCACCAACTTTCCTCTACAGATACTCTTTTATCATACTGCATCCTGTCTTAATGTGGAAATAGAATCATAGAATCATGGAATACCCGGAGTTGGAAGGGACCCACCAGGACTTCATAGAGTTTCATAGAATATCTGGAGTTGGAAGGGACCCACAGGGATCACTGAAGTCCAGTTCCTGGTCCTGCACAGGACACCCCAAGAATCATGTGCCTGAGAGCATTGTCTGAATGCTTCTTGAGCTCTATCAGGCTTGGTGCTGTGACCACTTCCCTGGTGATCCTGTTCCAGTGCCCAACCATCCTCTGGGTGAAAAACCTTTTCCTAATATGTAACCTAAACCTGAGACAATTTTGTGACATTCCCTCAGGTCCTGTCACTGATCACCACAGCGAAGAGATCTGTCGACATCCTCCCAACAGAGATCCGTGCCTCCTCTTTCCCTCATGAGGAAGTTGCAGACTGAAATGAGGTCTCCCCTCAGTCTCCTCTTCTCCAGTCTGAACAAACCAATGCGATGCCCCAAACTACACATAATATTCAAGGTGAGGCCGCACCAGCACAGACCAGAGCAGGACAATCATAAAATCATAGAATAGAACCATAGACTCATAGAATCAGTTGGGTTGGAAAGGACCTCTGAGATCATCAAGTCCAACCCGTGATCCACTACTACCATGGTTACTAGACCATGGCACTCAGTGTCACTTCCAGTCTCATCTTAAAAACCTCCAGGGATGGAGAATCCACCACTTCCCTGGGCAGCCCATTCCAATGCCTGATTACCCTCTCTGTAAAGAATTT
>JAWMRA010000162.1:18170761-18211350 GCA_035584735.1 Pseudotriccus pelzelni
TTTTTTCCCTGTCTAATTATCAAAGTTCTCAGGCCTTGAAGTTTTTCCCTTGTCTAATTATTAAAGTTCTCAAACCTCAAAGCTTTCTTCAAGTCTTTATCAACCTATTTCTGTCTCAACCAAAAATCCCTAATCCTAATTCTCCTTCATGTGACGAGTCATGTTGTTTTAGACTCCGAACGCCATGGGCGGATCCTGTCTTTATTTCTTTACTTATGGTGGTTTTTGCATGCTATCATGGCCACAGTATCAGAGCAGCCTGCACACTCTAAGCTTCAGTTAAGTCTGGGTGACTTCCTTTGCTTGTCAGATTCCAGATGTTTTGCCAAAATTTATTTCTGGGTCTTTCATGAGCCTGTCTCTTACTTCTCTGTGCATGCGTGTCTTCATGCCAATGAAGAACTATTCTTATCAGGAGTAGTCAACCACTATCTTCCCCAACCTCCTTCCTCTCCAGAAAAATATGTTCATCTTTCAAGTCCCAGATCTGTTACAAATTCTTTTAAGACTTTCCATTCCCCCTGCATTAAAAAATCTTGTTCCATTTTTGCACAGAATGCAGTCCTCCTTAAGGTTCTGCAATCCATTTTCATAGTGAGCCTCTTGACTATCTTAATTAGAAACTAATAAAAACTTGAAGCAATTGTGAACTTTTATCAAAAATAAATTGACTTTCTGCCCAGTATCCTTCTAATAGCATTCATTGTTTGTAACTGTAGAAATTGTGCAGGTCTTCTCTAAGAGACTTTTTCACTACAAGGGAGTTTACCCACTCCGTTATTCATTCCTGCAGAATAGTTTGATTCTCCCTGATACTGTACTTTGACCTGAGATAATGCCAAGTCTGTGCACCTGACAGACTGTAAATGTGATATCTGAATGTGTCAGCATACAACTCCATCAAACTGAACATTTCCTTCTACGTGTCTAATACCAGCAGTTTTTAAAGGCACAGCTCCACACATGCTGTGAACACTTTTTTTTTCCCCAGGATTTTTACCTTTCCACCCCTCATTTTTATGCCCTGAAATGGCATTGTGGAGGAGGAAAATTAAAAGAGCTTAATGTACCCTGCAGCCCAGGACTATGAATTCATCCCAGTTGCTTGCAGAGTGTTAATGGACATTGTGCAGATCAAAAAGGGACGGGGGAATCTGTCGCAATAGTTTATAAAGCTTCACCTCTGTTGCTAATATCACCTCTCAGAGCTAATGAAATAGTTTTCAGACGTGGTTCTGGCCCCTGCTAATGCTCACGCTTGTGAGCATACTAGTAGTATTGCATAGTCCAATGGGAAGTTTACTTGGGCAAAATTCCCACTGAGGTCAGTTGGGCTTTGTCCAGAGCAATTCTTGCCTAATAAATCTCTTGATGGTAGTAATCACTGAGTTTGGGGCTGTAGTTAAACACAGGAATATTTTAAATTAAAAAATACACAGGCTGAACTCTTCTCCTGTCTGCACTGCTCTTTCCTGCAGTAATTCTATCAAGTTATTCCCAGTCTTTGTTGGTGTACAGAACCAAGCCTCCTGTTATTACCTGAAATAACTCATGAAAAAGCCTCAGTTATATACAATTTCTTTCAAATTTGAATCTATGGCTTTAAACTAGTGAACAGCATGGCAACTAATGAGACCTGAAGTGTCTGAACCATAAAATAAAATTAAGGAGAGTTCTTATTTTCCCCTAAATGAGTGTATGATGGCAGAGTGGTTACAACATCTGGCTTTTTGACAGAGGTATAAGCTCCCTTGTCATGCTAGCGATGAGTGTTTTCAAGACAGGTAGAGAATCAGATTGTGCTGGTTTGAGGCTTTTCTTATTCAACTCAGCTGTAAGTGGGTGCCAGTCATTCCAGCTGACAGTTAAAAGGGCTGTGATAAAAAGGCCAGTGACAACAACCTTACTGGTTTTAAATATGGTTTACACAGAGTTGGCATGTGTTGGCTGTGCCAGTCTGATGGGATGGGCTGCCTGGTGAGTTGTGGCCATTTTCCTACTACTTCTGCTGAGAGATGTGTATTTCAAGTGTAAGCAGATATGTCTTGTGAGAAGCAGAACTAATGATGTCATCTTCCCAATAGATTTGGTTATATGCTTGTTTGACATTAGCTCCAGCTATTATTAGGTGTCAGGTAATCTCTAAAGAGAGATCTAGAAAAGTCCTCAGTCTTGGGAAAAGCTTCAAATGGGGTATGGTGTCCTCTTAGGCACTAGGATCCACACTTTAGAGACGAGCAATAAGGTCTTTTTCTAGCTGCTTGCCTTCATGAAGCAAACTGGAATGTGAATGTCTTGAAGACTTCTGCCCTTCTGTCAAGTTCTGGTAGAAACTGGCAAACCTATTGAAATGGTGGGAGGAGGCTGCCTCGGCCTGAGCTCCAAAATTCTCAGCAAGAAAAGATTTTCCAAATCCTTGCACTTTTTGGTGGATCCATGCTGCCAGACATGAACTCTGAAAGGATTTGCCATGAGCAGGTTAGTCCTTGGTATACGAGGAAATACCCTGAGTTCAGTTGTTCCAGCAACCAGTTATGATGCTCTGAATCCACACTACAGCCAGGCTGCAGCCAGCAGTGTGCAGGGATTAGTCTGCTTTGACTGACTCTTCACTTTCAGCTTAGGCAAAATCTGTATGACCCTGCTATGGTAAAGCAATTAACTTTGCTTTAAAATTGGATCTATTTCTCTGCTTAAGCCTTTTAACACCCGTACAACTCAATTGCTTTGATTTTGTCTTGTTTTTTCCCCAACACAAAAGAGGTTGATTTTTACTCTTGATATGAAGTTGCACTGACTTCTTAAATGCCATCACATTAGTATCATTTGGCAATGTCCAAAAGGACTAAAAGGCCTGTTTCCAGAATGAAACAGAGAAGAAATTCTCATCAGAGAGGTCACAGTCAGGAACTACTGTTAGATACTGTGATTTTCACAGGAAATTGCAGTATAGAAAATAAGAACTTTGAGAACTGTGAGGAGAGCTAAATCCATGTATTTCTGTAGTGTGTAGAAATTCTGCAAATAAATATGTAAATATTTATCTTTCTAACTGAATTCTTGGAGTTCTTACCCAAGTCAGAGAAAGCCTCCCATTCTTCACAGTCCTTAAGCATGTGCTTAACTCACAGAAGAAGGGATTTTAAGGACAATTTCTGTGGAGCTCTGTGTACTTCCTATCAGCTGCTTCCATGTGGGAATCAACCATTTATGTATACAGTTCCTGACTCTGGGGCAATTAAAATCTCAGCCATAATGTTATATTAACACAGAATTTGGTGCGCCTAATGACATATTAAATCTTCCTAAATTATAGCTGAATTACAAAAAGGACTAATTTACCAAAACCAGTTAATAAATGTTTAGAAATGAAGATAATTGAATTATCCCTTGTTTGTCAGAGACAGATAATCTCCTTGTGAGAAATCTCATTTTTTCTGGAGCATGATTAATTGGCCTGACGAGTCAGAGATTATGACAAATTATGCAGGAGAAGCTAATAGATAAGTCAGTAGGAGGACTTGGGAGCCAAGAACTAGCAGCTGTTATTTGGTTTTTGGTTTTGTTATTTGTTGTTTGGTACCACCTCTGGATTCCACCTGACCCTTGTGTGGTTTCTTCGCTGCTGCTGCTGGAGATGAGCCATGCTGCTGTCACAGCCACCCTTCGCTTCTTTCCCCAACATGCTCAAAGCCTCAGCCCGATTCAGGTCAATAATATCACCTCCCCAAGGAGGATGCCTGAAAAACCACATGCTTCTAGGTCAGTGACTGGTCTCTATTGAATAATCAAGGGCATGAGATGAATTTTTTAATTTTCCTTAGTCATGGTAGAAAGGTGTTTATGACTCACACAGAAGGTCCGGTCACAGCTTCATCTTATTACCATTAAACTCAGTGGAGAAACTAAACTCTGCTGTGTCTGTGCTTGACTCTGAGTGCAGTTTGTCTAAGTCCCTTAACATGGTGTACATAAGGGGCTACATTGCACAGTCTGTGCTCCTTTAGGAGAAGGCTTCAGGGTATGCAGTGAGACTGCTCATTTTTAGTGCATGTTCCTGGGCCATAGTGCTTTTTGTGCTCCAGCTTCAAGCTCCAAAAATAAGCTGAAATGAGCCAAGGGTGGGATGCATGGTGGTGCACCCAGTGCAGACTATGTCAGGACACAGACTGGGGATGAGGCTGGTACTGAGGTGCCAAATAAGGTCTTTTTCTCTTTGATCCTAATGATTGATTACTTGTACAATGTTGACTGCTTTCATCATCTATTTTGAAAAGCCTGCCAGGTGTTAGAACTGAATCAAAAGTTTATTAGTCATGTTAATGTTTATTGGTCATGTTAATGTTACATCATGTGGGTTTGAGAATAAATTTCCATTTGCACCTTCTTGTATGTGTATATCATGCTGTAATAGGAACTAGATTAGACTTATTGTCTCAAGAACATTATTTGGAAAATCTTATTAATTAGATCTGCATTATTTATTAATGTGCTGCATTGGTATCTGGGTGATAGAACTCACAGATTGTAGGAATGATTGTAGGAATCATTTCTATGCAGGGGATACAGGACTGAGGCAGCAATCATACTGGGTCAATTTAAGAGAGGTCTCAATACAGTGGGAGGAAGGGAACAGAGATGGGTAAACTCGTTGCTATTGACACTGCCTAGTTTTTGGATATACACAATCTTTGCATTTATATGCCAATGCATACTTTTCATTTACTCTACACCTCTAACTCACCTCTGCCAGTCTCTAGCAGAAATCATCTGCACACGAGTTCCCAGCAATATTTAGGGGGCTTTTCCTGCACTACATTTTGGGGCATTTTTGAGAGGAAATGCAGGGCTAGGCTTTTGTCCTTTGTAAGCCAGGAACTTCTTGGACTTGGTGTGTGTCACAAGGAAGGAACTGCCACTCCAATAGCAGGCAGGTATCGGCCTGATGTGTTACTGAGCTTGTATTAGTAACTATGAGAATTCAAAAATCTGTAAGCATATACTCTTGACAGTTAATAGATTTTTTTTTTTAATTACCACTATTGATCTCCCAGTTCCTTAGCCTTTATGGTGTTGCAGATATCAGAGCTTTTATCTGTTCTCTACAGCCTCAAAAGCAAGGTGTATTTTAAATTAAAGTGGGAGTTGCCACAGCTGCATGACTTGAAGACTTTGGGTCTCAAGTAGAGTATCACAGTGCAAAACTCCAAGTTGCATAACTGTTGGCAACACTCTGCTTTTTCTGTTGTTCCTGACTGCTAAAATATTGATTTGAGAGAAGTGTAAGTTCACATATACTGCCTTTTCCTCTGCAATCACTTTTTACCCCTTTCCAAAATCAGTTAATTCTCTCTTTCATTTAGTTCTCTATATCACCAGTTCACTTATCAGAAAAAACAATTTCCCAGGCATTCCCAGCCAAGTCACTGGGAACCTACAACTGTCTCCAGTCCCATACCAAACACATCCACTCAGCTTCTTGCACCAGGACCCCCTGAGGTACCTGAGAGTTATTCCAGCTCTACTTTGGGCACTACATCCCTTTGGCAGGAAGTAGCAGAAGCCTCCAGTGGAGAGAAGCATAAGGGAAACAGCCAGGTACCTATAGCCTGTGAGATGTGAGGTCAGGGGCCTTCCCTCAGGACAAAAAGTTGTTGGAAGCCCCTAAAAAAGGAACCTGTGTTGGAATAGCAAGGTCCAGACCTGTCAGAGATACCCAGTGTGTGAGGGATAGATTCACCTACCAGCCTGCCCAGACTTCACAGTTGCTTTGCCAGTTGTTAGAACATCCTGCGAACACACAGCAACCTTTTCTTCTAAGTAGCTGTTTTGTGTTTTGCATACCTTTCAAGGTGGCAGCTCCTATGAACAGGTCTCTGCGGGAGCCCTTGGGCACTCAGCACAGGTGTCTGTTGCTTCCCTAGTGCCACTCTAATGAGTTTAAATATCAAACAGCTTAAAACATACAGAGGTTTTTCCCACAAGGGATGAATAGTCAGTGTTTTACATTCACTGGAGCATTTCAGTCAGTTTTAATCACAACAGAATATGTTTGCATCTGGTCCCAGCCCTCTGAGTCCTCCCTCAGTACTGTGGAGTAATTGAAGAATCTGATTAAAGTTAATTATTTTAATTGCCCATTGACTCAGGAAGATTTCTGATAGCACTGGGTAGGATCTGATCTGCAAAGGAAAGGCCTTGTGGATTGTCTGCACTAGCACGGATCACTACCAGTGGTGTGAAGGGTGCAAATGAAACACCATTAGCATCCTGCAAGCACTGTGTGGGTTACAGCAGAGAGAAGGGTGAAGCAGGGTGGGAAACATGAGACATATTTTTATCTGAGTGCAGAAGAAAGAACGTGTGCATTGTGCCACTTTGGCTGTGATGCATTTGGCCTTGTTATTAGTCCACACAGTGTAATGTCACGGACCTTGTTGAGTCTCCCATTTGATGCAGCTGTGAGTGAAAGCACAGGGTTCTTCTAGGGCTTGAAGCCTGAAATACGAGAATTGAAACCCTATATATTCAGTAAGGTGAAATACTTAACACCTCACCATTCCAAAAGCAGCATTTTTGCTGGAGACAAATGACGTTTTACTAATTAGCTCACCCACATGAAGCTTGGAAAACTTTGTATTCTCTGCCCTGCTGATCCTGCATTGGCTTTGGCACATCACTTGGGCTGCTCTATTTCTCATTTCCCCTCTCTGTAAAGAGTGAACATGCCTTCTTAGGACTGTGTGAATTGCTTTCATGATGTGTGAGCATGAAAATTCATGTAAATACACTGGTGTAATGACAGAAAGTGCAAAGGCTTTTGTGATTTTTTTTTAATTTTTTTTAATAGATAACAGTATAGTATCTATGGAATCAACCACTTCTGACAATGGAAGAAAAATAAACCAGAAAACAGTAAATTGAACAGGACCACTTTTAGGTTAGTGACACTAAGGAGAAGTTTGCTGTAGGGTAGTAGGGTCTTCTAGGAGAGCATTGGCACATGCTTGCAAACCTCTTAGGCTTCATCTAGATGTTTGTTACTAGCCCCTGTGGCAGAGAGGCGATTGGAGAAGATGGACTTCTGTCAGGCCTAGGCTGGCTGTATTGTAATATTCCCTGTGTGTAATGAGAGCAAGTTCCAGAAGTTTGAAGCCTCTATGGGTCCTATTTATATAGTATAAACATCCTTTTTCTATTAGGTCTGATAGGTAAGCACTCTCTTGCGTTTTCCCATGTTTGGTCAATGAGTGAAAGTGCTTTTAATACTCCTTTTAATTTGATTAAGTGCAGATATAAGAAACAGAAAAAATACTCCTGACTAAAATGATCTGATTTTTCATTTATTAGTATGAGAGAAGCCAAGAAAGATTCAGGCTGCAACTATTTTGACTATTGACATTTGCCATCCTTTCTGTTTTAGAGGGGCTGAATCTGACTCCTCTTCCTCACACTGCTCAGAGCAGATTTATATCAGTGGGGTCTGATTTACAGTACTCCTCCCACAGGCACTTCTTTTCTACCCGTGCATCTGTACTGCATCCACTGGATTTTTGCCTGATTTATTACCACGTGAACAAGGGCTGCACCAAGCTGTGTGACTCCTGCAGTTAGTTTCAATTTGCACTGATGCAGCTGACAGCAGGATTTGACTTGAATGATCTCACTGTTGCTGTGGCACTTGCATTGTAATTAAAGCCAATGCTGCATCGTTATCTCTTTAGAAATGCGTGCTGTGCATGCACCTCTTGGCTCACTTCTTTCGTCTACAACTGTCTCCTCTTCTGAATAACTCTATTCACAAGCATCATTATGTCGCCGGGCATCTGCTGTGAGGAGACTGAGGTCCAGGCATGGCATGCTGAGGCAAGTGTCCAAACCCTGATTCCAAAGTCCTTCCCACTGTTACCCATTCAGGAGAATGGCACTGAGCTCAGGGAGAGTGTCGGGTGCTTTGCATGGGCAGGCATAACCTGTGCCAGACATGCAAACGGGCGAGTGCAGATGTGGGTTGTGGGGGTTGTGGGCAGCCTGGGCTGTATCCTTGACCAAGAATTCGTGGTGTTGACAGTCTCTTTTGTCTTTTGACTGAGTGCCTCCAAAATGCTCCCCTTTCATCTAGTTTTTCTTCACTGATTATTTCTAAGCACTGCTGTGCAACCCGGCCCAAATTCAGGAGCTGCTGATGCTGCAAGTGGTGTTGGTAAAGCTGGCTGTAGGAATGGACAAACCCAGCAACTCCCTGAGGGGGCAAAAGACTGCCAGAGCAGCCCCGTGTAACAGTGACTAAGTGTCCCCAAACCTCTCAGTGACAGCAGAAGCAGCAGCTCAGGAGGTCCCTTGTCCCCCCCAGCTGTCTGTCTCAGCACTGCCTATCCTTTTCCCATATCCAGAGAGCCAAGACACGCACCTAAGGGTTTTGAGAAATCATCTAATCACCACCCCTGTACACCTGCCTGATCAAGATTACTAACCTTAATTCTCCAGGCCTTTCTCCTCTACTGCTTGTAACTTACCATTTTTTTTTTATTTTCATCTTTATTTCCCATACTGTACCAAAATGATGTGTAGTGAAACATTTGTTCAGATAAATAAGGGAAGGTAATCACTTTCCTCCCTGAGCACATGCTCTCTTTTGTTCCAAGTCTTAATTAAAATGATACTAAAGGAAGCAAATCAATTAACAGATACCTTACAAGATGCTTTATTCACTTACACATGTACACACAATTACTTACAAGTATCACATTACTGCTTTAGTTTATCTTTTAGCAAATGGTGCTAATGAACTTCAGTGTTACTGAAATGGGTAACAAACACATAGGAATCTAGAGAAAGTGTACCAATATACCATTTTTCTCTCAAAATAAATCTTACATTTTGTTATTCAAAATGTGTGGAAAAATTACTATCTGTTTTCCTTTGCACACTTGAAAAATCTACTTTCTGAAGGCCAGAAAAAAAAAAAATATTCAAATCCCTTCAGTTACAAGTACTAAAGTAGCTATTCTTTATAAAAACAAAATTCTGGTATCAGCTCTCCCTTTAATGTGTAGGGTTAATTGCAGCTCTTTATGATCTGAAAGTTGATTCCTGGATAGGAGGCTCTGGTTTCCAATGATTCTTTGAGTGATATTTCTTAATGATACACAGAACTTCTAGGTTAGACTTCATTCTTACAATTGCTTTTTTTTTTTTTTTAAGTTTGTTGGATTAATAAATTGATTACATCTATTGTATTAGTGAAGAATTGGAAAGAACTTTATTGTTAGGATCTGCCACATGGCATAACTGAGAGCAGATACGAGGTATAAAAGCTTACTTTAAGAATGTATGTTAGATGAGAGGTTAAAAAAATCCATGTCTATAGACATTGGCCTGAGCTAAAAGTTTATGAAGATCCAATTTATTTACAGCTTGTGGTCTTTGGATCTGGATAATGGTTATTTGTAAGGTGCAATAAAATAGCATCAACATTCTGTTTGGAGCCATCCTGTAATGCTACAACATAATGCTGTAATCCTCTGCCTGTAAAATATTGGGACATTACTTAACATTGTGCATGCCATCTACCTGAGCCTCCCAAGCCTTTAAGTCCTGCTGGGTTTCCTGAGAGAAGCTGTAGGAATAGCAGAGGATGCCCAGCGTGGCATTACTGCTGGCCGAGTGCTCCCCGAGCTCCCACAGTTGGGATTTGCTGCCCTGTCTTCACCAGCTGAAAGGAAAGCCTGGCTTGAAATACAAAAACCTTCCTGCTTTTCTCACACCTTGTAATGGCAATATGTTACATACAGCATTCTTGGAAGAAGAGGATTAAATAGAATAGAATCTATAGCATTGTTTTCTGAAATGAGACCAAAGCCACAGGCTCACAGATATGGTAAAAGTTGGGAAATGTTTACAAAGGAACTTGAGTTTACACTATTTTAAATTATTTAAACTATTCTAAATGTTCTGAGACAAGCTATAATTTTTCTTTTTGTCACTCCCACTTGTAAGAAGCTTGTAATTGGCAAGCAATTTTGATGCAACCGAGTACGCTGGAATACACATGGCTAGAGCAAGAATGAAGGTTCTGTGAGAGTGAAATTATTCGCAAATTCTAATTGTACTTAGTGCATTTTCTTACACTAAAAAAATAGGGATGGGTTAATTCTGGAAGGGTTAGATTAGCTTGTTTGTACAGTGTTGACATGAAATGTCAACAAAACATGAAAAACATTATTTCAAAAGGAATTTTTCATTTTAAATGACCATTTTAAATGGCTGAAATCAGCACTAACACCTACACACAAAAGACATCAGTCCTAAATCTAAAAAAGATAAAACTTTAAAATGGCTGAAATGTTTTTCTATTAACACAAAATATATATTTCCTGAAAAAATTGAGAAGCCTTGTGTTGCTTCAACCTCAAATGAATGATTTTCCAACTTGGCGTGGTCATTATTAACCTATCTTGAAATATGGGTGTGATCATGAATTCTGCTCCTGAATTATATTGTTACCTTTTTTATTACCTTGTACTTAACTGATTTTAGAAATCAATCATATACTTATCACAGACTAAACAGAATCTATTAACGAACAGAGCTCATCTATTTTATTTTCTTCATACATTTTCCTCACATACATGCTGTTGGGCATTGCAGGCTTTTTGGGTGCAAGTGATTGAAGTTAGCATGCACAATAAGCTCTTCCTGTAATCGATCAATCAGCCTTTCAACTAAAGAACAAAGAAAGGAATTGGTACTGGTAAGACTCCTGCCTGTGCACAAGAGACTTCTATTGATCCTCAGACCAGGTAACTGTTGATTGCAAAAGGGTTATTGATCTTTTGTACTTAGGTTTTCCAGTACACGGATGTCATCTCTGAAAAGAAAGAAAAATCACAGGTTAACAGTAACTCTCTGGCTTTGGTTTTACATAACATCATTGTAAAAACTGAGCTGGGAGATGCTCAGATAAAAATCACAGGAATTCAAGAAAATTAGTAATGGAGCTGCTGGAATTACATTCAGGAACTCCTTTCACTTAGCCTTTCTTTTGCTAGGAGTTTCTTTGCACCTTATAGGGTATCTGTTTTTTTCTGAGTGCCTTAACAGAACAAATGCATGATTGTGGCTGTTGTGGTGGCTTCCAGACGCCCTTGTCACTGCCAGGTAGGAATCCATTAGCAGCAAGCAATGCGTTTTAGAGTAGCATCCTACTGTAAGAACTGCTCCCTGTACTGCAGGCACCAGATTATTGTCATTTGGGGTTCTTCCCAGTATTGCCTTGCCACAGAAGTGGGGAGGAAATGAGCAGCTCCTGGATCCCTGTGGTGGCTGCATCTTTCTGGAAACTTAACACTTTGAGTACTGGCTAATGTGGGGGCAGCTGCATTGCAGCTACATAGGGAAGGCAGCCTTGCAACCTGCCTGGGCTTTATGTTAAGGGTATTCCAGGTATGCAGCTGGGAAGCTGGAGGACGGAGCAGTTAAATTACCTGCCTAAAGCCACACAGAGTGTCTGGCAGAACCAGGGTGTCAGCAGGAGCTCAGGGTAACCCCACAGCCTTTACTGCTGTGCAACCTTTACCTATGTGAATGTGACTCTACAGCTTCTGTGTGTCTGCCCGTCACTCCACCTCCCTGTGCCACCAGCAATCCCCTTCCCCCAGAACATACCTGTTTTGGCTTGATCCCATGTTTGACCTGCAAAATATAGAGTGAGATATTAATTGTGACCTTCAGAGCAGTAATCAAAGCTGAGAATTCAAATGAGCAACACATTTGGGGAAATGCAGGAACTTTTTTCTCTTTTCTTCACTGCTCTTAATCTTTTATTCAGTTTTACTCCATCTAGTGTCAGCACTTGGGAATAAGATCTTGTCTTGCAGCCCTTGACTTATTTATATTAGATCTTACTCCTCCACGGGGAAATGCAATTCATCTTAGTCCCATTCCTTCAACACTACTTAAGTATCTCTGGTGTCTTCGCTAAAGAAAGACGTCACAGGAGATTTGGTGGGCAGGGACATGTTTCACATAATTTGCCTCCATCTTTTTTCCTTCTTTGAGACAAACTTTGTCACACACGTATTTTAGAAATCTGTGGCAAAAATTTCTGTTTTTGTGAAATTCACTATCCTAACTGTTAGTGTTTGAAAGATTCTGATTCTCATCTTTCTATGTGCAGTTTGAACTAGGCACACTGTCCATGGGAGACCCTATGGTGAGACACAGATAGGTTGGAATCAGAGGGATTTTTTTCTGTTCTGCTCCATTTCCTCCCTTATTTCCTTCTCTCCAGTTTGGGGCTGGGATGAGTCAGCACAACTCTAAAAGGTGTCAGTGTATGCTCTGTCCTGCAGCACTTTCCCAGCTAAGTTCCCATTCTGCTTGCTTTGCCCAGTCCTGGTCTTCCAGGGTATCCAGGAAGGTATCTGCTGAAGTGCAAGGACAAAGGCTCACCCGTACCTGCCTGCTTGCCTGCAGCCCAGTGACCACACTGGATGTACCTGGGTGATGGCTCAGCTCTCCTTTGCCTGCACCCATCTAGCACTTCACAGACACAAGGAATTTCTTTTAGTGAGACAGCTCTGACCTTACCCGGGAGGTAACAATTATGCAGCAATATATTTCAGCGGGTTCCAGATTGTGGCAGCTCTTTCACAGAAAGGAGAGACATTTCAAAACATAATCAGGGGACCTGATATAGGCTGTGCTTATGTACTTGTCAGAAATTTCTTCACACAAAATAACAGATTTAAGCCTGTGAACTGCTACACACATTTTTACCTGTCTGGTAGCCATTAAAAAACCCCACAACATTTTTCCCTCTTCTAACAACAAATTAATACAGAACAGGCCACTGCAAAGTGAATTAAGCTATCTGAGGTGAATCAGTAATGAATTAGGTTCAGGGATGCTTGCTTGATCCCTTCCCTTGTCTGTGTCAAACGACAAGAAGCTGGCAGGGAACTTCTAGGAAGGGTATTGTCTTTCAGTGCCATTCCTAAGTGGCCTAATCCTAAGTAACTGAATTCTCTGCATATAAGAAGAGCAAAGAAGAACTGGTTGGGAGACTTCTCCTCGTAGCCCAATCAGTAAGTCACCTAAAGATAGTGGCTTTCTTGCTGATGCTTTCAGGCAACTTTCCCACTGTTGACAATGCCAGTTGCTGCAGGAAAGGCCAGACCAGCCTTCCCTAGCACCTCAGCTGTAACACTTTACCACTTCCCCTGTGCCAGAAGTCCTTGAACAGCCTAATATGTCTGCAAATTATTTTTATGTTCTATCACATTGATTTTTTGCAGGGCCAGTTCCCTGAGGCAGTGGAGATGTGTGGCTGCCTGACCAGAACACAGAGTTGTGCTGGGAAATAAGGGGAAGCAAAGCAAGCCTTTCTCTAGAGATGCGACACTCCGTTGATCCTATGCTTTGCTCTCCTCCAGAGAGTCACAGAAGCTCATTCAAAAGAACCAGTTCACAAGCACGTTAAAAAGCAAGTTTCTGCGTAAGGGAGTATTTATTCTTCAGCACTTGGCTCCAGCATCCAGCCCCAGCCTCCACCTCTCCTGTGCCAGCATAGGTGTTTCAATGTCTGTGTAGTAGATCAGATTTGGGAGTGGTCCAGGTGTTGTTTTAATGCACACACACAAAAAAATAACCTACTCACTTTTCAGGCAGTGATTTTCTGGTTTTTTCCTTTACAAGACCATACATCAAAGCTGTAGGCCTCTGCAAAGTGTCTTTAAACCCCATTTAAACCCATATGGAAAGTCTTTAAGCCCATAAACGTCTGAGAACTGCTGAGAAATACACCATGGATCCCCAAGCACTTGCAGCCTACAAGGCAAAAGTCAGCATCACTTGGTGATACTCACTCATTTCTTTCAGCTTGCTGTTTGTTCTCTGGCGCCAGGTTGTAAAAGTGCACATGGAATATGGAGAGTAGATGATTATAAGCAACCATCAGAAGAAAAACAAACAGCTGTGATCATACTTAGTACAGATTAGAAAGTTGAAGATCAGGGAATTGAAATAAAATTATCTGACAGACTATACACATGATCTTTAAAAAAGATCTGTAAATCACTTTATTTTATGGGATGTCACTGAAAAAGGCTCCTAGGAGTCAATCTGAAATCAGTAATTCCTTTTTCATAAGTTTAGAGTGAACTTGTGTGCAGAAATGGAATGTGATACAGGAAAATCTGTGAGTTGGAATACACAGGAGCTCTGACTTGATCCTGCTCTTTTCAAAGACTCGTGGCACTCTGAGTCTCTTGCATCAAAAGGCCTTGGTTTGGTTTGGTTTGGTTTTAAGCTGTTGTTTAGCTACCATAGCAGCTTTCATTCCTATCTAATCCCATGTTGTCAGCTCCCTGACAAGCCCTAGTCAATACTCAGTCTGGTTGGCAGACAGGTGCTGCCAGGGAGCAGGAGGCTCTGTGCTTGGTGACATCCAGTATTTGAGTTGTCCTGGGTGTCTGTTGACAGCAGTGAAGAAGGTACTCTTCCAGAAATATTTCTGATTTTTTTTTTTTTTATCCAGACTTGCAGAAGCTCCAGGGAAAGGTAGAATTACTCGTTTATTGCTGTAATCAGTTGCACCAGCAAGTGTGCCAGCAGAGGCCACGATGGTTTGGAAGGAATTGCCTCTGACAGGTGTCCGAATATTACCAGGAAAGCATTCTCCTGACTCAGCAGGTTTCGCACCAACTCTTACAATCAAATTATTTAGAGCTATTCAAGACTAGCCTCAAACAGTTGTGCAGAGGAGTAGGAAGGAGTAAGGATTCCTCTCTGTTTGGCAGCTGTGAAAAGGTCAACCACAAAGGCAGCCCCTAGATCCGAAGGGAGCACAGGCATCCTGGGCCAGATCCCCTCCCAGGGAATGTGGAGGGTGGCCAGGGAGTAGCAAAAAATAGCCAGAAGCGTGGCTCTGCCCATCAGGCTGGTAGCTGGCATTAGTGAAGTATGCTGTATCCTGGTAACGGGTTTAATGAATTAATCTCACCCTAACAGTTTGGGCATGCTTATGTATATATATATAACTGTCTCTCAGTGTGTGTCTGTATACAAAGTACTCCCTCAATTCAGGAATGGTGCTAGGAGGAGCTGAGAACCTGGAAGTGCCTACAGGGTGTTCCAGTGCTGCTTTTCAAAGCCTGCTGTCCCCAGCATAGTGCAAATCTTAGTGTCCTTCATTTTGGAGTGTGTGATATAAAGATTAATTTCATTTTAAGGAAAGGGTAACCTGAGCCAGTGACTTGCCCAAGGTTGTTCAGAAGAACAAGTTTAGCTAAACAGGACAGTGACAGAACTTGATAGAAAAGCCAGTTTATTGCTCTAGTCACTGGTGACTATTACCTCGACACAGAATGGGTAGTGACATTTTGTTTATGCAAATGTGTATGTGCAAGGAGTTGAGACAGACATTTTTGCTGAGATCACTTGCCCATTTTTTAACATTTACACACACACATGGAGTTGTTTAGGCCATCTCTGCTCATACTTAAGTAATTTGCAATAGCATGCATTATTATGGCATTTGTGCAACTTTTATATATTTTCCATTAAACTCAGTTCCAAGGATGCATGCTGAGAAAACCTAAGCAGCCAATACAACCTTCAGTCTATCACCCACCCAGTAATCCCTTCAGTGTTGAGCAAGGAGTTGGGCCTGCTCCAGAGTATCAACAGGGCCAGACTCATCCTGTGCAGGTGGGATCTACTCAGTGAAATGCAAATGCACTTCTGCCTAAAGGGACTGTAGCTCTCCAAGTTGTCTTTCACTCCCGTTCTCACCACAGTTGTTCACTGCTGGTATCTGGCCATGGTGGCAATGTGAAGGGAGGCTCTGCAGTCAAAACAGACTACACAGGAATAATTTTTGATTGATTTTATAAGGCTTACTTATGAAAAGGCTAAGTGTCTTTGCTTGCTCTATGTTTCCTTATTTCTAAACCACTAAAAACTTATGAAAACTTTGTTGACATGACGACTGGGTTGTTTGCAGAATATTTTACTTGGCAGAATGAAAGACCTTCTGAAGGTCTGCTTGGAAAAGCAAGATTGGCAAGTGAAAGAACATCTTACAGTATAGCTGAGGGAAGTTAAGAGAATCCATTCAAGTCTTTGTATCCCAGAGGTGTCAAAGATTCTGCTGAATTACATGACTGGTCTGATACAGATCCAAGAAGATGAAACTGACTTCATAGTTTGAAAGGAATACTCCTGGAAGAGGAAAAGGAAAAAAGAGGCTTGTTTTAGGAGAGTAAAGATAGATGCAGGATAGATGCAGGCAACTCAGTGGCTCTAAGGAAGTTGAGGATTACTTAAAAAATCCAGAAAGTTATCTGGAGTACTGGAAATTTACAGAGAACAAGAGTGCATGTAGGGTACAATTAATTTTTTCTCTCTGATGCTTCACTTCTGTTGTTGCAAGATGCTTTATGTCCGTGCATGAGAAAGTTACTTCGAACTGGTCACAGCTCCTGTAAGGAGGAACTGAGTACTGAAACTTGGTTTTGCTTCCTCCACAAGCCCAGAAAATACCTGAGGCTCACATGAATGGAACTTTGGAAGATGAAGACTCAGGGCCAAAGGGTGCACTCAGACATCCCTAAAAAAGGACAATGTTACAGTCAGTCTCTCCACGAGCAGAGGTCTGCAAGGTATTGGGGAAGGTGTGGGGAAGGTGTGGCATACTTCAATTGTGTAGTCCTCCATGTGGGAAGAAAGAAGCAGACACCTTCAGGCTAGAAGATGAGGGGTGAAGAAAACCCAGGGGGCACTGGGAAAGAGAGTCAGGATGGAGATGGGACAAGAGATGGACTAGGATGCAACAGAGCTCTGCCATTTCTATTAGCTGCAGTGATCGGTAGGCAGGCGAAATCTGGATAGAGTTTGAAGCTCTTTGGTATGGTATCTGGTGCTTTTTCTTCTCTGCTTTCCTGTATCCCTCTGCTGAACCTTGCTCTTTCCAGACCTGATAATGTTTTCTTTCTATGGCAGAAATGCCATGGCTGCACACAGCAAGGGAAAAACTAAGCTGACTGGGGAGGGAACTGGTGGGCTGGGGAGGATCCACTGGGGTCTGGTTTTGTGGCAGGGAGGTTCAGCTGCACTGCAGTGTGCACTGCCTTCTGCCAGGTGTTTTTCTGGCAGGTTTGGTCCCTGACAGCTGAAGCTCTTGTTTATGTTTGGTGTTGGAAAGCATCTGGGAGGATTTGATCCGTTCCAGATACTGTTCTGCTAAAGCAGAAATATGAGACACCTCAGGAAGAAAAAAGTGTGCTGTTCATCTTCAGTTGATAATGTTTGTTAGTGCTTTGTAGCGATAGACAAATCAGTGGTCGCATATTTTGTGTAATGAGTTATTGATTTCATATCTCTCTGCAAAGGTATCCAAAAAATCCTATTTTAACTTTTTTATGGGGGTCTTAGCAAGAAGACCACAGCTTGGATGAAGTTTAGAGAATGAACTAGTAACATTCCAGGTGTCTCCAGGCTAAAAAGTGAGATACTTTACTGCTGGGAAAAATGTCCTCCTAAAGTCAGATAAGTGCAAAGAAAACATCTGTCTCCAAGTCTGACATATTTCCATAGAAGGGAATTGCTTCATTGAAAAGTAATCAAAAATCATAACAGTTTCTATAATATGGCTTGAAACAACAAATCCTACTCCCTGTTTTCCACTTTCTTGGTATAAAATCTTCTCTGAAAAAGGTATCTTAGTTCCTTGGATTACAAACTGGATAGATAATTCCTTTGCAGATTTATTTTCAGCATTGTGCTATTTCAAGTACTTTTGCCATTGAACTTGTCTATAGTAGAGCAGCAGTATGTGCTTCTATCTTAAGCAGATATGATTTCAATGGATAGTAGAGCAGCTAAGACAGCATCACTGCCTGGCTGCAGGATGAATGTATAGTGTTACGTGTGAACAGCTGACACAGTATGTGAGTCCCTGCAATGCATTTCAATGCCCAGCATCCTGTGCAATCTGTGGTCTCCATCTTGGCCTTTTTTCCTTGTGCATCACTCTTCCAGTGGCACCTTCGGACAAGGACAAGGTCTTTTTTTTTTTCTTTTTAAATTTGTATTTACTTACAGATTTTGATTTGTAAATTTTGGGACCATTTTCCAAAGAGCTCCCACTTGTGACTTTCTCAAGTACCCACCTTATCATCAAAACTAGATCTCCAGTAAAGCTTATTTGTGAGGTCACATTCTGGTGACTAGAGAGGTTGTGTTTCTCATTTGCAGGTGATGGTATAAATGATATGACTTGTGCCTATGTTTTTGGCTTCCTGTTTGTTAAATGATGCATTCTGCAATTCACAGTGTTCCAGACCAAGCTGGACTACTTAGATCAGAAAGAACTGCTCTCACCTCTAAAACAAGACATTTGTCTTTCTATCTGACTTCAAACCAGTTTGAAATACATGAAATTTTTAGATCAGATTTTGATCAATATTTCTGCCTATCAGGTTACTGACCTGAACATGACAAATGCTAGGGAAAAGCCTCTTGGTTCAGGTGTTTAGGCTATGACAGTTCTGCTAGTTGGGAAAAAATGCTGCTCAATATTCAAGTCTGCTTATGATTGCCCAAACCTAGTCTTTGCCATGCCATCCATCTCTGATGTTTATATTTTCAAAGTAGAGGATTTTGCCTCCTATGCAATTCATGGCACTGTTTTAGAGTTTTTTTAGAGCAGACTAGAGGCTTTCAAGGTATAAAACCTTCTCCATTCACCTAAAGAACACTACAATTCTCAAAAGTATCTTGTGTTTCTCAAGCACAGTCTAGCAAAGGCCAGAGAAGTCAGTCCCTTAGAATTCAAGACAGAAAATACGAGAGAACATCTAGATGAAGCTTTCGGTAGGAAAAGAAAATCACTGATACTTTGCAAGCAGCTCCCAAATTCCTCCTCTCTTCCATCAAGCATCTGAATAATTTGTGTCTTGCATTTAAAGCCTGATCTCCTGCTGGGTCCTTTAGAACCCAGTGAGTAGCATGGAAAATTCTGGTGTGTGCTGTTGCCTGGGACATGTTGACAACAGGTTTATTTGCAGCAGACTTAAAATATGTACCTTTTCCCTTTTAGTAAACGTTTTCTACCTCACCACCCTTCTTGCCTCTGTATGTCTCTTTGTCTCATGTCAAAATAAATCTGGCTGCCATGCCTGTAGTTAACTCAAAATATTGCTAGCATTAAATGTGCCCAGACATTTTTATGAATACATTAAACTTGCATGGAATTTTTAGGCATTATAATTTACCAAGCTTACACCAAGATGGCATTTGATACTGACATGAGCTATTAATTAAAAAAGAGGACGTTAAATAATTGTCAGTTGACATCTAAATTACTGTTCTGTTGGCTGACAGAAGCTTGCCTCAAGGCTCTCTCTTCTCAAGTGTTAGTAAATATCCCATTGAGTTTAAGGGCATCCCATTGTGAATTGATTGGTTAAATCTTAACGTTATATACCTGACTAAATAAAGCAGTAAATGCTGTTAATTGTTTCACAATGAGCTGTCAGTGTCATGTAGGTGTAGAAACACTTGTGTTTGAAGTATTTGGGAAACTATCAAGGGAGACACATAGGAATGCTTCCTGACATTACTGGGAATCTGTTCTTGCAATGTGTTGGTTAGCTTCAGTACTAGCTAACCAGGTTCTAACACAGATGATGACTATCTGCATCAAGGCTTTCAACTGGTAGGAGGCTGAGCAACTCCATCAACTAAGAAAGTACTGTGCTGGGTCATACCCACTCAGAGTATTTCCTAGCTACGGAAACTACTGAGTGACTTAAGGCACTTGTGGGAATAATGATGTGAAATTTTAAACAAAATCTGGCTGAAGGTGAATTTGGTGAGTGTTCTAACAGTTGGATTGAGGTTTTTTTCCTGAACAAACTTTAATAATAATAACTAGTAAAGTAGAAAATGAAGTTATCTGCAGAAGATATGCCAGTTCTCCTCTCCTATCCTAAAAGGGCAGTGTCTTCATTAACACTGAGGGTTTCAGGTTGCCTTATTAACAATGAGGGATTCAGGATGGCTATAGGGTTAGTTGGAGCAAATTTAAAACCAGTGATTTCAGATAATGGACTCGACTTTAATAAAGAGTTTTCTAGGACTAGTCACCAGTCTAAAAATTCCATGAATTAGAATTGCCTACAGAACTGCAGGAGGTAGCTAAAATCAACTTAATTACCATATATGTCTCTGGGGACCTCAATAAATGGGAAACTGTGACATAAAACCATGAATAAAAATGAACAGCTTGGATTTTATTGAGGAATCTCCTCCTGTAGCACTTACACTGCAGGTACTCAGCACAAGTAATAAATATTTCAATGTTTTTTTCAGGAAATAAACTGGGAGGAATTGTGGCGGCTTTGTATTTGTGATAGTTTGGGGATATTTTTTTTCCCATTACCAATGTTAAGAATGGCTACCCCATATACATCTCCTTTCAAAGATACACAACTTCAACCAGTTAGATGAAGAATGTCAGAATCCAAAACATGGCATATAACCTCTTTCCTTTGGTCAAATGTGGTCTTACAATGAAGACATGCCAACATGTGTGAGAGTTCTATGGAAGGCTACCACATACTTCAGGTATTACATTTGCTATAAAGGTCTAGGTCCTTCCCTTAACATATTTCCATTAGAAATAGGCCAGTTTAACATGTCAGCACAAACTCTAACATCTGGGAAGGCCTTACCCTGAAGAAGGTTAGGAGGAAAGATTAAAAAAGTACACTGAATTGTGTATGTTGTATTTCTTTTTGATTTTCTGTGTATACATTGCTTGGGTTGCAGAATGATGGTGCAAGGCCAACCAAGTTCTGCAACAACTGTCTGTGATGTAGAAAAGTATAGCTTTGTTTATAAAACAAAGCACCATAGGTAATCCCTTGCTAAAAATTGATGCTGGCTTGAAGATATCTGCATTTCAGTAATCCTACTAAGTAGTAGTTTATAGGGGCATTTTTAAAATGTTTGCTATGGCCCTGATAGTATTTTTACTTTCAGAGGTTTCCTCAAAACCAGTAGAAGCCTATACTGTTTCCACATATTAATACCCGCATTACAGAACCTCTTACTGACCCATCAGGGAGTGATATAGAAATAACCTGAAGTGAATGAGAACAAAGATTTTGAGTAAATTACTCACTACCACAGCAGAACTGAAAAGTACAACTGATTAAGAAGTGACGGTAGATTTCTAATTGTTTTCTACTTAACCAGAAAAAATGTAATCTTTAACATAAATAGTTTTGTCCCAAAACATTGTGGAATTAGAGCTTCTCTCATTGGTCAGTGTCAGTGGGCTCTCAGGTAAAATGTTTGTGTGTTGTATCACACTTCTAGCCTTAAGAATTTTGTCATGAAACTGGAAACTTCACTCTACCTGTTGGCAAACACCTGGGACAAGGAATCATCAAAGGGGTCAAAGTAATGTCATCATTAAAGATGTTAAATTTTGCTTCCATGATAGTCAGTCACTTCCCCTAGAAAAATCAGAGGATGGTATAATAAATGTTCTGACTAATAATTTCAGAAGGGAAATATGGCACATAATGAACAGCAAGGAAAGGTAGAAAGTCCAGTGTGGAACAGTTCATAGATCATACTATCTGCCTTTCATCCAGGCAGTAAATCTGCCTTCTGTGCCTATTCTTCTCTTTGTCCCTCTCATCCCCTTATTTCCTTTTCTCTTGACTCTGGTCTCTGGCTTTTCTGGTTTAACTTAGCTCTTTCTCATGACCCTCCCATTCATTGCTCTGTCTATACTGTCCTTAATATGCCATAAATTTTACCAGGTATTCTGTTTGCTCCTCTGAACCTATCATAGTCCTAATCTATTTTAGGTTAATACACAGAAATTGTCAGAGTCTTGTCAGAGAATAGTGTATTATTAGAAAGGAAATATTTTATGAGAGTTGTCTGTGTTAGGTTGGGAAGTGTCTCCCTGGGAAAATAACAGATGCTTCACAACTGGGGCCCTTCTCTGTTGGACAGGCAAAATATTGAAGTAGTTGCTGCAAGGGGTGCCCTTACTTTGATCTTCATTTCAGTGTTTACATACACTGTGCTCTGAGGAATGGCTGCGATGGGAACATCCTTCTACCTAGCTCTCTGAGAGAGGCCAAAAGCCTCTTCTGAGGTCATTGAGTACACCTCCTATCTTCAGTTCATGAGAATGCTGATTAATTAATGTTTGGGATTTTTTAATCACTTATAAAACGTCTCAGAGGGACACAAAGAAGTGTCCACATTTGGAGGTTACCCTGAGCCAACAGACAACTTACAGTCCAGAGTCTCTATTCCTGTACATCTCCTCCCCATTGCCTGCCCTTGGAGGAGAGGCAGAGTGGCCATTGTCTAAGCAGTCTGGCACTGCCTCTTCTCCTGGTGACCAGTCAGGTGCTCAAAACCTAAAATGACCATACTGTTTCTGGGTAAGGGGGAGGAAGGTGAAGGGCAAAGATGCATCCCTTTCAGCAGGAATGATCACTGCATGACCTTGACCTGTAAGAGCCTGGAGGGATAGGAATTCTCCGAACTGAGATCCAGAAACAGTAACCTTTGATGAAGCCATTTACCCAGAGTTTGCTATTATTATATATAGTATAAACTAAAAAAAAAAAAAAAATCACAAGTGTTTGAAGGATTTTCTTTATGAAAAGGATCTCGGTCTCATGGGATTTCTTGTGTATTTCTGAAATTACAAGGAATTTCCTTTTTCCACACAGATCCACTAGATATCCCAGTCCTCTAGAGGCTTACATGTGTGTTATGTGCAATCATTCAAATGGCAGTCATGGGAAAGCATCATGCAGAAAGAGAGTTAAACGTATGGTTTGTGTATCACATAGGCCTCAGAAAATACGACTCTTACCTTCTATCCATTTTGCCATCTGACTCTAAAGAGAGAACAGGACAATGTGGTTAGTTAAGAAACCAGGAACAGGCTGGTGATAGGCCTGTGCAGAAGTTGTAAGGAGGGAACAAGGAGAACATAGTTACAGCTGGTAAAGATACAGCTACCCTTTCTGAGGCAAAACTTTTGATATTTGTGTGATGCAACTTTCCTAAGGCCCTTCCTGATTCTTCCAGCTGAGATATCTCATGTTCATTTCCTCAGAGCTGTATCTTTGCTAATATTTTGGCTGTTTTGGGTTCGGCTGTAGCACATACCCAGAATATCATGAGAAACAACTTTGAGGCTGTAAAGAGTTGATTATACTCAATCTACAGTTCTAGGCAGTCCATCACTTCAGACATGTTTAAAAGAGTTCTTCTTAGGAAAACCAGAGCTGTTTTACATACACAATTGCTAACACTGAAGCTCACATCTGCTGTATCAGAAGATAAAGAGAACTAAATCTCTGGATAAGGGATCAGGAGCTTTTTTCTTACCTCCAGAGGCATGGTCAAACATTTCGGTTTTGATCATGCAGATTATTACTGCTACAAAACCAATTGATAGGAGTGCTCCCAGAGTAATTCCTATAATAACATATGTGTAATCTGCAAATATTGAAAACAAGTCAGTGACTATACATCATTAAGTAATAAATGCAATCTTCGTGTTTCACATGTGACACAAAGTTTCCAAAGTTTAATGCATCCTTAAAGAATGATAATGCTGAGCCAGACTAGGAAGTTGAGAAGAGTCTGACTCTATTCTTTCAAACCCCTGCGTACCATGAATCCATGTGAACTCGTTGCTAAGGGGCTCAAGGGTGTTTTATGATAATGAACAACTGCAGCCTTTGGTGTGTGCAGGTCTCAGCTCAGTTTTAGAGCTAGGGCTATACTTCTCCCTCCAAAGCAAAATACTCCATCCCCACTCCTTTGCCACTCTGTGTCCTGCCAAACTGTTATTGCACATATCCACCTACTAGTCCCTAGGCTCCTGCCCTGCCTGACTATTCTGCCTCTGTAAGTTTTTGCTGGGGGGAAGCAGGGGAATTTTAAAGTGTAAACTATGTACCATGTTGTGATTTTGCATCAGTATGTGTACATGAGAGTCTGCCTCCATATGTCAGGCAGGAAGGTGCATGTGTTCAGGATCTGTGTTCCAGGCTTTTACTCCCTATGCTTATGATGTTTACCTAAAAGTAATTTAAAGCATCAGTCACATGACAGGACTCTGCTGTACCAGGCGAATAAAAGCAATCAGATGCTTATCTTCTACACATAAAAAATACATAAAGCCTCCTAAAGACACTCAGTTTTGTTACTTTGTCTCTAACTTCCTGTCTGGAAGCAAAAATCTCACCATGAACTCACCTATTTCCTCTTCTGGATTTCCAGAAGCATGTATCTTTGCTCTCCAAAAATCTGGAATGGAAACATTTCAGCCTGTTAGGACATTGAGCAGAATGCTATTTCCAAGGGGATAGTTGATTCTAAGAAAGCTTAAGATAGGATCTGTGGATTCCGGAAGTAGTGAAGTGTTATCAGTCAAATTAATGGGAGCATCCTAGAAACGTGGCCATCATGTGCCACTTTTTGAAGAGAATAGAAAATATAGTTTCAAAATTTTATGTTGTCTTAGCACTGTGTCCATACCACAGTTTCCTCACAGCAAGCCTGAGAGGTCTGTGCAAGAGAAGCTGCTATAAATCAAGAAAAAGATTACAGATGCACTAAAGTTAACAAGACATGCTAACAAGTGAGGATATGGTACATCCCAGCACCCTTTCCAGAAAATATGAATCCCAATCCTGCTTGTAGTTCCAGTCTTCTAAATGTGTTTTATTGCTGTCAGAGAAAAGAGTCTTTTCCCCTTGCAAGAAAACTTTATAGGCTGGGAGCAGTACATATGGCAGCTGCTGGGAACATAGCTGCTTTGCACACAACATCACCTTTTCACTGGCATTCCACCATAGCAGGGAATTGTGAGGGAGTATCATTTCACTGAAACTCAAGTAGAATAGTAATGTTTTAAATGCATCCAGTTTTCCTATTGCTAACGTGTCCAACATTGTAAGTCCCAGCTCCTCTCCTCCACTTCTTGTGGAGATTTTTTTTTGTTGAGAAATATTTCTTATTTTATATAAGCAGAAATGTTTTCACTCCAAAAGCCCCATGACACTCAGAGAGGGAGTTAGAAGGGGTTACACTGGCCATACTAAATGACCAAAATCAAAGTTATAAAGATAAGGCAATTTAAAGAGGAAAAAAAGTCTAAGACTACACAATGGGTGTAAAAAGCATAGCTTCTGTTTTTCCAGATTAAAAACCAGTCTCTGCTCTCGCCTGTGATTTTATTTCATTATAAATTTTAAAAAACCCACCTTTCTTCCATCCCCTTAATTATTCTTTGTGCTCATGTGAAGAATGTTTTAAATTCAAACATAATAAAAGTGATATTGTATTACTTTTATTATCCTAATGATCATAATACATGGACCTTAATGTATGCTTTCTAATGGAATTAAACCAGTGACAGATTATGTGTTTTATGGCAGAAATAATATTTTACATGGAATATTTTACGTAGGTCAGTTTAATATATTGAGATTAAATTACTGGTTTCTTTTTTTAAAGGGAGGGAAATCTCTGAAAACCCACAAGACTAAAGAGAATATTTTCAAGTCATACTTTCAGTATGGTTTTAATTAAGGTTTAATATCATTTAATGGGTGCTGCTTAAGTACCATTTGCTTTTGAAGACTGTGTTAGGTGTCTTCTATTTGTTTCATTTTGGTTTTGGGTGGAAAGAGGTGGATTAACAAATTCAAATAAATTTTTTTTTTCTGTTTGACCTCGATCTCATCTTCAGTTTAGATTTTCTGGGGACATAGGCAACCCTCCTGGTTCAAAGCAGTTAGAAAAGATGCCTTAAACTCTGCAGTGCTCTAATCCTAGTGCTAGCTTTCTGACTCCTTATGTCCGTGTATGGGGTTTAGACTAATTCCCACATCTTGAACAGACCCTCTGGACTTGGAGAATATATGCTTCTGGGTGGAAGAGCCTTGCAGATGAATTTGATATCTCTTCTTGAGTGACTTGTGGATCATTTTTCAAAGACGCTCGAAGCAACTGCTGGTTGATGCTCTTTCCCCTCTCCCGTGTGCCTGGCTCAGACACAGCGTGAAACTGGCACTGTAAGAGAGATGTGTCCGGCGGGGCTCTGGCAGCACCAGGACGCTGGTGAGAGGTGCGCGTGGATGTCCAGATGAAGGGGGGACATCTTTATGATGTTGTTGGCAGAGAGTCTAGAGATTAAACTGCAGACTGGGTGGGTCCTGCGTTGGAGGTGGGGGGAACGGAGAAAGAGCAACTGTGAATCTGCTGTGGGAGCGTGCGGGAGGAGCCGGGATAGGTGAGGTGTGCTGGAGCCAGGCGTGCCGCTGGGGAAGCTCTTACTGCTGTCTGCAAACACAGTCCTCTGCCAGAGCGGTTACGCCCTCCAAGGTAGAGCTGTTGAGCAAATGATGGACCTGCAAATAATTACACTGCGCTGGGAGCCCCTCGTCTGTGGTGCAACCCTGGGCAGACTCAGCCCTCATCGGATCCGCTGCACACAGAGCTGAGCTAAGCAGAAAGCTGCTTCTGAGCCGCACTGAGGGACATCCTGTTCTCCCCGTTCTCGCTGCGACATTAAGTCTGCTCACGCGGTGCCTTGCCCAGAGGGCAGTGCGGTGAAGAAAATGATGCAGAATGCAATTTGGGCATAAGATCAGGAAGCAAGAATAGCTCCATTTCCCCACCTGATTAGACATTGTAAACAACTCCCAGCCATAACCTGCTGGTAAACAGCAATGTGTGCCTCTTCTTTCTCAGTACACAGCAATTGTCTTAGTCCCTTTGCTTGTTGACTCCTGCTTCTGCGTGACTTTCTTCTCCCTTCCTCCCCCGACTCAGATTTCTTATTGCAGCAGATAATGGCTGGTTCTATGGCACTTCAGCAGCCAGGGGCTTAGCGTCATTTATCTTTGGGGCAGCAAATGGGAAAGGAAGCAAATATCTGAGGAAACTCAGAGACAGAGGAGAAAAAAGGGATGGCTCCCAGAGAGTGTCTGAGCAACTCCAGTCAAGTAAGAAATGATCATGACAACAAAGGGATTACAGGCAATAATCCTGCTGAAAACCATTCCTGAAAATCAGTATATAAAAAATAAAAGGCTGGTATTTAGTTTAACAATATTTCCAGCTATATGTAAATTTAGTAATATAGGCACTGTTGGCATCCGAGCAAACAAGTTCTTTCATTGGAACTCAGAGGCAAAATCTTTCACTTCAGTAATAGATGAGGACAGGAGTCACTCTTACATGGGTACAGAAATTTGTTGAGTTGTAGTCTCTGCCAGGCACCCCTCCATCCAAGGCATATAGCCTGCCTGTACCTTTCCATGTGAACACCTGGAGGCATTTTCCCTGTATCTATTACCTTTTGTTGTTGAACATGCCTTGCTGCTCCTGAGTCTGCATCTCTTTGCTCTAAGTGCTACTGTATTAATATGACTTATCCCATTTGATTGCTGAGCCAGAACTCATCAGTCACTAGAGAGCAGGCATGGCTGATTTCACATTTCTAAGAACAGTTGGTTACCCATATCCTGTGTGGTGGACAGTCTTCATTCCTCTGGACTCTTGGAAGGCTCAGTGGAAGGGTGCAGAGGGCTTGAAGGGCCAACAATAACAGAGCAACAAATTCCTGTGTGTATCCTGAGGCTGGGTAGAGCACTGCTCTAGATCTATGGATAGCTTTGCTTGCAGAAGGTGAGGCAGGAGCAGATATCCAGTGGACGAAAGCTGGAATAGCTGATCTGCACGCCTCGGGGGCGAAAACTGCCCTTGTGGGATTCCCCAAGTGTAGGTGGTGATTTTCTGTGAATGCCTACGTGAAGCAGAGTAGTGTGGGAGGTGCGCATTAGGTAAAAGATGAGGCTTTTGCCACCAGAGGGTGCCTGCCCCCTTACCAAACGTCGGCAATAGCCCAGGTAACCGCTGCCAGCTCCCTCCTCCCCAATAGTTCCCGTTGTCCCAGTGTTTAATAGCACCCCTGCTGACGCTTCCTATCCATGAGCCCCACTTCTTCCCCGCACAAAGTGGAGATGAGTAACCATGAAGTCAGAGACAGATCGTGAGAAAACCCTGCTTTGGGCTGTCAGGGAGCATTAGAAGCAGCATGAGTCAGGAGCATCAAAGTCCTGTAAGGGAGAGTTGCAGAGTCCAGAAGTGGCTTGCACTTAATGTGCACACGGATCAACTTTTCCCTCATACTCTGTTAAAGTAACGTTTTCTATACATTGCCAAACAGCAGCTCGGTCATCTCATCTGCCAAGCTGCAGGTATTTAACTTCATAGTGTCTTCTGACCTCTTAGCACTCAGAAGATGTTAGCTAGAAAATTCAGCAAAATACCCATCTGTCTCAACGAATGTTCTTTCTCCAAGGAACAAAGTTTTCAACAACATACATACAATTAGGCTGGAGAAAAATAAGCCCACCAAGCTCAGGAAAAAAAGCTCTCAAAAGGAATAGGAAAGAAATACATTAGATCACTTACGTAAGAGAAGAAGAAATGCTGTTAGGACCGATATCCAACTTGTTAGTAAGGTCATTATGAAGTTTGGACAGAGTGGTTTCACCAAGTTTTCTGAATTACGCTCTTCAGCAGTGTCTTTAAAAAAAAAAAAAACCAAGAAAACCTAACGCAGGTCACATGGCTCTTGAGAAACTGTGGTCACATCCTGAGTAGTTACATTTGCAAACAGAAGTTTCCTTTTTTGGTTTTAAGTTCAACATATAAACGAACTCACCACTTGAAAATGTTTTATGGAGAAGGTGGACAGCCAACAGTCACAGCCTGATCCAGCTGTTTCTCTCTCTGAGGAGCCTTTAAACACTAATAGTTATTTTTACAGAATTGAAAAAGTCCTACCACAGAGAATTGGTCTGTGCTGAAGTCTTCTAATCCATGAACCAGCGAGTGGATTTTCTGTCTTAGAAGAATCTTCTAAGGCATTCTCTCTCAGTTTTGCTAGCTTTTTTTCTTGAACTCAACATGAATGCTATCATAATGTTTTGAGAAGAGGACTTTTTTGAATATTTCCCTTTCATAATCAGCTTTTTCAGGAACAGAAGAGAAGCAGCTCAACATGGCTGCTAAACCATTGCGAGCAAGTTCCTGGAAAATAACTGCTACCTAAGAAAAATGTCTCAGTGTAGTAGGAGCTGCAAAGCAGGCGCTTACTATCAGATGATGTTTCTGATAGGAGTCAAGTTTATTCTTTGAACCAGAGTAAAAAGCACACATTTTTTTGCTTTTCATGAAAATTTATCTCCTTGAATGAATTAATCTGTTCCACAACTGAATGACAGCAAAACAAACAAATAAATATTAATGCTTTTTGCTAAGTGAACACATTCCTTCAAACTCATTTCAGGCCTATCCTTGAGAGGGAAAAGCACAAGAACATGGGCCTCATTTCTTTGTAGCACATGTCTCTGGAGGGTCTCCATAATGCTTTTACCTCTTGCTTACTGATGCACCTTTCTGCTTTAGAATTGTCCTTTGCTGTCTGATATCTTCAGCTCATGTGGATGCTTATATGCTCCAGTCAAAATAATCTGAAACATATTTTGTGTGAGAAGTTTTAAGAGAGAAAACTCTTGAATATTTCTTTTTTCTGCTGTTGGTGAAGGAATGTCTGAGCAATCTGGTCTCAGCAGAATCTCACGTTTTAAGGCTGGATGAACTATCTGTCTTGCTGAGTAAATTACAGTTGTGAAGCCTTCCTTCTAGACATGTGTTTTTAATGGGACCATTGTACTCCATAAGGAATGATGGTGGCTGGCAAGTGTGTGCGGCCAATGACTGCAGATGAGCGTGATGTTGACAAATGTTAAGTTGCTTTGACAGTCTGAGTGAAAAATCATATTCATGACTTCCAAGCTCTTTGAGAAGGTACAAGCAAAATACAGAGTTAGCCATCAAATAAGACTCTTGAGACACTAAAAATATAAAATATAAAGATGATCCATTTACCCACTGAGGTGGCCTTAATTCCTGGCCTGTTTTGCTGTGTGAAGTGTAAGTTCAACTGACTAAGTATGATAGATGTCATAGAAAGTATTTGTTAATGCTTTGACCAGTAGTGAGTGTTGGTGTGTACATATGCAGGGGTGTGTAGTTCATTTTTGCCCTTAGTTCACTATGGGATCAGAATGGAAAACACCAAAACCAAGCAGACAAAAATCTCTGGAAAAGATCAGGATCCTTGTAAGAAACCTCCAGTGGTTTTGTACCTCATATGTTTCATCTGCAAATGATCCTATGCTCCAAGGTTCATGAAAACCTATTATTATTATTATTATTATTATTATTAGGAACTAACATGAATGTCAACTCTCTTGTTTTGTTTTGGGATTTGGGTTTTTTTTGTTTGTTTCCCCTGGCCCAAGTCAGTGGTCTTAAGTGGTTTTTGTATTTTAGAGAAGGAACAAAACATCTGAGTATTTGGCTGAACTCTGTCAAACTGTTTGGTTTATTCCGTTGCTGGTTCTCCATAAATGTTTCAGAGAGCTTAGCTAGCTGACTGCACACTGCTGACTGTGTATGCTTCACTTTTTCTCATTCACAGCATACTTCCAGTGAGGAAAAGCACTGATCAGAATAAGCCAGGCTTAATATAATCCTGCTTTGTAGTAGGTTTATTCTGATTCTTGACCAAACTGGGAAATGTGGTTTCAAGCACCGTCATCATTATTAGCCCTCCCTCTATTCTTCACTGTCCAGCCACTGGGCAGGATATATATGTTTAATTAATTCTGCTTTTACCTTCGACCTGTAAATAGTGGGAGTAATGTCAGATTTATATGTTATATGAATAACAAGGATTTCTCAGGAGACCCTATCCTGGTGAAAGAGGCTAACTGTAATTTTCAGCTGTGAGTAATTGTATATAATATAATCCTAAATGATTTTTCTTCTGTAATTTCATTAGAGTTTAGAAATTTAATTAGATTTTGAATCACTCTGAAATAAAGTAGCAAAACACCCAGAGACTAAGTGCAGTGGTTATTTTGTCCTCCGAGGCCAGAATTCTTGGTCTCAAATTGGCATGCGTTCATTAGGAGGAAGTTTGCAGAAGTTCTTGATATATTATTGTCTTTCAGAATGGACTCTGAATAGGTCTTTGGAGAGCATTAGAGGAGCACACGATTATTATACAGACTCTTTTTGAGGTTTAAGATCATCTGCCTTTCATATACTTAATAAAAATATGCCTCTAAAGTTGTTTAAGAAACTGTGGAGATACGAAAGATGCTCCTCCAGTGCCTCAGTGCTCTTCCTGGTTTATTAGCAACTCTAGTACCTGTGTATGATGATACAGAGAGGAGTTGTTTGCTTTACTTTAATGATTAGGTAGGTTTATGGTTGTTTTTATTGCTACACATATGAACTGTCATGGTGGCTCTAATTAGAGACACACTAAAATGCTGTTCCTTCTCTTCTATCTGAGGTTCAAAAGAAATCTGTCCTGGCCAACTCTGATTCTCTGTGGAATTCATCCTATGAGCAAAAAATGGACTCAGATGGCACTAAACAGCACAAGGCAAAGATTAATGCAGCAGCTTGTGATAGCACAGGGTGCCAGGATAATTGTGAGTTCGTAAAGGAGATCCTCTTAAAAGATTGTGAGGCATGTAGGTATGCAAGTGCTTGTTTCCTTTTTGTTTTGACTCATGTGACACAGTTTGTTTTTGTGGAGATGCCCAGATATATGTTGTTTAACTAAAAAAGGGATCTGGATATTTAGGAGCAAATTCTCCAAAGCTTTTAGCCACTGTAGGGCCTCTTTTGTCACTGGAGTTAGTTGATAGATCAGGACTACCTGCATGATTTTGTGAGAGTAGGTCCTTAAAAGGCAAAGGATGCAGCATATTGGGGGATTAAGTAGTGAAAAGGAAATTCATATTACTTTTAGCATGGCCACAATATAAGGAACCATAAGAGAGCTATAGACAGCATTAATTAAAGAATTTAACAAAAATGAGCATGGGGAGAGACAGCAAATGTTGTAAAATGAAGAATTTCAGCAGGACAAATGAGACAGACAAACATCAAAAAGGTCTTTAAATAATGGCAAACCAAACTATTTGAAAAGAAAGAGATAACTCCAGTGCAATGGGATGCATGTCAGTCCCAAAGGGAGGAGTCAAAAAGAAATGTCTCAGATGAGCAGAATGTTAAGTTATGCAAACATTTCATCCTTTGTGTTGGCCACTGCTGGCAGACATGGAGTGAAACCTTTCTGTGGTCTAATCAAAGGCGTCATTTCCTTTTTTCCCATAACAGCTCTTGATGAGAGCTCATCATCACACAAATCCAGTCCTTGGGCTCAAATATATACCTTCAGAGTGTAGCTAAGAACATCTGGATTCCTACTGAAAAAGATTCTTGGAAAAAGGTCAGAAGTTTTTGTGCACTTTGCTTGATTGATATCAATGAAAATTGGACAGCCTCAGGCAGTGTGGTGTGTGTGGTTGTGCTGCCTTCCATTAACATGTCATGTCACATCATAGAACAAATTGAAGAAAACATGTTTGGGCTGGTTACTGCTAAAAAATCAAGGTGCTTTTGCTATGGGCATCCGGAAAAAATTGCAACTATGCTTGAAAACTCACAGCTGCACTTCCTTTTCTATTTTCTCCATCTCCTCCTCTGTCAGGACTCTGAGCTGCTGGGACAACTGGAAGGGATTCCACATCTCGGCAAGCAGTAGGATCACAGATGCCGGGTGTGTTAACAAAGGGAAACATGCCTGCATGCACCAATTATTTAATGCTTTCCTCTCTTGACATTAAAAAATCTGTGGGAAAACATTCAGCATTTCACTCCTTTTTTATTCCCCTCTATCTCTATTTCATTTTCAGTGTGAAGGAATGTTACCAAGGTGTTGCTATATTTTAAAAGCATGTTTTCTGGATTTTACTTGGGGGATACTATAACTTGGTCCTGTTAATAACTCAGATGCAAGGAGGCAAAGTAAAAAGCCTTGGGATATTGTGTACTCAAGTCTCTTGTGTACATTGGGAAAGAAACTGCTGAAGTAGTCCAGGGCTCAGCTAGCAGTCTGTTCATTTGCAGATGTCCTGCACCAGATCTTGCTCTGTTCTTTGGTTTATAAAACTGTGTGGTGTCATGTAACTCATGGAAATTACAACTTTTACTGAGCTTAATTTCTTCCATACCAGATGTATTTGGATTATTCATTCAGGTGTTCTGCATCTGCGTGTCATTATTGCTTGCTTCTCAGTGAAGCACATTGTTTTTTGTACTTCTGTTGACTCTGTGTTATGCTGCAGCAGGGAAAAAGGATATTACAACAGAAGGTAATGTCTTCCATGGTGAAGGATGCCCGAAGTTCTGGGAAGCTATATACCTATACCTTTGGGCTTAACACATAGGTATGAGCATATTATGTGCTGGGATGAAACATGGGTAGGCAGACATAAATTGGAGTTGAAAAGTAAACCTTTTTTTAGGAAACATGGCTAATGAGTGTTTGAAAGGTGCATATCTAATATTTGCATGAAAACTGTCAAATTCATTCTAGGCTGAGCATCAAGCTCCTGCCACTCTGCCATAGGCATGGTCTTGGGGATCTTGGGGAACCTACTGATGCTGCTTCATGATGGCAAAATCTGTAGCTCAGACTGGATTACAGACAACAGGAGTGTTCATGGTTCCTCGTCTCCAGTGTGCTTTCCCATACTGACACTCTTCAGATGGAGAGCTTTGGCACTTACAGTGTAGCAGGGCTTTCAGGGAGGTGATCTTGTGGTCAGGGTAATATGTTTTTTCACCATGCTGTGTGTTTGATGAGGGAACAGAGATTTGTTTAGAGCTAGCCAGGTTGCAAACTATTTCCTCTCTGGGTCTTGGGCTGCATGGCCATTGCAGCGTGTCTCTAGAATTTTCCTTCAGTCTCCTAATTTCCCAGAGGCTAGGATTCCAGATAGCCTACAGAGAGCATCAGCAATGCAACATTTTTTTTCCCATCTCACTCTGCTTTAGATGTGGGGATTTAAATTACTTTCTGGTTTCAGCTGAAAAGTTTCAAGGAGAGGTATCAATTTCCAGTTAGTTCATGCAGGACTGTAACTATGTTCTTAGGATAACCTTTGCTGACTCTTCAACATTGTCAACAGCTTCATATGTATTTGTGAACCACAGCTCACAGAAATGGTTTCACAGGAATTTTCATGATACAGTATGGAAAATGCAGTAGCCTAGCTCTGCTGATGATGCCTGAACTGATGCTTTTACAAAGTCAGAGAACCAAATCTGCGTTTTTCTTTATTTGTTGAAAACCAAAACACATATGTACACTACCAAAAAAAATTAATAGAACAGCTGTATTGCACTAAGGCAAGCATTTTGGAAATGCTACTTTGTTCTACCGTATAAAATTTCACATATAAGATACGTTAATTCAACCTGTTGCATATTTCCGTGATAGTCTGGACTTGAATAGCGTGGTCCCATGGTAAGCAGTCCTGCCTGTCCCATCTCCACCTGACTTCAAGGACAGATCCTCACCTCATCTGAAATGGATAATTAATGAGGCAGAGTGAAAAAGACAGTTATTCAAGATACCTCTTTATGTCCATTATTCACTGGGACTAACAGGTCTTATTTATTACCTACCACCTGTTCAAACACAGAACAAACTTGTATTAATCCCAGCAAAGCTGCTCCCATGCATCAGCAGGTGCCTTTCACCACTTGATCCAACCTGTCAGAAAGCCAGGTTTGGCTGGGGAGGAAGGTGTCTGCTTGTTTTCCTTGGCTGGCTTTGGCTAACAGCTCTGCTTTGTACAAGTCAGCTCCAGACTGGAGTTAAGAGTCTGCTCAGGGAGAGAAGTGACAGAGGGTGTGGATTTTAGTACATTTAACATCCTGTGGGAAAACCTCTCTACATTTTGTTTGTCTTATTGCTCAGATCTATCTGAGTGAGCTACTGGAGGAGGAGATTCTTCCACATGTTGCATATTCTCTGAAGCACTTTAAGTCACAGTGGAGGTACTGTAGCATTTGTAAAAGTGCTGGAGAAGCTGGGATGCTATGGGAGGAAGAAACAATCCCACAAAACTGATCAAAGAAGTCCTTGGGGGAGACTTTGGCTCTCTGAGCAGTGAGTTTAGGACTCCATGACCCTAAATTATGGCTCCAGTACTCACTGGATGATATTGTCTGCTCCTTTGGTTATCAAGCATCTCAGTCACTGGAGGACTTTGTGTTGATAAAATTCCTTTACTGAGGCAGCACTGCTGGAATTTTTCCTATGTTGGTTTTCCTACGGCACGAACAAAACATGCCAGGCAGCCCAGCTTTGTCATTGTTGCACATTCTGATACACTCAGCTGTGTCTTAAAATACCTTTGACGTGTGTGATGATAACTTAGAAAGCAGCATCTGAAAATGGCTGGGTGTTTACTCTTTGAAGGTGGCATGTGTGATGGCAGAGCAAAATGCAGTGGCCAGGAAATTCCAGAGCAAGAAAAAGAAATGGTAAAGTATGTCCAATATTCTTACATGTCCTGTCAATCTGCATTCTGTATAACCATAGTGGACTTTGTTAAAGTGAAACCACTGTAATTTATATTGGTAAAATGTGGTAAACACTTCCAAGGGCACTGTGGTCATTGAAAAAAAAAACCCCAAACTAAACAGCAGATACTGAAAATCTCTAGTTACAGTTATACTTTAGAGAGATTTAAGCAATCAGAAATTTTGAAGTAACTGTAAAGGCACAGTATTTTGTTTAGCCCTCTTCACAACAGTATGTCATTCTAAAAAAACTTGGGTTTGCCTTTTGCAGATGTTGTTGACAGTTCTGCAGTTTAGGGTACAGGACTGAGAGGCTGATCCTTGCCACTGTCAGGTTGTATCCTGTTCACTTTAAATTCCTGCTGCTGCTGCATCATTTTCTGCTCTGCACCTCTGAAAATGAGCCTGTTTCACCTAATATTAACTCAGGAAATGGAGCATAATCTTTTGCCAGTGTTTGTAAGAATATGAATACAAAAAGCTGTGTTAACAGTAAACCTAAGGTTGTCCAGGAAGTCAAATGATATGAAAGTAATAGCACCATAGCCAAAACACAGTGTTTCTATTGTCATTTTCCTAAAACACTTCAGGTTTTGTATGTTAGCAGTTACCTAACTGAAAGCAGGACATGAATTGAGCAAGACAGAACACGTAGTGTAATCACAGTTCCTGGTTTTTAACTTTGACTTTTCTTGATGTGTTTGCCTTGTAATTGTACAGTGTCTTAAGTTATTTGGGATATTAAAAGGTTTTGGGAGTACTAAGTAACCTTTTGTTTTAAGGGTGACTAATAAGAGCATGGCAAAAAAAATTGCTCACATATAATAATACTTATTTTTAATGTATCAGTTAGGCTTTGAAAGGAAGAATCAAGGAATGCGGATGGGAGAAGAAGATGACAGGGTTGGCCTTTTTTTTCCCATCGCTTTTTGTTGCTGTGGAGGTGATCTTGTGCTGTGCTCTTGTCTATGTGTGTGTGTTGTCTTGTTTTAATTACGCTTGTGTCAGGACAGTGAAATAGGTCCTTTGAGTCCTGCATAGGACAGGATGCAGTTTTGAAAGTAGTAGGAGAACTGGGAAACTTACTTTAACCATTTTTGCTAATATAGTCACAGAGACCATTTCTTTCCATGCAACAACTTCAGTGTAGGGAGGTGCTTGAATGAACAGCCTCGCTGTTTCACAGAGGAAGGGCAGAACACCACAATTACCTCTCTGGCTTCTCCCTTCATTGGTCTAGGAGAATCTACACTTGCTGGCCTCTTAGCCAGTAGCAAAAAGGTCACTTACTGTGCTGAATGCTGAATGTGCAGGAGGCAGCTTTTCACTGTGTGGTGGTTTAAGTGGTTTATTAGAATTTCAAAAATAATGGTATCAAAGGCATGGCATTTGGCTCTGAGGATAGAGGATTTAAGGAGAGAATTTATCTTTCTATGATTCTATTGTTGATTTCTCTTGTAAAAGTTTTTCTGACTGCAGTTCCCCTTAGTCCCTCGGTACCTCCAAAGAGCACTGCTGTCCTTACGTCTTTCTAATTTAGTACAAAGAAATTTGTCCATTGTTTGTCTGCCTGTCTCATCTCAAATCCCCAACTTTATAAAGGTGAGAGTAGGTTTAAGTGGTCATGACCACTTGACAGATTAAAACCAGTGATGTAGCAAATTCTGGGCCATATCTAAACATAAAGGCAACATATGCATTCAGCAGTAACATATTTTCAGGAAATAATGGGTATCATAACACACTCCTTGTAGCAGCTGCTACAGGTACAGAGCACTGTAAGTACGTGATGCTCTTCTGAAGTCACTTTGCGGCTTTAGTGCCTAGGCAATTTACGGAAGACTTAGGGTCCATTGCTGCTTTCACCCTGGGCAGGAAATGTTGTCTTCCTCACGGCAGAAAAAAAGAAAGTTGTTTGCAAGTTGTTTCCTCCAAATGACCTGCTAAAGAACGTGGGTGTTGGAGTGGAAGAAACTTTTTTGTCTCTTCTGTTCCCAGGTGTGAAATAGGATTTTAATCACAATACATCTTTGAAGAAACTCTACCATAAACGTGGAAATGTTGGGCTTCTCTACCAGGAATGAAACCCTGAAAAACATTAGTTGTTTCTTTTTGAGGATATGGATGCAGTGCCCTATAAGAGTGGTAATTCAGGTAGTTCATGTCCCTGTTATCCTCTCGGCTGAATTGCATTCTTAGGATGTGCTGTAACCAGAGGACAGAATGATCCATTGCAGTGGCACAGCAAAATTTTGATGCATTCAAGGATTGTTTTTTTTTACTAGTCAATTTAACCATCAAAAGAGGGAACATGAAATGCCTGATATGTAACTTCCACAAAAAAAGCCTGGCAAGTTTCTGGATAGAAATGTTCAGCTTGTATATTCGGGGATGTGTTTGTTTGTTTTAGTGAAAAGGAAGCATTTGATGTCAGACTGCTGGTCAAGGACAGCTATGACTAGTGAGTAGTGGACAAACAGGCTCCTACAGCATATTTGTATTATTCCTCACAGGTACAAATATGTTGTACTTTACTCTTGAAATCCTGTCATTGGAAGCAAATTTTGAATGCACACAAAGCAGAGCTACTTGAACAAACTATGCAGTTCCTATTCAAAATAATTGCCACTTACTTTCTTTACAATATGAGCAATGCTGCTGACATGACATTAGACCTAACTGCATTCCATTTTGGTGCTGACTAACATTTGCCCTTACACAAGGCATGAAAGAAGCTGGGACTTCTCTTGAGATAAAGCAAATGTTGCATCTTTAATGGAATATAATAGGCATAAACAAGCCAATCCCCTGTTTTGGGGTAGAATGATGTGGTTTATCTCCTTTTACATCTAACAAACACCAAAAGCACTAGAAGTCAGTGGGCAATCTTCATAAACACCAGGTTAAAATAAAACAACCATTCAGCGTTAATTTCCGTGCAGAGTCCCCTCAAATACATTAACTGCCTGTGAGGACAGCCCTTTTGCTCCTGTGCATGGTGCTGTGGAAAGCTGAAAGCTTTTGGTTTCTGACAGAGCCTTTTCAAAAATCTCAGTCTCTGCACGGTGGCGCTGTGCCTGCCTTGCTCTGACATGACAAACAGAGTGGAGAGATGTTTATGGACAAACAAGGAAACAGGGCACCAAAATTCAAATGTAGATGCCTGAAACTGTAACTATTTAACTACACAGTTAAATATGTTTCTACTTACCTCCCTGCTTTCTTTAAGCTCTTATGTATAGATTTAGGGAGGTAAACATCTGTTATAACTCCTTCAACAGGAATTTAAGCACCTACCTTATGGTTTAAGATACTTATATTAGGTTATAGAATCTAGCCGATGTCTTTCTGAAGGATTAGTCCTGAAGCCTTTCCTATGGAAGCAGTGTTAACGATAGGCAATTAGCAGAAACCTCATCTCAGTGCATAGGCACTTTGCTAGTAAAATCATCACTATGTGGGATCAAATAACAGCCAAGGCATTCAACTTTTACTACATTACTAATGTCTGCCTACATCACAACCCAAATTAATCTTATGGGAGGGACCTGAAACAAGACTGCCTTTACCATTAAATCCTTGAAGTTCAGGTAGATGACTCACAAGTTCAGGTAGATGCCATTCCCCTGCACTGTCCATCTCAACTGAGCTTGCAGTCTCCTGCACTTCTGATTCCCCTCTCACAGAGCACTTTGTGAATTATATTCATTTGAAGATGTCCTTAAAAGCCTTATGTGGTGGACAATAAATGTGAGGGGGCCACTGATGGTAGCTTATGTCTTGGTCTTCACTGCTCGGTAGAAATCAAGCAGTGTGCCATAATGTGTTTCTTGATTTCCTTCCTCTTTGTCACTCTCCTTGTTTGTCAGTCAAAAATATATCAGACAGAAGGTGTTGATGCTGGGAGGGGGAAGGAGCAGAACCAGCATGTGAAGTATTCAAGGGTTGTCTTTGAACTATGTGAATTTGTGATATGCAAGCTGCATCAGGAAAGGGAATGTGAGGTTACTGCAGTCGCTCAAGCCTAAGCAGATATTTGTCATTCCAAAACTATGCCGTTGAGGACTTCGGTTGAGGGAGAACATCAGGGAGGAGAAAATAGAAAGTGGAATGTAGGTTCTCAGGATTGCTTTTAAGAGGCACAAGTGCCATCATGACAAACTCATCTATTTCTCCCTCAGAGAAAAGGTTGAAACAGTACATTACCTCAGGTCTTTTGGTGTGAATATTGCAGGGTTTGTACAAATCTCCTCAGTGTAGATACATGCATCTAAACTCTGTGGGCTTTCTGTAACCTGAGCCTGCTCCTGTACAGCAAGTCTCTTCATGAGTTCAGCAAAGAAAGGGTTTGCAGGATGAAGAGTGAGAAGAGATCACATGTACATATCCATGTTTTGGCCGCAGAAAATCAAAATCATCTGTTTTTGGTGATGAATATCCTTAAATGCCACCATCTACTACTGGGATGCCAGGGAGAGTGATCTTTGCAGAGGTGCCACTCCTCCAGCTTGTGGGGCTGGTTCTTCCTATAGCATGCAGCTCTGGTTCTGCCTAGCAGCCTTTCTGTAAAGCATTTCAGGTGGTTTTGTTACACAGTGCTGAACAGACAGGAGGCATCTGTCATCTCTTCAGTGCCTGCACAGAGATCCCTGTGCCCCGCGGCTGCTGGGTTTGACTCTGCAGGGTGTTCACAGTTCTTCATGGTCCAGCAGCCTATCTGTGCTCTGTGCCTCCCACCATGAAATACCAGAGCAGAGAGAGTTCTGAGAGTCTTCACTGGCACAGATTGAGTAGACTGATACTGAGGTATCATATTCAAGAATAATTTTTCATCTCTGGTAGCTTACTTTTACAGCATTTTTCCATGCTTTTCTTCTTGATTGGGAGCCCCTGGTGGCCTAGTGGTTAGATTGTGGCACCTTCACTGCCGAGGCCAAGGGTTCGATTCCCAGCCAGGGATACTCCCCGGGCAGGTGGAGCTCGTTAGCCCT